>OZ014530.1:130659996-131044996 GCA_963966105.1 Volucella zonaria | reverse complement strand
GCTGGAAAAATATCTGAAGATGTTTTCTATTTGCTTGTTCACCAGGTTCTTGATGTTGACTATCCCTCTGCCTCCTGTATCCCTGGGGATACATTATTATTATTATTATTATTATTATTATTATTATTATTATTATTATTATTATTATTATTATTATTATTATTATTATTATTATTATTATTATTATTATTATTATTATTATTATTATTATTATTATTATTATTATTATTATTATTATTATTATTATTATTATTATTATTATTATTATTATTATTATTATTATTACTATTATTATTATTATTATTATTATTATTATTATTATTATTATTATTATTATTATTATTATTATTATTATTATTATTATTATTATTATTATTATTATTATTATTATTATTATTATTATTATTATTATTCAAGAAAACTTGAAAATAAGTTACCAGCCCAAGAACTAGACGTTGAAACAATGGAACATATAGTCACGACGCTTTTCCCAACTCACGAAGCGAGGACTGTCGAACGCGATAGCACAGGACCAGAGGAAGTTATAGAACCTTTCACGGAGACAGAAATCAGAGCAGCAGCTAGGTTGCTCAGGAACAGAAAAGCTCCCGGTCTAGATGGCATTCCAGTTGAGGTTCTGAAGGAGATAGCTGAAAAACGTCCCCATTTTTTACTCAGGATGTACAACTCATGCCTCAGTGGGGGAGTCTTCCCAGAAACTTGGAAGAGGCAGCGCCTGGTTCTTATAAGCAAAGGAAAAGGAAACCCGGAAAGCCCATCAGCATACCGACCGCTCTGCATGCTTGACACAGCGGGGAAGTTACTGGAAAGATTGATTAAGCCTCGTCTAAACTCCGCCATAGAGGCATCCGGAGGACTAAGCCCAAAGCAGCATGGTTTTAGACCAGGTAAATCTACGGCTGGCGCTATAGAAGAAGTAATCAGAGCAGCACAAGCAACGCAACGAGGTAACCACCACTCTAGACCTTTTGTTCTTCTTGCAACCCTAGATGTCAAAAATGCCTTTAATAGCCTCAGATGGAAGGATATAGTCGAAGCTCTGGAACGCAGGCCCCAAATGCCTACGTACCTGAAGAAAATAATAAATAGCTACCTGAGCAACCGGGTACTGGAATATAAGACTAAATCGGGGACAAGAACAAGACAAATCACGGCAGGAGCAGCGCAGGGATCTATATTGGGCCCTGATCTGTGGAATATAACCTATGACGAGATATTACACATAGAGATGCCAGACGATGTCTTCCTAGTAGGATACGCAGATGATATAGCCGCAGTCATCACAGCACGAACCACGGAAGCAGTGCAACGCAAGCTCACCCAAGTAATGCTAAGAACTCAAGCATGGCTAAACTCACATGGACTACATCTTGCAACACAGAAAACCGAGCTATTACTCTTTACACGAAGACAGACGCCCACAGAACTGGAGATGCGAATAAATGAAGAAGCAATAATGACGCAAAAATCCATAAAATATTTAGGCATCAGGCTAGACAGCAAAATTACATTCGGGACGCAACTGCAATACGCAGCGATGAAAGCGGGAAAAGCCACAGCCTACCTCAGCAGACTAATGGCAAATGTCGGGGGCCCGATGGCCAGCAAAAGAAAATTATTGATGGCAACAAACAACGCTATCCTCATTTACGGAAGCGAAGTGTGGGCAGAAACTTTAAATGTCGAAAAACGAAGAAAGCAGCTTCTAGCAGTACAGCGGACAGCGGCTTTGCGCATAGCTTCGGCATATCACACTGTATCTGACGCAGCAATACGGGTAATAGCGGGAGTGGTACCAATTGCTTCTTGCTAAAGAACGGCACAAAATATGGCAAATGAGGACAAACGGCGGATACACGGCGCTAGCAGCAGCAGCGATAAGGCGACAAACCATATGTACATGGCAAGATACATGGACAAATGATGACCGTGGCAGATGGAAAGCCCGAATGATACCGGTGTTAGAACCTTGGCTTAATCGGCGTGCAGGCGAAACCAACTACTATTTGACGCAAATGCTCTCAGGACATGGCTACTTCCGAAGATACCTTCATCGCATACATAAATGCGCGCAACCAAGCTGCTTATATGGAGATGCCGAAGGTGATGATGCGGAACACACTTTCTTCTATTGCAGAAAATGGAGTCCTATGCGGGAAGAAATAGAGCTACACATGGGACAAATTACCCCCGAAAATTTAATACGGAAGATGAGCTCAAGCGAAGAAAACTGGCAAATAATCCAAAAATATGTTGAAAAAATTCTTAAGTCGAAACAAAGATACCTCGAAGCCGCAAGGTAATGCCTCAAATAGCAAAGATAGCAAAGAGAGAATAACCCAAGCGTGGCCTGGAAGCAGGCATTTCACGTAGATATCAAAGGGCGCTACACGAAGGACCCCACCCTGAAGTAATGGCAAAAGTTTCGGTACCAGGATGGAAAGAGGTCCGCGAAGGAGGGGGAATTTTTTTAGTGTTTTTGTTTTTTTTCCACATACCATTACCGTGACGACAGTTATGATGATGCGCGAAACATTTTTGACCTCCTCACACGCAACAAAAAAAAAAAAAAAATTATTATTATTATTATTATTATTATTATTATTATTATTATTATTATTATTATTATTATTATTATTATTATTATTATTATTATTATTATTATTATTATTATTATTATTATTATTATTATTATTATTATTATTATTATTATTATTATTATTATTATTATTATTATTATTATTATTATTATTATTATTATTATTATTATTATTATTATTATTATTATTATTATTATTATTATTATTATTATTATTATTATTATTATTATTATTATTATTATTATTATTATTATTATTATTATTATTATTATTATTATTATTATTATTATTATTATTATTATTATTATTATTATTATTATTATTATTATTATTATTATTATTATTATTATTATTATTATTATTATTATTATTATTATTATTATTATTATTATTATTATTATTATTATTATTATTATTATTATTATTATTATTATTATTATTATTATTATTATTATTATTATTATTATTATTATTATTATTATTATTATTATTATTATTATTATTATTATTATTATTATTATTATTATTATTATTATTATTATTATTATTATTATTATTATTATTATTATTATTATTATTATTATTATTATTATTATTATTATTATTATTATTATTATTATTATTATTATTATTTATTATTATTATTATTATTATTATTATTATTATTATTATTATTATTATTATTATTATTATTATTATTATTATTATTATTATTATTATTATTATTATTATTATTATTATTATTATTATTATTATTATTATTATTATTATTATTATTATTATTATTATTATTATTATTATTATTATTATTATTATTATTATTATTATTATTATTATTATTATTATTATTATTATTATTATTATTATTATTATTATTATTATTATTATTATTATTATTATTATTATTATTATTATTATTATTATTATTATTATTATTATTATTATTATTATTATTATTATTATTATTACTATTATTATTATTATTATTATTATTATTATTATTATTATTATTATTATTATTATTATTATTATTATTATTATTATTATTATTATTATTATTATTATTATTATTATTATTATTATTATTATTATTATTATTATTATTATTATTATTATTATTATTATTATTATTATTATTATTATTATTATTATTATTATTATTATTATTATTATTATTATTATTATTATTATTATTATTATTATTATTATTATTATTATTATTATTATTATTATTATTATTATTATTATTATTATTATTATTATTATTATTATTATTATTATTATTATTATTATTATTATTATTATTATTATTATTATTATTATTATTATTATTATTATTATTATTATTATTATTATTATTATTATTATTATTATTATTATTATTATTATTATTATTATTATTATTATTATTATTATTATTATTATTATTATTATTATTATTATTATTATTATTATTATTATTATTATTATTATTATTATTATTCAAGAAAACTTGAAAATAAGTTACCAGCCCAAGAACTAGACGTTGAAACAATGGAACATATAGTCACGACGCTTTTCCCAACTCACGAAGCGAGGACTGTCGAACGCGATAGCACAGGACCAGAGGAAGTTATAGAACCTTTCACGGAAACAGAAATCAGAGCAGCAGCTAGGTTGCTCAGGAACAGAAAAGCTCCCGGTCTAGATGGCATTCCAGCGGAGGTTCTGAAGGAGATAGCTGAAAAACGTCCCCATTTTTTACTCAGGATGTACAACTCATGCCTCAGTGGGGGGAGTCTTCCCAGAAACTTGGAAGAGGCAGCGCCTGGTTCTTATAAGCAAAGGAAAAGGAAACCCGGAAAGCCCATCAGCATACCGACCGCTCTGCATGCTCGACACAGCGGGGAAGTTACTGGAAAGATTGATTAAGCCTCGTCTAAACTCCGCCATAGAGGCATCCGGAGGACTAAGCCCAAAGCAGCGTGGTTTTAGACCAGGTAAATCTACGGCTGGCGCTATAGAAGAAGTAATCAGAGCAGCACAAGCAACGCAACGAGGTAACCACCACTCTAGACCTTTTGTTCTTCTTGCGACCCTAGATGTCAAAAATGCCTTTAATAGCCTCAGATGGAAGGATATAGTCGAAGCTCTGGAACGCAGGCCCCAAATGCCTACGTACCTGAAGAAAATAATAAATAGCTACCTGAGCAACCGGGTACTGGAATATAAGACTAAATCGGGGACAAGAACAAGACAAATCACGGCAGGAGCAGCGCAGGGATCTATATTGGGCCCTGATCTGTGGAATATAACCTATGACGAGATATTACACATAGAGATGCCAGACGATGTCTTCCTAGTAGGATACGCAGATGATATAGCCGCAGTCATCACAGCACGAACCACGGAAGCAGTGCAACGCAAGCTCACCCAAGTAATGCTAAGAACTCAAGCATGGCTAAACTCACATGGACTACATCTTGCAACACAGAAAACCGAGCTATTACTCTTTACACGAAGACAGACGCCCACAGAACTGGAGATGCGAATAAATGAAGAAGCAATAATGACGCAAAAATCCATAAAATATTTAGGCATCAGGCTAGACAGCAAAATTACATTCGGGACGCAACTGCAATACGCAGCGATGAAAGCGGGAAAAGCCACAGCCTACCTCAGCAGACTAATGGCAAATGTCGGGGGCCCGATGGCCAGCAAAAGAAAATTATTGATGGCAACAAACAACGCTATCCTCATTTACGGAAGCGAAGTGTGGGCAGAAACTTTAAATGTCGAAAAACGAAGAAAGCAGCTTCTAGCAGTACAGCGGACAGCGGCTTTGCGCATAGCTTCGGCATATCACACTGTATCTGACGCAGCAATACGGGTAATAGCGGGAGTGGTACCAATTGACCTTCTTGCTAAAGAACGGCACAAAATATGGCAAATGAGGACAAACGGCGGATACACGGCGCTAGCAGCAGCAGCGATAAGGCGACAAACCATATGTACATGGCAAGATACATGGACAAATGATGACCGTGGCAGATGGACGGCCCGAATGATACCGGTGTTAGAACCTTGGCTTAATCGGCGTGCAGGCGAAACCAACTACTATTTGACGCAAATGCTCTCAGGACATGGCTACTTCCGAAGATACCTTCATCGCATACATAAATGCGCGCAACCAAGCTGCTTATATGGAGATGCCGAAGGTGATGATGCGGAACACACTTTCTTCTATTGCAGAAAATGGAGTCCTATGCGGGAAGAAATAGAGCTACACATGGGACAAATTACCCCCGAAAATATAATACGGAAGATGAGCTCAAGCGAAGAAAACTGGCAAATAATCCAAAAATATGTTGAAAAAATTCTTAAGTCGAAACAAAGAGACCTCGAAGCCGCAAGGTAATGCCTCAAATAGCAAAGATAGCAAAGAGAGAATAACCCAAGCGTGGCCTGGACGCAGGCATTTCACGTAGATGTCAAAGGGCGCTACACGAAGGACCCCACCCTGAAGTAATGGCAAAAGTTTCGGTACCAGGATGGAAAGAGGTCCGCGAAGGAGGGGGAATTTTTTTAGTGTTTTTGTTTTTTTTCCACATACCATTACCGTGACGACAGTTTTGATGATGCGCGAAGCATTTTTGACCTCCTCACACGCAACGAAAACAAAAAAAAAAAAATTATTATTATTATTATTATTATTATTATTATTATTATTATTATTATTATTATTATTATTATTATTATTATTATTATTATTATTATTATTATTATTATTATTATTATTATTATTATTATTATTATTATTATTATTATTATTATTATTATTATTATTATTATTATTATTATTATTATTATTATTATTATTATTATTATTATTATTATTATTATTATGATTATTATTATTATTATTATTATTATTATTATTATTATTATTATTATTATTATTATTATTATTATTATTATTATTATTATTATTATTATTATTATTATTATTATTATTTTTTTTTTTTTTTTTTTTTTTTTTATGAGGGTGTGGTGAGAATCTTCATCAGCTAGGAAGTTGGCCCAGCTGCCTGCTAGCAAATTTACATCCTAGCAGGAGACCCCGTCGAGCATCCGCACTCGGCGGGAGTGTCAGATTTTTACTGACTAAACTCACCCTCCCTATGTTCACCAGTCGGACGGGGACCGCGTTAGCATTACTTCCGTCCGACCGGCCTTTCTGTGAAGGTTACAAAGCCCCCTCTCAATCAGTCATCTCTCAGGCATCCATCCGCATTTTTACCCCTCAAAACGGTCTCGATAAAGGCCGCCAGAAGACCCCAGTGACTGTTATTTTGGAGCATCACGCCTATGATGTTGTCCGGCGTGATTGCTCCTACAACAGTCTCGATTTCCTGTCGGCGTCTTGTCCATCTGTCGCAGTCGAAAAACGTATGTTCCGCGTCGTCCCTGTCGTGTCCACAGTATGTGCAGTTCGGTGTCCGTACTCGTCTCAGTTTGTAGAGGTAATACCGGAAATAGCCATGTCCAGTCAGAAATTGAGTGGCGTAAAAGTTGACGTCCCCAAATTTCCGATCTGTCCAGGCTCTCATGTCCGTTATTAGCCTTTTCGTCCATCGTCCTTTGGTTGTGTTTGTCCAACGGTCTTCCCAGTCTCGTAGTGTCTGCTGTCTTTCCCTTTCTGCCGCATCCGCTCTTCCCGTCTCGGCACTAGATACATAGATCCTCCTCCGCTCCAGCGCAAGAAGGTCTATGGGGATTACCCCAGCCACAACAAGAACAGCCTCTTGCGAGACAGTTCTGTAGGCCGAGGCAACACGCAGTGCCCCCCGTCTCTGTACATTTGTCATCGCTTTGGCGTACTTCTTTACCCGGAGCGCCTCTGCCCAGATTTCGGATCCGTAAAGTAGTATCGAGTGGATGGTCGTCATTAGTAGTTTGCGTTTATTTGGTCGTGGTCCCCCGATGTTAGTCATGAGGCGACTCAGGCAGGTCGCTCGTTGCGACGCCTTTTTGACCGCTTTCTGTATGTGAGGCCAGAAGGTTAGTTTCGTATCAAGGTATAACCCAAGGTACTTGACTTCCCCTCTAGTCGCAATCGTTGCCGTTCCAACTTTCATCGGGAGAATCGTCTGTATCCGTTTTCTCGTTAGTATGATCAGTTCAGTCTTGTTTTCCGCGATATTAAGTCCGCGTTTCGTCATCCAGTCGTTTATCCGTCTCATGACCATATTTAGTTTCAGCTGTGCCAGGTCGGGATTACGTTCGACGATGATGACTGCCGCATCGTCAGCGTAAGCGACGATGTAGCAGCCATCTGGCAGCTCAATTCTAAGTAGGTCGTCGTACAGTGCGTTCCAAAAGTCCGGTCCAAGGATTGATCCCTGTGCGACACCAGCGGTGACTATCATGGTCTCTGTTCCGTCAGTCGTTTCAAATATGATCTGTCTGTTTCGTAAGTAGTCCTCGACAATCCGGACGAGGTAGCCAGGCACCCGAAAAGCCCCGTCAAGGGCCTCGAGAATGTCTACCCACCTCGCCGAGTTGAAAGCGTTTTTAATGTCCAGTAGCGCGAGGAGTACCAAAGGGCGTGCCTGGTCACATTTTTCTCGCGTTCTCTGGTATGCGTCGACAACTTCTTGTATCGCGCCTATAGTCGATCGTCCTTTTCTAAAACCGTACTGTCGGTCGGATAGGCCGCCGGATGCGTCTATCGCGTTAGTCAGTCGTGGTCTAAGTAGCAGTTCAAAAAGCTTTCCCGTCGTGTCTAGTAGGGCCAGCGGTCGGTAGGCCGAGGGAGAGTCCGGGTCTCCCTTGCCCTTGCTTAGGAGAACCAATCTCGCCTTCTTCCACCGGCCACAGAAGGTCCCACTTTTCAGGCAGGCGTTGAAAAGGTCCAGGAGGATGTCAGGTCTGTGGATAGCGGTGGATCTGACTATCTCTCCTGGAACGCCGTCTGGTCCGGGAGCCTTTCCCGGCTTCATAAGGGATGCAGCTTGTTTAAGCTCTGCAACCGTGAAGGGGGGAATGCTGTCCAAGTCAATGCGTCTTTCGACGTCTTGTCTCGTCGGGTGCGTCGGGAAAAGTCCGTCCACTATACGTCTTGTTGTTTCCACGTCTCTTATGTTGGGAGGAGAGCGAGCTCCCAGTTTCCCAGTGACAATTTTGTAACCGGTTCCCCAGGGGTCGCGCTCGACCTCATCGCAGAGGCGCTTCCAGCACTGTCTTTTACTATCTTTAATTTTGACTTTTAATCGTTTCCGTGCTGTTCTGTACTCTAGTCTAAGCGCTTCAACGCGAGGCCCACCAGCTTCCCGGGTAAGCTTTCGCTTTTGAGCCAGGCACACCCTTCGCAAGTCGGCTATCTCTTCCGTCCACCAGTACTGTTGAGTTCGGCCGGGCGATACACCCTTATGGGGCATGGTGTCACGGCAAAACTTCTCCAGTAACTGGGCGGTCTCGTCCGCGAGTCTTTCAGTACGTTCATGACAAGTCAGGTCTTGAGGTAAACCGCTTTCCGGAGCCAAGGCCGCGCCTAGCATTTGCCTCAGTTTGTCATAGTCCAGTTTTTTCGTGTTCCACCGCTGGGGTAGGGGTCTGTTCGTTTGTCTGTTTGTCATGGCATCGCTTATCCCAAAGGCGATGTACTGGTGGTCACTAGAACTGTAGTCCTCCAGCACACGCCATTGTGTGATTCGCGGTGCCAGTCTATCTGATGCGAATGTCACGTCAGGTATAGAAAAACCGAATCCTGGTCGTCTGTATGTCATGGTACTCCCGATGTTCATGGTTACTAGGTCAAGCCTTGCGGCCATTTCTAGCAACAGTCGTCCACGTTTGTTCGTTGTTGTCATGCCCCACTCGATCGCTCTGGCGTTGAAATCTCCCGCCAATATTAGATCTCCCGTCATGTCCCGTAATCCGTCTTCTAGGAGTTCCAGCTTTGCATCGAGTTCCGAGGCAGTGCAATTTGGGGTCAGATAGACACTCACGATTACGCAGGAGCCGATTTTCACCCAGACGAAATCTTCGCCCGCCCCGCTTTTGGATACTCCACCTCGGCTGGCCCCCCTTATCCATAGAGCAGATGTTCCGCTCGCGTTGGAAAACCAGTATCTGTCAGTCTTGTTTCGTAGCTGTTCGGAGATGATCAGTACGTCAGCGTCGTATTCGTCTGCCATTCTTGGCAGAAGTAAGAGCGCAGTCTCACTCCTGTTCAAGTTGACTTGTAGTACGTTCGTCATTTTGTCTGTCTCGTCTTCTTCTTATTATTATTATTATTATTATTATTATTATTATTATTATTATTATTATTATTATTATTATTATTATTATTATTATTATTATTATTATTATTATTATTATTATTATTATTATTATTATTATTATTATTATTATTATTATTATTATTATTATTATTATTATTATTATTATTATTATTATTATTATTATTATTATTATTATTATTATTATTATTATTATTATTATTATTATTATTATTATTATTATTATTATTATTATTATTATTATTATTATTATTATTATTATTATTATTATTATTATTATTATTATTATTATTATTATTATTATTATTATTATTATTATTATTATTATTATTATTATTATTATTATTATTATTATTATTATTATTATTATTATTATTATTATTATTATTATTATTATTATTATTATTATTATTATTATTATTATTATTATTATTATTATTATTATTATTATTATTATTATTATTATTATTATTATTATAATAATTGGACGCTGCCAGAGCGATAGGAGGAAAACTTATTATTGCAGGTGATTTTAACGCAAAAGCATCAGAGTGGGGTATGGGCACTACAAATTCGAGAGGTAGAAGAATTCTAGATATGGCTGCAAGGCTGGGTTTGGTGATCGCAAACCAAGGTACATCGGCTACCTATAGAAGAGCGGGATGCGAAGGCACAATCCCAGACATTACGCTCACATCAGAGTCTTTGATTAATAGCCTAAAAGAATGGAAGGTGCTGGAGGATTACACGGGGAGTGACCACCAATACCTCACATATCGCATCGCAGCTGATACATCTACCAATAGTTCTCACATCAGAAAGGGAACGCGAAAGTGGAATGTCTCGAAGCTTAAAACACCCGAGTTGTTAGCGGAGCTAGATTATGCATTCCCACTCCAACAACAAACAGCTGACGCTCGAAGTAAAGTAGACCGCACGATGGCGAGCATTACACGAGCCTGCGAAGCATCGATGCCAAGAATCGGAGGCAGATCTCGGAAAAAGGAGGCTTACTGGTGGTCTGAAGAAATAGGGGAACTCCGACGACTTTGTCTCTACCAGCGGAGATTGTATACTAGAGCAAGGCGAATCGGCCCAGCCATTGAACTCGCACAAGGATATAGAACTTCTAGGAAAAATCTTAAAATGGCCATTGCAACAAGCAAAAAACAGAAATGGGAAGAGCTCCGTACTGACATCAATCGCGATCCATGGGGCCTAGGCTACAAGCTCGTCATGAAAAAGCTTGGCGGGGTATCACCATCAGTGGACCTCCCAGCTCAAAGTTTGGAAAACGTGGTAAACACACTCTTCCCAACCCATGAACTGAGAACGGAAATCGTAACGACAACGCAGAGAAATGAACTGATGACACTGTTCACGGAAAGTGAATTAAAAGCCGCGGCAAAAACTCTAAGAAATCAAAAGGCTCCTGGCCCAGATGGAATCCCAGCGGAGGTGCTTAAAATAATTGCAATTGAACGACCACAAATGATACTCGAAATGTATAACGAGTGTCTAAGGGAAGGCATTTTCCCAGAAGTTTGGAAAATACAGCACTTGGTATTAATTGGAAAGGGCAAAGGCGATCCCGAGTCGGCATCCTCGTACCGTCCACTCTGCATGTTAGACACAGCAGGTAAACTCCTCGAAAAGCTCATTAAGCCGCGCTTATTACAAGCAGTAACTGAATCTGGCGGACTTTCAGATAAGCAACATGGCTTTCGACAAGGCAGGTCTACAGTAGATGCTATTGCGGATGTGCTCAAAAGTGTAGAGATAGCGCAGAGTGGAAACCATTACTCCAGACGCATCGTCCTTTTGGCAACCCTAGATGTAAAAAATGCTTTCAATAGTGCGAGATGGACCGATATAATTAACGCATTGGAAGGTCGTTTCCAGGTCCCACAATACTTAATGAAAATGATCCGCAGCTATCTCGAAAATCGAATTCTAGTTTACGAGACAGAAAACGGGAAAGTACGAAAGCAGATCACAGCGGGGGCAGCGCAGGGCTCTATACTTGGACCGGACCTATGGAATGTCATGTACGATGAAATACTCTGCATTGACATGCCAGATGACTCGTACCTTGTTGGATACGCAGATGACATCGCCGCAGTGATAACCGCAAGGAACACAGAAGAAGCTCAGCGAAAGCTAAATCAGGTGATGATCAGGACGCAGGCATGGATGCTTGATCACGGTCTAAGCCTTGCCACGGAAAAAACCGAGCTCCTTATCCTCACAAAAAAACAAATACCAATCGAAATACCGATATATACAGTTGGTGGTATGCTTCAATCAAGCAAAACAGTAAAATATCTGGGTATCCATCTGGACTCCAAATTATCCTATTGGGCTCAGATAAACTATGCAATAAAAAAAGCAGGCCAAGTCACGGTAGCCTTATCACGGCTAATGGCAAACACAGGTGGCCCGACTGCAAGTAAGCGAAAATTACTTTTGGCAACGGTGCAATCAGTTCTGCTCTACGGAAGTGAAGTGTGGGCTGATTCGTTGAAAGCAGAGTACCGCAGGAAGGCTTTAGGCTCAGCGCAAAGAACAGCAGCCTTGAGGGCAGCGTCAGCCTATAGAACGGTTTCAGAGGCGGCCGTACTTGTCATTAGTAGCACGATCCCTATTGGCTTACTAGCTGCAGAACGCAAGAAGAGATGGGAACAAAAACTCAGCAACGAAAGTCGACTGACAGTAGGAGAATTAAGAGCACAGAGCATTGAACAGTGGCAGCAGAAGTGGCAAAATGAAAGGCATGGCCGATGGACAGCGAAACTCATCCCAAATTTAGCAAGCTGGGTGAATAGGAGTTTCGGAGACGTAAATTATTACCTCACACAATTACTTTCCGGACATGGTTATTTCCGAAAATACTTGCATCAAATGGAGAAATGCAGCGGCCCAAGCTGCATATATGGCGATTCAGATGTTGATGATGCTGAGCATACCTTTTTCAACTGCTATAAATGGAGGGAAGAAAGGATCAGCATTGAAATAAATTGCGGCCCACTAACAGCCCAAACTGTTACGGAGATCATGCTGAAAAGTGAAGAGAGCTGGAATCGTATTGCGAATTTTGCTGAACGCACTCTCCGAAAGAAGAAAATAGACCTGGACGCTTACCAGGATGGAAGCGGCTGAACAAAAACATATAAGCGGGCCCGACGGGGAAAACGCAAGCTAAGAGTGGCACATATAGCCCAAGAGAAGGGAGCCACACCGAAGTAATACGAAAGTAGTCCCGGTGTGGTTGATTCCCATGGCTGAAGGGTGGGGGGTTTTAGTTGGTAAACATCCGAGGAGTCCAACATACCCTGTCGTGAAGCGTGACGACCTGGCAGGGATGCGTAATGCATTTCCCCTCCCTGACCCGCAAAAAAAAAAAAAAAAAAAAAAAAAAATTATTATTATTATTATTATTATTATTATTATTATTATTATTATTATTATTATTATTATTATTATTATTATTATTATTATTATTATTATTATTATTATTATTATTATTATTATTATTATTATTATTATTATTATTATTATTATTATTATTATTATTATTATTATTATTATTATTATTATTATTATTATTATTATTATTATTATTATTATTATTATTATTATTATTATTATTATTATTATTATTATTATTATTATTATTATTATTATTATTATTATTATTATTATTATTATTATTATTATTATTATTATTATTATTATTATTATTATTATTATTATTATTATTATTATTATTATTATTATTATTATTATTATTATTATTATTATTATTATTATTATTATTATTATTATTATTATTATTATTATTATTATTATTATTATTATTATTATTATTATTATTATTATTATTATTATTATTATTATTATTATTATTATTATTATTATTATTATTATTATTATTATTATTATTATTATTATTATTATTATTATTATTATTATTATTATTATTATTATTATTATTATTATTATTATTATTATTATTATTATTATTATTATTATTATTATTATTATTATTATTATTATTATTATTATTATTATTATTATTATTATTATTATTATTATTATTATTATTATTATTATTATTATTATTATTATTATTATTATTATTATTATTATTATTATTATTATTATTATTATTATTATTATTATTATTATTATTATTATTATTATTATTATTATTATTATTATTATTATTATTATTATTATTATTATTATTATTATTATTATTATTATTATTATTATTATTATTATTATTATCATTATTATTATTATTATTATTATTATTATTATTATTATTATTATTATTATTATTATTATTATTATTATTATTATTATTATTATTATTATTATTATTATTATTATTATTATTATTATTATTATTATTATTATTATTATTATTATTATTATTATTATTATTATTATTATTATTATTATTAACGAATTAAAATCGGATGGATCGACTGCAGAATAAGGGAACTGCGAAGTATATAACGCTGCTTTAAATTTTTTGTTACGGGGCACACGCAACGCAACTGCAAAGGCCCAGATAGAAGGGGAGAAGGCCTATGCATACGATGTGGAAACGCAGGCCACAAAATAAAATAATGCGCAAACACGCCCAAATGCTGCATATGCACAGTAGAACGCCAAAGTCTGACTGACCATATCCCCGGACCATATGCCCTGTTTCCAGGAGAGCAAATCAATTAAGATGAAATTTTTGCAATCAAACACTCACAGAAGTATGACTGCCGATGCATTATTACCCCAGCTTATGCTCGAATATCAGCGAACAATATGGCCCGAAAAGTGGGATGTGGTACGATGACAAATCAAAATCTTCAACAGTTTGGGTGATAAGCGGAGAAAAATTTCATAAGGCTCGAGACGATAATGTGCTGCTACCTTACATCAAACTGTTCTAGTGAAGACTTTCAAGTAAAACTGAATAATATCGAAAATGCAGCCCGAGAGATCGGAGGAAATCTAATCATTGCCGGCGATTTTAACGCAAAGGCAACTGAGTGGGAAATTACTACAACAAACTCCAGAGGCAAACGAATTCTAGATATGTCTGCATGACTGGGTCTGGTAGTCGCAAACAGCAGAACATCTCACACTTATAGAGGACCCGGACGTGAGGGAACCATATTTACCTTGGTCTTGGAGAAAATAGCTAACAAGATAAACCAATGGAAAGTCCTTGAGGACTACGCAGGCAGCGATCACCAATACCTAACATACTGCGCGCAAACAAGTACAAACTTTGAAGCCGGATATAGAAAAAGAAGCACACACAAATGGAATACAATAAAACTTAGACCTGCTGTACTTTTAGCACGAATTGATGGGATCTCGCTTAGACGACAAGAAATAAGCAGCGTCGACAGTAAGCTAGAAAAGACGATATCTTGCATCATACAAGCCTGTGATGCATCATTGCCCGGAACTGGCAGAGTAGAACGCATGAAAGCTGCTTACTGGTGGACGCAGGAAATTTGTCACTACAGTCAGGCGAAACGGACCAACTACGACTGAAGCCGAAGAACTCAGACAAGCAACGCCCTCAGTTACTCCTGGAAATGTACAACGCCTGCTGGACAAGGGGAGTTTCCCCGGGAGTGCGGAAGGTGCAGAAACTAGTGCTAATAAGCAAAGGTAAATGAGATCGCAGAGTAACGTCTTCATATCGGCCTTTGTGTCTATTGGAAAATTGTTTGAGAAATTGATAAAACCGCGGCTAGCACAAGGCATAGAAGAAGCCAGCGGCTTATCGAATAGGCAGTATGGCTTTCGACCAAGAAGATCGACATTAGAAGCCTTAGAACAAGTAGCGAAAACAGTGCAGTTAGCCCAAACCGGTAATCATTACTCTAGGCGAATAGTCCTGCTAGTCACTTTAGATGTGAAAAATGCTTTTAATAGCGCTAGATGGAGCGACATAATCGAAACACTGGAGAAGCGGTTTCACATTCCAGCATATCTTTTAAAGCTAATTAAGAGCTAATTACAAAACAGGACACTGATCTGCGAAACGAACAATGGACCTCGTTGTAAGTAGATAATTTCGTTTGTGGCTCAAGGCTCTATTCTAGGCCGCGAGGTTTGGAATGCAGATTACGACGAAATACTGTGTATGGACATGCCAGAAGAAACGTTTCTCGTAGGATATGCTGATGATATCGCAGCGGTAATCACAGCCCGCAACACACAGGAAGCACAGAAAATCTTAATCAGGTTATGACAAGGACACAAGCCTGGATGACTGACCAGTGACCACGGTCTAAAATTAGCCATGGAGAAACCGGAATTGCTAATACTGACAAAAAAATATATACCTGTCGAAATTCCAATGACCACGCAGTTCGATACCTTTAAAACAAAAAAGTCCATTAAGTACTTAAGAATCAGACTGGACTCCAAACTGACATACTGGGCGCAGAATCGACATGCAGCTTCGGAGGCAGCTCAATCCGCGACATTACTCGCAAGGCTTATGGCAAACACTTGGGGCCCAACTGCATAGAAGAGAAAATTGCTAGGGGCAACAACAGAAGCGATTTTACTGCATGGATGTGAAATATGGGCGGACGCAATACAAGCAAAACATTGACGAAAAGTACTCAGCTCCATTCAAAGAATAGAGGCTTTACGTGTGGCATCGGCTTTTCGCACCATCTACGAAGCCGCGTTAATGATTATCAGTGGAACCATACCAGTTGATCTGCTGGTAGTTGAACGAAAAAAGAAATGGCAACAAAGAGGGCCAGAAGAAAATCAGCTGTTGACACAAGAAACCCGAGAGGAAATCATGCAAACTTGGCAAGGAAGGTTGCAAAACGAGTCATACGGACGATGGACGGCACAACTAATCCCAAAGTTGGGCATCTGGCTGCAAAGACGTTTCGGAGAAGTCAATTACTATGTAACACAACTTCTATCTGGCCGCGGTTACTTACGGAAATGTTTACACAAGATGGGAAAAATAGAAAACTTTAACTGCATTTACAGGGACTCTGATACCGACAACGTGGAACACACGTTATTCAACTGGACAAAATGGCACCGAAAAAAGGCATAAATAGAGCAGCAAATGTAAGGGAACCCCTTAGCTCGAACGAGGATGGGGGATGTACGACAGACGGCGGAGTACGAAAAAAGAAAGCGATCACCTTGAAGTAATGCGGATGCGGTCCCAGGGTGAACCGGCAGCTTCACAAGGGCCACTTGATGAACAATGCGTTGCCCCAACGTTCAGAAAAAAAAAATAAAAATATTATTGTTATTATTATTATTATTATTATTACTATTATTATTATTATTATTATTATTATTATTATTATTATTATTATTATTATTATTATTATTATTATTATTATAATTATTATTATTATTATTATTATAATTATTATTATTATTATTATTATTATTATAATTCTTCTTATTATTATTATTATTATTATTACTATTATTATTACCCGCCTCTTCTCCCTCCCCATACTGCACGAGGGGGAGTCCATTTAAATTGAACATGGCGGCATCTTTCGATTTGCAAGCCACTTCAGTACTATTTTTTTTTCTTGTGTTTTGTTGTTATATATTATTTTATTATTATTATTACATTATTGTTGTAGAAACATTCTGACTATGTTACATGTTTCCGCCTTCTGCATACTTTCCAGCAATTCTTGAATATTATGCTTCTTTAGTTGTTCAAGAAGACTTTTTGGTATTAAACCCATCGCTGAGATGATTATGGGAGCTATATTTACCCAGTTTGCTCTATAGAGCCTTTGTACCTCGATAGCGAGCCCGGTGTATTCTACCAATTTTGTGGTGTAGGTGGTTTGCACATTTTGGCTGAGACGTATAGCTATGTCATAGATGTTGATGAGTTTAGATGTCTTATCAAAGAGTACTATATCGGGCCTGTTTGCTGTAATCGTCTGGTCCGTTGTGATTGGTCTGTCCCAATAGGGTTTAAGTCTATTAGTTTCGATAACAGATTCAGGCTCAGTAAGGGATTTCCTCTGTTATCAGATTGCATTTTATTGCATGGCGTTGATGTGCAAGCTTCGCTACTTGGTTGTGCCTCCTGATGTAGTGAGTTCCCGCTAAGTGTGGGCATCCTCCAATTATGTGATGAATGGTTTCCAGAGCACTGTTGCACCTACTGCACATGTCATTTTCGATAGCTTCATGCAGGATAGGCTTCTGTAGTTTCTTGTAGCTATTATCCTGTCCTGAATAGCTATTATAAGCCCTCCGTTTTAGAGAACAGCTTTCCACGTTGAAGCCACAAGTTTGAGGCAGCTTTGTCGATGTAACTTTGCTGCAACTACGCAGGGTGAACGCCATGGAGTGCCTTGGCTTTCCAACTTTCCTTTCGTTCTTCTATTGAAAACACGTTCGGAAGTCTCGTGGCTTCAGCTGATCTTAAGTTAAGCGGCGTGTAGTTCTGGTCCGCCATGCATATTACTCTGATCAAATCGGACGTGTGCATGAGGCTCCTAAAATACTCCCTCACTTTGATGATTTGGCCATGATGCAGGTTTGGGATGTCTACAAGTCCTCTACCGCCCCCTTCTCGTGGAAGTGCGCATTTTTCGGTGACACTTTTCGGATGGTGGTAGTTGAATTTCGACATTTTCCGCCTGACCGTAGTAGGCATTGTATCAATATCAGTGCCAGACCATTTAATAATGCCAAACGAATATGTAAAATCAGTTATTGCCCAGGTGTTGATGGCTTTAATTTTGTTTCCCGCATTAAGTGATGATTTGAGGACCTTAATTGCCCTACGAGTGAACTCCGTGCAAAGATTGTACTTGACTTCGGTTTCAAATATTAATCTCAGCTGTAGAAATCCAAGATATTTATAGCACTCACCTAAGACCAAATTAGAAATTATATTTCCATCTCCTATCGTCCAAACATCTGCTTCATTTTGTACGAATCCCTTCTTCAAGGGAACCATTTTGTATTTCTCAATACCGAACTCCATGCCCATGTCACCGCTAAAAGCCTGAACTCTCTTAATCATTCTGTGCATCTTGTCGTTTCCGTTTGTGTACAGTCTTATGTCATCCATATATAGCAGATGATTCATGATTACAGATCCTGATACTGCGTTAATTTGGAACCCAAAGTTAAGCCTTCTGAGCGTTTTACTCAGGGGGTTCAATGGAAGGCAGAACCATAATGGGCTCAATGCATCACCTAGGAAGATTCCACATTTAATGCGAAGAGGTCTACTGACGCTAATATCCAGGCGGACGTTCCATTTTGTCATGGCATGTCTCATAAACCCTGAAGTCAATTTTGTAAAGTTCCTGTACTTTCAGCAGATACTGATTCGGCAGGCTGTCAAAAGCTTTCTTATAGTCGATGAAGCCCATGCTCAGGTTGCGCTTTCTTCTCTTGGCCTGGATCGGTAGATTCCCCGGCTTGGGAATTAAGTTTGTGTTTCCTGACATTACTTCTACCACGAGCAACGAACTTGCCAAGTTGTAGAGGCTGAGTAGGGTCAATGAATCTCGAGAAATCCTCCAGACGAGTCCTGAAACCAAAGGATGCTCCTCTTCCAACCCCCCCCCCCCTCCCCTTCCCGGCAAACCAACCAACCATTCCTCTTCCACTGGGCTGGATCAAGGTGTCATACGACCGTGCCGAAGATCAACCTGGCTGAGGGCCCAGCTTCTCCAAATATAGCTCAGCCGCAAACGGAGTATCCGAATACCTGGCGACCTCCGGATTAGCTAGCCTTATCTGTATATGGCGGATCTCTGTACAGATGGACAACCCTTTCTCCGCTACTCGTGGGACCACATTATGGACATACATAACAAACAAAACAAAACAAGCAAAACAAAACCCGAGGCCAGTACTCCTCTAATACCGGGCGGTAGAACGGTGACTGCACCGACTACCGGCAAGGCTCCTGCATTGTCGAGAGGAGGTAAATCTGTGGCAGGCCATGGTGTACCATCCTCTAAAGGCAATCGCAACGAACCTAAAAAGAAACCTTCAGGATGTGGTAGGACTGTGGCAAGCCATAGTCGTACAACTTCCTCCACCCCTAGCAGCAGCAAATTTGTGGCAGGCCACGGACTTGTCGCTGCTACCAAAACTCCTCCTCCCAAGGAGGAATCTGGAGCTCAGCCGCGTCGGCAAGCTCCATCAAAGGCGCTCTATGTAAGACGCCGAAATGCTTTACGCATAATCAAAACCTTCGGATCCATTCCGGAGGTTGAGAGAAGTTCGGACATGAGGAGCAAGATTGAGTGGGCTAATAGCATCCTAAAAGACGGATTGCCCACTGCTCCCAAAACACTTAAAGACTCCTCCAAGCGCCAGAGATCGTTGGAGGAAACCGTGCCGGTTTCCAAGAGTACTAAAACCCACAACACTAAAACTCCTGGGCCATCCAACAACACATCTCTGAGGTCTTTCAGTGAAGTCCTAAAGGACGCCATAATAATCGCGGTAATCGATAGGAGCGATACCGACGGTTCCATAAAACCTGAACGGTGGCAGCTGGCCAAGCTGAAGCTTTCGAGCAACTTCTTGGCTATTATGTGGGAAAACCCCGGACCACCTCCTATCACAAGCGACGCTGGCTGGCATCAAGGCCACGTCAAGCTCATCGCATGTGCAGATCAGAGATCTCTCGATCTCTTCACAAAAGCCATAAGTGGTTTAGGAGAGATCTGGCCAGATGCAAAACTCGAGGTCGTATCTAAGAAGGACATCCCTAGTAGACCTCGAACTCGCACCTGGATCCCAGCAGAACCCTCCTCCCCAGAAAGCATTTTGGAGATCATTAGGCTCAGTAACCCTACCCTTCCGACACATGACTGGAAAGTCGCGAAACTGGAGGAACTAAGCGGTTCTTATAGATGCGCGCTGATCGTGATCAACAAAGAATCCCTTAATCCTCTAGCGCAGACAAAGGGCATGATTCGGTTCGGATTCGAGTCAATCCATTTAAGGGTCCACAAGAAGGATGAACTGGATGCTGATAAGCAACCTCCTCCTCCTTTAACGGAGACACCAATAAACATAACCTCAGACCCTGGAGCGTCGATATCTTTTCCAGAAATGGATAGCGGCGACTCCAATCTATCCGAGGTGACAAGCAAGCCATCGATTTCCCTATCTGACACCCCGTCGGAAATGGAAACAGATGACGAAACAAAACCAGGTCCTATACGATCAGAGGAAGAAGATGAGCTCTCGGGCACATCTTCAGAATCGGAGGATCTCAACAACACCGTGGTGGAGACTACTCCGGAAAACTGTAGCAATGATACGGTTTCTCCAGATTAATCTCCATCACTCTAAAAAGGCTTCGGCCGCACTCATTCTGCGTCTTTCAAAAAACGCAGAAGACATCATCCTAATCCAGGAACCATGGAATGTAGAAGGCATGGTTCGTGGACTTAGGACACCCGCATACGTTCCGCTCTATACAAGAAACAAAGGTAAGAGCAGAACTTGTATATCAGTAAACGTAGCCTTAATGTATTTCTACTCCCTAATCTCAGTGACCCCGACATAACCGTTGCCAGACTAGAGACTGCCAAACGCTCCTACTGGCTAGCATCGGCATACCTTGGCCACGATCATGTGGGCCCTCTCCCTGGTGATAACCTAGAAAGGGTGGTACTGGAGGCTGGAAGACAAAAAACTGACCTCATCATCGGATGCGACGCTAACGCGCATCACACGGTATGGGGCAGCACCGACATCAATAACAGAGGTGAGTCACTTTTTGATCATATTATAAGTACTAAACTCTGCATTTGCAATATTGGCAATGAGCTCACTTTTGTAACCAGAAACCGACAGGAAGTATTAGATATAACTCTTGTCTCCGACAGCATCACTCAAATGCTAATGAACTGGATGGTATCGTCTGAACACTCTTTTTCAGACCACAGATATATCCAATTCAGCCTGAATGATGCTCCTCCTAGTCAACCATCATTCCGGAACTTCCGGAAAACTGATTGGCCAAAATACAGAGGAATACTGTCAGAAAAGCTATCCTCTGAACTATCAAGTCCCCCGCGTGACACCAATGAGCTTGACATGAAGGTCAGGGATTTCACTCTGGCTCTCAATCAGGCTATGGCCTCTTCCTGCCCTTTTATTCAACCTAGAGGCAAGAAGAAGCCACATTGGTGGACATCAGCACTGGGACTGCTCAGAAACACTTGTAGAAAACTTTTCAACTTGGCAAAGAACACAAGGAAAGTGACTGACTGGGACTCATACAAAGAATCCCTCAAATTATACAAAAAAAACTGAGGAAGGCAAAGCGACAATCCTGGAGGTCCTTCTGCGACAAAATCACGGAAACCTCCGAGGCATCACGGCTAAGGCTATGATGCCGAGCTGTTTGAAAAAAACCGATGGCTCTTGGACTACCTCAAGTGATGAATCACTCAACCTGCTACTGGATACCCACTTTTCAGGTAGCTCTCAATTCACGGTCAGTAGCAACCCAAACAGGTCTACCGCAACCGGGTCCAAAATCCAGGGTCTGATCACAAGAGACAAACTGCTCTGGGCGCTGCATAGCTTCAAACCATACAAGTCTGCTGGTCCGGACGGTATAATACCCGCCGAGCTACAGAGATCCTCAGATATTATTCTGCCTGCGCTAGGAAATATTATGAGGAGCTGTGTAGAATTCATCCACATTCCACTGTCATGGAGAGAAGTCAATGTAGTGTTCATCCCCAAAGCCGGAAAATGTTCTCACGTCGTCCCAAAGGACCTCAGACCTATAAGTCTATCATCTTTCCTTCTGAAAACTCTAGAACGACTAATTGATATCCATATACGAGCTAAAATTAAACCTAGACTTCTGTCAACGGATCAACATGCCTACTGTAAAGGGAAGTCGGTGGAAACGGCTCTGCATTCACTGACTAGCCACATCGAACGATCCCTACAATATAAAGAGTGCACAATGGTTGCTTTCCTGGATATAGAGGGTGCCTTCAACAACGTCAACACATCCGCAATCACGACTGCGCTGTCAACTCTGCAGGCAGACGACTCACTTGGGGAACTGATTAGTCTTATGCTAAAAAGCAGGATAATCAACTCCAAACAGGGGGAGACTTCTGCCAAAAGATGTGTCAGCAGAGGTACGCCGCAAGGCGGTGTCCTCTTTCCCCTTCTCTGGAACTTAGTAGTAAATGAACTGCTGATATACGTGGAAGCGGGAGGTAGCAGGGTGATTGCCTATGCAGATGACGTTGCTCAGGTAAGCATCTTAATACCATTAAAGAACTCCTCCAACTAGAGCTCAATAGATTAACCCGTTGGGCAGATCGCTGTGGATTGGGAATAAACCCCCATAAAACTGATCTTCTCCTCTTCTCCAGGAAATATAAAATTCCAACTATAGACCCTCCTTGAATAAAAGGTACCAGTTTAGTGTTTTCCGATACAGCAAAATATCTGGGTCTCATTTTTGACAGAAAACTAAACTGGAAACCTAACATTCAAGAAAAAGTCAACAAAGCTACAATAGCTTTATTCTCTTGCAAAAAAAGCCATTGGAAATAAATGGGGCTTTCAACCTCGGATTACCCACTGGCTGTATATCTTGGTCATAAGACCGATACTTACTTACGGGGTGATAGTCTGGTGGACGGCCTTAGAAAGTGCGGTTAACTGCATTAAGCTAAGCAGAGTCCAAAGAACAGCATGCCTATGCATAAGCGGAGCTTTGCGGTCCACCCCCTCTGCGGCATTAGACATTCTGCTTCATCTAATACCCCTCGATATTTTCAGCAGACAAATAGCTGCGATTGCAGCTATACGCCTGAAAGCGACTAAACAGTGGACTAATAATCCATTTGGCCACGCCAATATTCTTAATACATTAGGAATCCCCACAGAGAACATAGATTACACCATACCTGAACTTTGGTTTGACAAAACTTCCATATAAGCTTCCCCTCTAGATCCTTCTGGGAGGAAGATGCTTTCATGGAGGACAAGTCGATCCATTTCTATACAGATGGATCAAAAACCAATAGCGGGGTTAGTGGCGGTGTTTTCTCAGATACGCTAAATCTAAGCCTCTCTTTCCGCCTTCCAAATCACTGCAGCGTGTTCCGGGCGGAAATTTTGGCGATTAAAGAAGCTCTGTCCTGGCTGAAGAAAAACGTGATATCTGCAAAGGATATCCGCATGTTTTCGGATAGTCAGGCCGCTATCAAATCCCTGGACTCAGTCTCACTGAATTCTAAAACCGCCCTTGACTGCCGATCATCTCTTATGGAGATGGCACAGCAGTTCAACCTTCACCTCTGTTGGGTGCCGGGCCACAGAGACGTTCCAGGGAATTGTAGAGCCGATGAACTCACCAAAATTGGAACCACTTTACCTATTCTACCGGAAAGGGGTAGCATAGGTATCTCAATCGCTGCGTGCAAACTAATATTAAAGCTGGATGCCAATAAAAGAACAGACCTTAGGTGGACTGTTGGACCAACATGTCTAGTTGGACCAACATGTCTGGCCAAAACTGGATCTGTATCGCTCTAAGTGTCTGATCCTTCGAAATAAGGAACATCTCAGTGCTATCATAGGTGTCATCACTGGACACTGCCTTATAGGCAAGAACGCAAGAAGGCTTGGCGCCTTTATAAATGATTTCTGCAGAAGCTGCATGGACGAGGAGGAGGAGGAGACAACCCTTCCCCTACTCTGTACATGTCCAGCTCTCTCCCAGAGAAGAAAACTTCACTTAGGAGCCTTCTTCTACAACGACCTAAACGATCTGAAAAATACAGACGTAAACAGTCTCCTTCGCTTAGTCAGAAGCTCAAACTAGTTCCATCAGTAAGAGGATCATAGATCCACGTGGCATCACAATGGGCCATTAGGCCTAAGTGGGTTGGTTTTTATCCAACAGCCACTCTTACCTACCTACCTACCTTCCTGACATTAGGAACTCAGGTGTTTTACTAGGGTCCTGCATTATTTCACTGAAGAAATATACAAGTGGTTCGTGCACTGCAGTAAATTTCTTTATCCATATGTTGTGGATCTTGTCCGGACCAGGAGATTTCCAGCTACTGCGTTGTCGGATCGCATTGTGTACCTCGCTGGCTGTGATGATGAGACCTCTCATATCATCGTAATGGTTGCACCCATCCTGATCCTCTTGAAGCCAGCTAGCATTCGCCTTGTAGGTATTCTCCGTTCCCCGGACGTTGCTCCCTAAGTCCACAGTATCTTCCATAGACTGTAGTTCGGCACTCCTTCTGCCTGGAGTAGAATCCAACAGTTGCATGTAGTAACGCTTCTGTTCCCTATGAAAGAGTGTGTTTTGAAGCTTTCGTTCGCGCATGACTCTGTATCTTCTTAGGCGTTTAGAGAATGATTTCAGCAGCAATTTTTGATAACATTTATGTTGCTCTGAGTCTGCTGATTCAAAGGTATTGGTGCTACGATCTTCTTAACAGCCCGGTTTAGCTTTTCGGATCCTCTCCTCGATAAATCAAAAGCAAGAAGCCTGGCAATATCTTGTCGCAACCTTAGAATTTTGTTTTCGAGTCGTCTTTGCCAGCTCGGTTTTTCCCCATCTCTCCGCCCTAATCGGTTCCTTCCATACTGGATTGTCTTTCTACAGGTGAAGTCGTTCGAAATTTCTTGCTGTTGCGAGATATTCTGGTCGGATAACTGTGTTTATAAAGTGCGACAGCTTATCTACTTGCACTTTATCGAAAAGTTATTATTATTAGTATTATTATTATTATTATTATTATTATTATTATTATTATTATTATTATTATTATTATTATTATTATTATTATTATTATTATTATTATTATTATTATTATTATTATTATTATTATTATTATTATTATTATTATTATTATTATTATTATTATTATTATTATTATTATTATTATTATTATTATTATTATTATTATTATTATTATTATTATTATTATTATTATTATTATTATTATTATTATTGGGTCTACAAGTAAGTTTCCAGCGTTTGTCAGAGATGGCGCCACCAGTGGATCCCGGGCAGAAATGTCAGACCCCATGTGTTTTATTTGTAGGTTTTGTATCTGTCAACAACTTTGCAGCGTTATATTTGAGCAGTTCTATCGGTGTCGTACATTTTATCGAGCAAAATCATGGCAAGTTTCCAGCCAAATGAACGTCATTTGCGGGAAGCGCTGCTTTTATTCTTTAATATGAAGAAAAGTACGGCTGAGGCCTATCGCTTGCTTTCGGAAATTTATGGGGCGGAATGTATTGGTAAATCGACGTGCCGCGAGTGGTTCAAACGGTTCAAAAGTGGTGATTTTGGAGTTGAAGACAAAGATCGCCCCGGAAAGCCGAAAAGTTTTGAAGACGAGGAATTGGACGCTTTACTGGATGAGGATCCGTGTCAGATTCAAGAAGAACTTGCTGCATCATTGGGCGTCACGCAACAAGCCGTTTCCCTGTGCCTAAAAGCACTGGGATTCATTCAAAAGGTTGAAAACTGGGTGCCGTACGAATTGAAGCCAAGAGACGTCAAACGGCGATTTTGCATGTCTGAAATGTTACTGCAGCGGTATAAAAATAAATCATTTTTGCATCCTATTATCACTGGTGATGAGAAATGGATTTATTATGTTAATCCTAAACGCAGAAAATCGTGTACAAAGCCCTGCGAGTCCGCCCAATCGACGCCGAAACGAAATATTCACGTGAATAAGGTCATGCTCTGCATATGGTGGGATCAAAAGGGTGTCGTCTACTACGAACTGCTTCCGAGTGGTGAAACTATCAAAGGACCATTATATCGAAACCAACTAATTCGTTTGAAGCGGGCATTAAAAGAAAAACGGCCAGAATATGAGACCAGGCATGAGTCCGTCATTTTTCATCACGACAACGCTCGGCCACATGTTGCGGTTTCGGTGAAAAACTATTTGGAAAATAGTGGATGGGAAATTCTGCCTCACCCGCCTTATAGTCCAGACTTGGCACCATCTGACTACCACTTGTTTCGTTCGATGCAGAACGCTCTTACGGGAATACGCTTCAGCTCAGTAGAGGAAATCAAAAATTGGCTCGATACGTTCTTGGGCTCGAAAGACGAGAAATTTTTTTGGTCCGGAATTCATAAATTGCCAGAAAGATGGGGGAAAGTTGTAGCTTCCGATGGACGATACTTTGAATAAAGCATTGTAACTATGTTTTCATAATAAAACTTCAAATTTTGGAAAAAAAAACGCTGGAAACTTACTTGTAGACTCAATATTATTATTATTATTATTACTATTATTATTATTATTATTATTATTATTATTATTATTATTATTATTATTATTATTATTATTATTATTATTATTATTATTATTATTATTATTATTATTATTATTATTACTATCATATTATTATTATTATTATTATTATTAGTATTTTTATTATTATTATTATTATTATTATTATTATTATTATTATTATTCTTATTATTATTATTACTATTATTATTATTATTTCAGGTTTTCGAAGTTGGAGAGCTGTGTACGTTTCATCAATCATCGTTAATTCTTTGATTAAGTCTTGCCATTTGGTGAAAATATTTCTGTAGCGATGAAAGTTGATTACTACGTATATAGAGTTCATTTCTATTAGTCTTCTATGTACTATCTAGTTTTCTTTGTAAAAACTTGGTGTTAGGTGAGTGTGGTTCTTATTTTTCTCTGGGCGTCGAAAAATCTGTGCTTGTCCATTTCAGAATCCCGAAACTATAGATTAATACGGGGATAGTGTATGTGTTGATTGCATTAATTAGATATTTACCATTGAGTTTTTATTTGTCTAGTTTCTGGATTCGTCCCATTACTTCATTTATAAATCTCTTTTTATATTTGTACTCTCCGTTCGGCTCTTTCGTTCGTGTTTTATTCCTTGGGTATTAAAAAGATTCTCTTCTTCAGTCGAACGTATTTGACCCTTGTGAAGTGTGATACGAGTAGTTTTACATTTGTCAGTCCCGAATGTCATTTGTATGTCGATACTAAAGATGCGTAGATCTTAAAGTCATCCATGTGCAGATGATGATTGCTTTTGTGAACTGTTTGGTTATTTTCCTTTATCTTGTGGCCATATCCGGTTTCATTCAGCAATTTTCTAGGCAAACTCAGAGTGCACTTAGAGGGTGGTACTGGACAATTCGACGTTGGATAGGTATACTCTTTATTTTTAGTTTCTCATTTCGGCTATTTAACTCGATGGTTGTCTTTCAGGGTGCCATTTCGGATAATAAAAAATTGATCAGGTAGGGGTGACCTTTGTGCGATTCTATAATCCATGAGTGTTTTATACTGTCTAGAATAATTCCCCTAAATAACTAACTAATTGGGAGCTGTTCCTTATATCCCCTTGAACACCTGATGGGTTTTTTTCTGTTCCTCCGCAATCATCTTATTAATTGAAAGATGATCATAACTTGTTTATGAAAACTGTTAGTACCTTATAGAAGATTGAAAGGCTCCTACATGTTCGTCCCTTGGATGGGTCACCGTTCATTGATGATGCATTCAGCAGCATATATGGCACCCCTTGCGTTAGTAAATGTGGTAATGTAATCTCGCTATATTCCCATTTATAAACTGATTAGAGGCAGGATGTCCGAAATACTTAACCATCGCTCCATTCAAAGAAATTTGTGTATGCATGAATCCAAATTGTTTATAACAAACGCATTGATGGTCGAATTTTCGCCATTTTATCATAAGAATCCAATTGACTATTATCAGAACCATGGATGTATTTCTTTATTTCGTAGTATCTGTTCCTGGGCAAATTATTGCCGACTATTGGTGTCTTTGTGCCTTCATCTTTTGTCCAATACATTGACCGTCTTGGCATTGAGTGGGATCCACTGTGGAATAACATTTCCAAAAATGTGTAAAGGTCACGATCCTCAGACTTGAAGCAATGATCGTAATGTTACAAGGTATAAAGGCGTGTTTGATCTGTAACAAGTTTCACATCTTTATCGAAAAGAGACTCGAACACCTATACGGGATTCTTATATTCCAATTGTATTTTCATATAAAAAACAAAAAAAAATACAATAAAAAAAAATTCAAGGTCTAAGCCATATCAATAGTGAAGCAAAGGCAGTGACTTTTAATCCTGTTTGTACTAAATCCAATAATTAGTTTTTTTATTTATTACCAACTTCAATTATAAAGTTTTAATAAAACAACAGTAATAGCTTCTTCTCTCTCTTCAAAGTACAAAGAACTTTTATTGAAACACATACTTAGGTACATTATGCATACGAGTACATATAACATCTCTTTGTACAACATGGACCCATGCTCCGAATGCCTCAGCGATCTCCCTGCTGATGGAGACTTCGTGACATGCTACAGGTGCGAGCGAAAAATGCACTACGGATGCACCACCATCGCCGAAAAATCCTATCGGAAAATTACCATGGCTAAAAAGGAGGAATGGAAATGTCCAATCTGTAGAAAGGAACTTACGTTACTGCCCATCTCCAAAACAAAACCAACTGAAATAACGCCAACACAACCACTGTCCAAGTGATTGAGAAGCGTGAGTTCTCCTGAGACGGAAGGAAAAATTTCAGCAGCAAACGTAAATGCAGCATTAGCAGAGACCATTAACCATGCAATGCTAAACGAGAAACGAAAAATGAGAAAAGAAAGTTGTGAATTCGTGGCAAACAAATACGATAAAATCAAACAACACATGACATTGAACAACGAACGTTTACAAAAACTCTTAAACAACTCAAAGAAAGTAACACAAAAAAAGATCAACAGATCCTCACAATGGAATCAAAAATTAACACACTCGAACAACAGCTATTAAAAAACAATATTGTACAATAATTAAAAACACAAAATAAAAATCTGATGGAAATTATACAAGCACTGGCTAAAACAATTAATTGTGAACTAATCACTACGGATTTCACTGATGCTTACAGAACAAACAAAACAACAATAATAGTATCTTTCGCGAGTTACACGTGCAAAGTGGATATAATAAAGAAAACGAAAATCTTTCGCAGTATTCCACTAACAAAAATTAGAGAACACACTTGCAATGGTCAAGCTGCAGCAACTGGGAATGATGCTTCAATTTTTGTAAACAATCAACTCACGCCAACAAACACCTGCTTTTGCTAGCAAAGAGCAAAGCCAGAGAGTGTAACTGGAAATTTGTATGGGAAATAACAGGAAAAGTACTCGCAAAAGAACATGAGAACAGTGAAACTATACACATCGGAATCTGTAACGATGTAAATCAGATGTCCAACTAAACTATGTGTTTCTTTGCACGCTCGAATTTGAATTACATAATACATAAACAAAAATAATGGAAACAGAGCATAGTGAAGCGGATGTCAACTTTAGAGTAATACTAGGTGCTACCTGCATCGAAAAAGACTTTTTGAAAAATATGAATTTTTGTTGTGTTAGTTTTAACATAAGATCGATAACCAAAACATGGGATAATCTCATAGCAGAATTTGATAATGTCTTATGTTATATCGATATCATAGTACTAAACGAAATAAACATATCAAAGCAGAAAAATGGAATGTATCACATTGATGGATTTGAGCCTGAATTCATAAATCGAAATGAAAGAAAAGGCGGAGGTGTTGCAATATTTATTAAAAAGAATATAAAAGACGATATAATACCAATAAACCCAATAAACAATGAAGGCATACACATCGAAATAAACCATAATAGTAAACGCAATTTACAGGCCACCAAAACTAAGTATTACGAAATTCATTGACGAATTAAATGAAAATATCAAAGAAGACAAAGAAAACATTGTGTTAGGTGATACTAATATAAATATACAAGATGAAAATAAATCACTAGTTTTGAAATATATAGAGATGATGGCCTCGAAAGGACTTACAAATGTAATCGAACAACCTTCGCGCGTACATTTGAAAAGGTTCACCTCAACACTCATTGATCACATATTAGCATATATCACAAAACTAGATATATTCTCAGCGATCTTTGAAACGGAACTTTCCGATCACTACATAACTCTGTATGCAACAAAAAGTGTAAGCCAAAACCAAACGAATGATCAAACTGACATTAAACTTATTAGCCAAAAAAAAGGTAATGAGCTAATAGAGCAAACGAACTGACAAAGTATACTAGAAGGGAGGGAAGTTGAAAAACTCTATAATAACTTTATAAAAGTAATAATAATATATACACTGAAGCAAATAGAACAAAAACAAGCAAACGTCCTCGAAAGCAAAAATCATGGATTACGAAAGAAATAATTTCAATGTGCAAAAAGAGAGATGAACTCTATAGAAGATGGAAAAACAGCCCAAGAAGTAAAAGCTATGAATCCAGTACAAGAACTTTCGAAATATTTTTAATAAAACATACAAAATATAAAAGCCACTTTTTATAAGCAGCAATTCGTAAACGCTAAAAATGACCCGAGAAAAACATGGAATATCGTTAATGAACTTTTAAGAAGGAAAAAATGTTCTATAGATGATACAATTAAAAACAATTTCACGGGTAACGACGAGGACTTGAATGAAACGGCAAAGAAATTTGCGGAGCAATTCTCAAACCAGGCTACAAAGAGTATGCATGTGTGTAATGTAAGAACATCAAACCATGAAAACTGGGAACTACAGCAAAGTATTTACGTAGAAGAAGCAATCGAAGTGGAAATTTATAAAATGATGTATCAATTGAACTGCAATAAATATCCTGGAGCCGATAAAATTAGACCAATTGATTTAAAAATAAATGCAGTGTATCTAGCTCCTGTTATAAAGACAATAGTTAAATAAAATATAAATCAATGCATTGTTCCAAGGCTGATGAAAACATCGATTATTCGACCAATATACAAGGGAGGAACCAAAAATAACACTGAAAAGTACAGGCCAATCGCAATTTTGTCAGTTGTTGAAAAGTGTATGGAGGAGGTAGTTGTTAATCGACTTAACAATTTTATAACCAAGCACCAAATACTACATCCAAACCAATACGGTTTTCGGAAAAATAAAAGGAATGTTACTAGGCGAGTTTACCAATACTGTTAATGACGGCCTGAACAGAAATCACCATGTTCTCGTGCTATTTATCGATGTCAGTAATGCATGAAAAGCTAATCGAAAGCCTCAGTAAAATAGGTTTGAGAGGAATAATGGCAAACTGGCTTAAGAGCTATTTGAAAAATAGAACCATAAAAGTTGAGGTCTCAGACAAAATGAGCGAAGAAAAACCAAGTGAATACGGTGTACCACAAGGCTCCAAACTGGGCCCGTTGCTATTTATCCTCTATACAAATGAGCTCTTGTGCCTATTCAAAAAAAGTACTGCCTATGCCTACGCTGATGACATAGCAATTGTGGTAAAACACAAATGTTTAAACTCTGTGGTGGAAATATTGCAAGAAAAATTTAACACCGTCTCTAAATGGTGTCATGATCAAGGCCTTCTAATAAATGCGACCAAGACAAAAGTAATGCATATACGCACCCCCTCCAAGCGAGAAGATATTGTTCAAATATATCACCGAAATGAACACTGCCCATTGTCAGCCAACAATAAAGAAATTGAAGTAGTTAAAAGCATGAAATACCTCGGGATAATTATAGATGAACACTTATTATGGCGAGAGCATATATATACGTTACGTCTTCAACTTAAGAGCGCGCTCTTTGCGATGGTATGCTTTAAAAGATATTACCATTTTGAAGTGCAGAAACAAGTGTACTACTCGCTAGCAGAATCAAGAATCAGATATGGGATTCTGGCCTGGGGAAAGGCGGCGAAAACCCATATTGATAAGATATTGAATCTTCAGCATCGTCTATTCAAAGTTTTTAGCCCTGCTTACATAACTTTTAAAGTTTTAGATGCCAACGCAATATTTCAGATGACAACACTCATACACTATATGGATGATCAGAGATTTCTGCAAACTATTCGTCATACGCAAAACACCAGAAGACGAGCGCAAGGAATGCTAGAATTACCAGAAACATTCAACATCTATGGAAAACGAGAACTACGCTGTGCTATTCCAATACTTATGAACAAACTTCCTCAATATTTGAAATACATTCCTAACCTTAGAAAACGAAAAAAAGAATTAAAAAAATTATTTATTTCGATGTACTTTGTAAAGTAGAATAGTCATCAATAATGAATTTAGTTAATTGTATATCTACAAGAAGTAATAATGCTATTCTTTTACATAATAAACTGAGATATTATTTTAAATCACCTTAAAACCAACTAATGATACCAATGCTAAAAACCACCAGCAGATAAGCACTTTGCTTTGCGGGTACATTTATGTAAATAGGTGTAAATTTAAAATGTAAATAATAAATAAAAAAAAAATATTAAAAAAATTATTAAATTATTAATTATACATTTCCCAAAAAACCAGCCATGTGGTCATAAATAAACAATACCCTGTTAAAATGACATGTAAGAGGCGGTTGACTCGACTACCGCCGACGTAATTTTGTCGGACAAGTATTTTCTCAGTAGTCCTATTACATAATCATTCAAATACAGGAAGAAAGAACAATGTGGTCGTTAATGTACTGTAAAGTGTGGTAGACTCGCCATAAGGAAGCCACTCGCGAAGGCTTAGGCATGTGGTAATAATGAAAATCCGGTAGGTGATATACTGCGTACTATATACTTTTTGATGGATTTGCCCTCCTACACATACTCTTCACTATTTCTAAACAGCATCAACATTCTTGCAAAAATGTAAACTAAGCAGGACTGCAAAATGCGAAGCAATTGTTCAAAAAGCCGACAATTTAAAAAGAGACTATGCTGACTTAGGTGCTGCAGCATCGCTACATTCCTTTTCCTTATGAAAAAGCGAACAACTGTTAAAAAAAAACTGTCTATGGTAAGTAGTCAAAAAAAAATTCAAAGAAACCTAATTTTGAACAAATGGAGTTGAAGTTTTTCAAGCGAGCTGGCAATTTTAAGCTCGAGCTTAGACAAAAAAATATGAACCGGTGACTTGACGACGATTAAAATAAAAGAAATACTGCAGTTGCAGTAACAATCAAACAATCCGTTGTTAAGATCAAAACGGTATAAAAAAAGTTTTGTTTCAGATTTCCTTTTATAGCATTTCTTTGACATTTGAAATAAATTTCCCTTTTCGGAACGCTTTACTGTGAATGCGTTCAATGGTTGTTCGTGGGTGCATTCACTGCATTGTTGGTGACATCATTGGAGCCACGTTCTCCGTAGCCGATGACTTCCAGTCACCCTTACTTCCATTGATGTTTGCCTATCGATGATTTCTTCAACTTTGGTATTTTTGTGGAGATCATTGTAGCTCACCCTTTCGCATTTTGTTTCGGTACATGCAAACATAAATCCATTAGAAAAGAATTAATGTCAACAAACATAAAGGCAAAGAGGACAAGACATATGACATTGACCCCTATGTATGGATATACAATATGAAAGTGGATGCGTTCTCTTCACGCAGCTTGTGACAGGCTATATGAATGAGTTTGCTTGTTCGTTTACGTTTCGCTCGTTTGAAAAATTTGCAATCGTGATCGTTTTTCAATGCGGCAGCACATTCGCCGCCATTCAATGGTAATGTGTTTGCGACTTGTAGTCGCTTGTGAGTTTGTGCGTGTTTTTTTTTTTTTTTGGATGTGGTAATCTTCTAAAGATGCGGTAGCCCGTGCCACCAATAAGCACAATTCGCAACACCCGAATATTCGATGCCAGGAGTGCGCCTACGTACTAATCCACACCCCTACGTTCTTCACCCACTCTCCCCGCGGGAATGCCGTTAGGTATTACTTCGCGGGGCTGGTTAGCAGATCATGCTATTCTTCTTGCATTTGCTTCTTCAGCTCTTCTAATTGTTTCTATTCTTCTTAGCTCGTTTTGCACAATTATCACAAATGTGCCGATTTCCATCCAATTTTCCTGTACTGTAACATTTGGTCTATGAGTAGTATTGGACTGGGCAGATTAATTCTCCACTGCGAGAAACGCCGGCAATGAAATATGGCGTGCTCCGTATCTTCCTCCTCGTTTGAGCATTCTGGGCACAAAGGGGAGCTATCGTGTCCGAATCGGTGCAAGTATTTGCGATAGCCGCCGTGTCCAGATAGGAACTGCGTAAGGTGATAGTTGTTATCCCCATGTGCTCGTTTTGTCCAGGTATCGATGTTCGGGATCAACTTGTGGGTCCATCTGCCTTTTGTACTATTATCCCAACTGGCTTGCCAGAGGGCTGCTGAAGCCGCTCGCTATTCTCCTTTTATTCTTGCAATTTCACCTGCATCTTGCCGCCCTGGGGTTCTTCTATTATAAGTTCTCAACATCTCGTCCGCGAGAATGTCGATCGGAACCATTCCTGCCATCACGAAGGCTGCTTCATCCGAGATCGTTCGAAATCCACAGATCGCTCATAATGCATTGAGCTTGTATGCGTACAACAGATTTCTCTTGTTTGCTTTTATGGCGAGTGCCCCCGCCCAGACCGGAGCAGCGTATAAGAGGACTGAGCTGACCACTCTAGATAGGAGAATCCTCCTAGCATATCCAGGTCCATCAATGTTTGGTAGTATTCTAGAAAGTGCTCCTTGCAGCAGTAAAGCCTTGTTACTGGAGTACTCTACATGTGCTTTGAACTGTAATCTGTTATCAAGTATTACTCCCAGGTATTTGATTGATTTTTCGATCGGATTATTTGATGTCCCACCCGTATATCGGCGTATTCCACAATTCTTCTACTAGTAATTAAGACGGCTTCCGTTTTATGGTACCCTAATTCTAGACCGGCGGATACTAGCCAGTCTTTGATGCGAATAATCGCTACATTTGTGGCTGACTCTATCTCCTTTATCTCTTTTGCCATCGTAACGACGGCAATGTCGTCTGCTAATCCGATTACTTGAACTCCTCTCGGCAACATAAGCCATAGCACTCCGTCATACATAATGTTGAATAGGAGTGGATCGAGTACTGATCCTTGTGGAACCCCAGCTGAAACGCTGTAGTATTTCAACCCTTCATCAGTTTCATACCTCAGTTCTCTGTTGGTAAAGTAGTTTTCTACTATCCTCAGCAAGTAATATGGCGTATTCATACTGGCTAGTGATTTTCTGATGAACGCCCAGTTTGCCGAGTTAAAGGCATTTTTGATGTCCAAAGTCACCACTACACAGTATTTTTTTGTACCATATCGCCATCTTTCTCCTTGTATCGCTTCGGCCGCAATGTCGACCACAGTTTTTACATCTTGAACAGTAGAGCGCTATTTTCTGAACCCAAACTGAAAGTCTGATAGTGCTCCTCTCTCTTCTGCTACCGCGAGCAGTCTAGTATATATTATCCATTCCAGTATCTTTCCCATTGTGTCTAGAAGGCATATTGGGCGATACGAGAACGGTTCCCCACGTGGCTTGTTTCCCTTTGGAAGCAGGACTAGGTGTTGTAATTTCCAAGCATCCGGGAAAACTCCTTCTTCGAGATATTTTTGAATTGTTTCCATAAACATATCTGGCCGCTTATGAATAGCTGCTTTTAGTGCCTTATTTGGTATGCCATCAGGTCCGGGCGTTTTACTGTCGCCTATCTTCCTGCATGCGTTTATGAGTTCACCCGCTGTGACTATTGGGATGTCCTCCGTGTTGGTCTCCCTAATGATATGGTACATAGTAGATGTACTTCGGGGGAAAAGGTGTTCTACTATGGAGCTTAGGATTGCTGGACATGTTATTTGCGGCGACCTGCTGCCCTTTATCTTAGTCATGACGATCATGTATGCTGTACCCCAAGGGTTTATGTCGGCTTTTTCACAAAGTTTTTTAAAACATCTTGTCTTGCTCTCCTTGATTGCCTTTTTTAGGTCGCGTCTTGCTATTTTAAAACCAATAAGGTGTTCTTCAAAGCGATCTCTTCCCCTAGATCTTTGGACTTTGCGTCGGGCTTTTAAGCACTTTGCTCTAAGCTTTTTTATTTCCTCATTCCACCAATAGCATGGTGTTCCTCCTCTAGTACCCGTTATTCTGGGCATTGATGCATCGCACGCAGTAGTGAGAATGCGGACGAGTTGTTGTATACAGACTTCAGCTGTTCCGCTTTGCATTATGTTTCCGGTATTTAATATTTCTTCAAACGCGTCCAGGTCGAAGTGTGTGTCCTTCCATCTTCCACCCGTTCGTTTAGCGCGTTGCACGGTACTCTTCTCCTTTGTCTCAAAAATTATTGCTTGGTGGTCACTGTGCATGTATTCTTCGCTGACTCGCCATTTTATATTTCACAAGAGGGAGTTGCTAACGAACGTAATGTCAATAATCGAGCCCGTTCCTTCCTTACGCTATATGTTTGCACGACCTTGGTTTGCAACGCCTATGTTAAGAGTTGTAAAACTTTCTAGCAGACTATGGCCTCTGGCGTTTGTAAGTCTGCTAACCCACTCCGTTGCCCATGCATTACAGTCGCCGCCGATAACCACAGGGACTCTACCACGAACATCGGCGGATAGGTTGTCTAGCATTGCCTGTTTCCATTAGTTCCTTGAAAGGCATGCCTTCCACATATCCATATAGCAGCATGCTTTGTCCTATCGCAGATCCATATATTGCTGTCCAGAGTTTTGTACGGTTCACTTATCAAAATAACGTCCGCTTTTTCTTCTCTAGCCGTTTGTGTCAGGATATCATGTGCAATTCTACTGTGATTTAAGTTAATCTGTATTATCTTCATGTTTTCTTGTTGGTGATGGCTTTCCTAAAAACCAGACACTTGCTACTTCCGGCTACATGCTTCGAATCGTTTGGGTGTTCTTTTTTACAGAACATGCATGATGGCTCCTTATCGCAGTTCTTTGCTATGTGGCATCTTGGAGCGGTAGTCACTGCTTTTGCAATGCTTGGCTATATGCCCAAATTCAAGACATTTGAAGCATTTTTCGAGAAGCGTTCGCTCCCGAATGCGACAAATAACCCATCCAATTTTTACCTTTCCTGCATCTAACAGTTTCTTTGCCAATCCGACGGGAAGACCAATTGTTGCTGTTTGGGTTCCAACGTACGCTTTTCGCAAGGATACGAGTAATATGTCTGCTGGTTGTAGTTCCACCCCGAGTTGAGTCCTTATTGCCTCGCAAATGTCCTCCTTTCCGGTGACTTCGTCGATGTCTTTCAGCTCGATGGTAGTGCGATGTGTGAGTGTCCTTACATTCGCTCGCACTCCTAAAACCTCGCCAATGACACTTTTAAACTCTTCTGTCTTATTTCCAGTTTCCTTGAGCTGTATTAGGAACTCTCCTTTCTGGGTCCTTCTTATCCTAGATACCGCTTTTCCAATAGCTTCTGGTTTGGGGTCTGCTTTTACGCTACGAAGAATCTCCGCGTAAGATAGTCCTTCACTTGCTTCGATGACGAACGCGTCCGGCTTACTTCTTTTCGCCTCAAGCTTCTTTTTGTTAGTCTGCTTCTTAGTTTTTCTCAACTGTTTGACATCGTTTGACTTCTGTATTGTCGGAATGGCGGTGTTCTTCTCCTTGATCCTTGGAGTTATGCCTCCAATATTGTTTTCTTTTTGCTTCGACTTTACCGCCTGGGGTTTTTTTTTTTCTCTTTGGTTCCGGAGTTTCGCCATTTTGACCCTGCCTTTTCCTGGGTTCTTGTGCGTTTCTCAGCCAGGGAGAGGTTTGTGAGGAGTTGTGTTTCCTTGTCACCTCTTTTGTTTTTTCGTCCTGCAGTTGAATAGCAGAAAGCTCATATAGGGATCTAATGCCTTCAATTGCGTCTCTCATAGGTTGATGTATTGAACGCCTCTTCCCATCTTCTAACATTTCCACCGGTTGCCGTATCTCCTCACCTAGTTTGTGGAAGGCAGATAGCTCCGAATTTGGTTCAAATGCCGTCTCTCTTGTCGCAGAAAAAACACAGTTTTCAGTGCTTCTCCCTAAAGGTGCTGGTGCGGTGTCTGGTGACCTTAGCATCCTTGAGCTCCTTTGAAAGGGATTTTCCTCATTACCTTTGATTTGATATTTGTTGAATTCATTTCAATTGGGTCCCCACTCAAAGCCGTTATCGATGTCCGAGTATGTAGTAATCTAAGGATTCCATGGTTGTCTTTGCAAGTAGTGAGGCCATGCAAGGGTTGACACAGACCGTTATGAGGTGTTGTGCCAGTGCCAAATCGGTTTTAACGATTTGGCACTGGCATCTTGACCTACACCACCAACTTAATGGCGACGAGGCATCGAGCGTTCTTTGAGTCCTGCCAAGGTTTCAACGGGACGGGGGCGCTTGCAGCGTTAGCCTGAAAGCCATTTCCGCAAAATTTCACTCTTGCTTACTCAGATAACAGATTACTACAAACGTCAGCCCTCATAGCTGTCATTCCAATTATTTTTTTCTAGTATGCCATAATTAAGACCTTACTGGGCTCAGTATTAATGTTTTACGGTAATTTTACAATTTATTTTAAATACATGTGTGTGCAGTCACTTCCGGGGGGAGAAACTGCACCATTCACCTTGTGGCGGGTATCGCCGCATCTCGCCATTTGCTTCCTGCTGTATCCCTCGTTGCCACCTTGTGAGGTGGGGAGCACTTACTTGTAAGACGGTGCTTGCTCGTCTTGTCACAGAGAGTTCTTAGGGGTTCCTTTGACCTTTTCAGCCAAGCCCTCCTTCTCCGCCCTCTGGATGGGGGGCTGCTTATTGGGTTTCACAGTTAGCCTCCATCTGGGATGTTCCGATAACCATGCTTGGATGCATTACCATAGCTATAACGCTATGTTATGACTCTGGAACACGTATGGATTTTAGTCGCCTCTTACGACATGTATACCTTACCTCAGGTTTATTCTAACCCCGACCTGAAGGAGTTTGCGCGTGCGTGTGTGTGTGTGTGTGTGTTTGGTTGCGCCAATGGATGTGGTAATCTTCTAAAGATGCGGTAGCCCGTGCCACCAAGAAGCACAATTCGCAACACTCGAATATTCGATGCCAGGAGTGCGCCTACGTACTAATCCGGATTGTCAGATATGGAGCGAAAGCTGTGCACTGTCGTAAGGCGGTAAATTTTCTCATCCTTTTCCGTTACACAGATTTGGCGGTACATTTTTTGAATGTCCACCGTAAATGTGTACCGATAAAATCTCCAACGCAAAATGATGTCCGTAATGTTCAGTTGAAGAGTTGGGCCCGTCATCAGCTGATCATTCAATGACAGTCCTTCTGAAGTGTTGAATGAAGCGTCAAATACCACTTTGAGTTTTGTTGTCGAGTTGCTCTACTTCAAGACCCCTGATCTCGAATTGTGCCATGTGACCCTGCTTAATGTAGTCTTCCATACAGTCAATATATCGGTTCCTGAGCTGGCGGTCAGCTACCAAACGTTTTCCCATGCTATTAAAACGTTGTAAAGCTCCATCTTTGACATTCCAAGAATAGGATGTACTCCTCCCTTGTATGGAAGCGCGACTTGGTACCTTCCATCTGGCAAACGCTTCGTGTTTTGGTTAAAGTATTCTTCGCACGCGATATCTTCCGAGTTTTCCACGTACTCGAACGGTGTTTCCTCGATTTCCCAGAATTATTTGAGCTGTTCTTGTACATCGCATGTTTGCAAGGAGTTATGGATTGGTGCATGGGAAACTGGTACTCTGCCAAAGAAAATCCAACCAAATCCGGTTTTTCTGCGCAACGGCTAAAGTCGTTTCATCGGGTTTGATTATACCTGGTAGTAGGATTTCTGCCAAAACATCGCTTCCTAAAAGAATGTCAACTTTAGCAGGTGTACAAAAGTTCAGGTCTACTAATATGAGACCGTCAATATGATTCCATATGGAAAGACTCGGGGCCGGAGATGCCCAGTCAGTGGCCTATATATAAAAGCCCTAGTGGTTGTTTCGAATGAGCAATAAGAGGAGCAAGCGTAATATGTACAACCCTTTTGCTTACCAACCCTAACCCGGTCATTCCGACAAGTGTAGACCTTGGCTTTAAGTTCAAAAGTTGTACCGCTGACTCAGTAATTAACGATGCCTCCGAGCCAGAGTCCAACAAACCGCGTAGTGATATGGTGGCTACAGACGACGATTTGAGTTTCACGTCCGCTGTGGCTAACAACACCTGAGTAATTGTGGTCGATGGAGTGTGAAACGAATTAATAGCTGCGCCGCTAGATGGCTTGTCTGCATCGGATGGCTGAAAACTTGCAGTTGCAGCGTAAACTGTTGCAGAAAAATTGTTTTGAAAATGATGTGGACGTTCTTGATTGATGTGTGAGCGAGGTTCATTGCGGGTGTAAATTGACAATTGTTGAGAGTCATTAGCTATGGGTGGAGTTGACGTATATAGCAGCGAGTGATGGGGTGACAGTGGTAGCACCTATGATTACTTGAATAACTATCGTCTGTATAACTATATGTTAAACAATTCCTGCACAGATCTAACCTACCCATAGTTTGTCCTCTATCGACAACGCTAGCTGCTAAAAATCACTTACACTTCCCCATGGCGTGCTGACCTCTACCACAAAGCTTGCAGTTATAATTGGAATTCTTACTGAGAACGTGAAAGGTGTTTCTTGGAGATGAACGTAGCAATTCAGACGTTAGACGAGCATGCTGAAGAGTGACAGCCCCCGAGTTCGGAACTCAGTTTCTAAGAACTGGCAAAATTCGGCAAAGGTAGGTAAATCTTTACTTTTTATTTTCCCTCCTAACCTCTCTTCCCATAGTTGCTGAGTTTTTGTGGGTAGTTTTTGAACAAGAATAAACATGAATAAAACGTTCCAATGTTCAACCGCTACTTGAAGATTAGCTAATCAATGAACCACCTCGGTTGACGTGCCCAAAAGTTGCTTCACTGCTTCTGCGTGTTCTTGATTAATCGATGGATGATTAATAAGACACTAAAGCTGGGTATTCATCAAAACCCGCTGATTGTTGTATCTGTCCGTTGGGATAGCCCAATCCTTGATGTAATTGCCGTAATGGATGCCTAAGTGAGAAAGGAGTCCCTCAGCTTCGCCTGAAACACTGGTTTTGAGGTAGTGCATGTCCTGGATCTCGGAAAGTGTCGAATTATGTTGAATCATTGCGATAGACCTACATGTCTCGTAGTTCCCAGCGAAAGTTGGAATATCATTTTTTGGCAGTCTAATATCGGTTCCCCTACAGATAGCGATTGATGAATCTGTCTCTACGGTGTCATCCTTCTCCTGGGTGTCCTTGACTTTGTCTCTGGCATCCAGAAAATCGCTTCGATATTGAAAATACCAAACGTTTCACGGATTTACTCGTATATCACCTCAATTTCTTCCAACTGCTTAGACTCTTCTTCGGGAATTTTGTTGAAAAGATCGTCATACTGTTTCGAAGCAGATTCTTTGGTTTTCTCTAATTTTTCTAAACGACCTGATATATAATTAACCGTACACTCTTTTGAACACCTCTTAGAAAAATTTAACACATCTTTTTCAATTTCCAATTGCTTCAGAAAATGACTCAACATATCACGTTCCTTGGTTATTTTATTAAATTCACACACAGGTAAGAAAAAATAATAGAATTCACTTACTTGTTTTAAGCGATGATTCTAAATCTCATTTAAAATTTTTCAGCTTTCTTATCCTAGGGTTTGGTATTCGTCTCTCAATCCTGAATCCTGGTTCTTAAAGCTGAATCCGTAGTAGTAGAGTGCCAGCTCCGAACAAACTGTGTCAAAAAGCATTTGCCTCTTTACGTTTTACACATATACATTAGTCGTAGTCTCAATAAATGTGTTTAATATTATCTAAATTTTACTCCAGGTTGGGATCTTTTAGTCCCTTTAGCCCCTACTCCATGTAACTCCATCAATAACTTTCATTTTTTCAGCGTAATCTTTCAACTCTTAAAATTAACCCATATTCTTATCCGAAAAAAAAAAATAAAAAAGAGGAGAATCATCTACATGCAGCAAAGTTCCCACTAGCGACTCACCGACCACATGGATTTCATTAAAGATTCATCCAGTTCATTTCAGTGCAGGAGAAGCTACACACGTACCCAACCGCACCAACCAAGTCAGCTTAAATAACACTGCCATATGGCAAAGGCAATGCGACTTCTGACTATGCGCGATCTGACTCCATAGAAAATCCTTATTACAGGCGATTTCAGTATATACCATTTCGGCTCGCCTCGACATTCGGGACAGGCGACACCCGCAGGACAGATCTTTGCTGGAGAGAAGAATCTCACCCAACTTATTTTATTTTTATCGACGGGAAGTTCGCATTCCGGAATACTTTTTCTTACACAGCAGTTTTATTTTTGATTTTCATATGTGGGATAAGTTACTTGTTTTTGTAACAGATGGGTTGATAGAAAGCAGATCAAGTTTCAAAAAATCTGCTTCAGAAATCCATGTACATATACGAATGTTTGCAATTATACTCTAAAAAATAAATCTTTTGCGCAGCTATCCGGGCCGGACAAAGACCTAGTCACTCCCACTCACTGTGTTATTTTTCTTATCATTTTTATTCGCAGTTGTAGCAGTCCCAAGATTGGGAGCATTTTTCAGAGACAGATAGGCATTGATATCGGAAATATTAGTTGCTTTTTCTAATTCTCGGTGCTAGCCCAAATTTGTATCCAAAATTCCTTGCATATCAGTCAAAAAACTTCTTCGCAATAATGAAGAAAAACAATTTCTTAGTGTGATTGTGGGTGGCCGTGGCTCAGGTGGTAGTGGACTGGCTTCCAAACCGGAATCGCAACCGCTCCCGAAAGACATTCATTTTATCAATTAATAAAAATCAAGTAAGAAGAGTAGTTGACTAGAAATCAACAACAAGGCAACTTCCAGTCTTTAGTCTCCACATTAAATGTTGGATGTCACCCATGGAGCGAAATAACCACAGACCTCAAACATCTTTTTTTCTCTCTCTATCTAATTTTCCGAAAAACTTAACACATCCTGTAGAACTATAAGTATACCCACTTGAGTGTTAAGTTCTTTTAAAAAAAAAAGAAAAAGAAGTCATAACACTGACATATAGATTTGGCTGTTGTAGGGTTTTCAAGCACAAAACAACCGTTAAAATTCACAGCCTCACATTCCGAGAGAAGAAAAATCTCTCCGTCCTATTCGGACTCCCACCCCTGGAGAGTCAATATCGAAACCAAACACACCTGAATTTCAAACCACTAAACTTTCCTTTCTCCTCCTTCTATCTTTCTGCCCGCGCCCTGGCAACAGTATAAGGATATTCGTAACCCCTTAGGCGCGCGTAAATTATATAATACGGGAATACTTAAGTTTACACTCCTTTTAATGGCTTTGTTTTTGGCCGCACTCTCAGGCTTCTCTTAAAGTACTTCAATGATATGTAGAAGCTTTTCGTCATCAAACGAAATACCGTTACGAAAATTTTCTCGAAAACAGTGATTGGGTTCATCGCAGTTAGTTCAGCTCGTAGTTCATATTTGATTGTGGTTGAATTGGCAGCGCAAAATAAGTTTTCTTTTCACAAGAAAAACTATTCTTTAGTAAGCATAAGAAATTTATAACTGAGCATATATTGGCGCGGGGTACGATTTGGCACATGAGATAAAGTTGTTTAGGTTAGGGTTCATGTGGTTATGTTCGTAGTATTGGTGAATTGATCAATTTGTGATATGCTATTGTTATGAAGGACTGGGAGTTTTTTTTTACTTTTTTACGTGCGTTTTTACTAGAATCCATTCAATATCTCTTACGTGTTAACGCTTAGAATCTAGTTTAATTAACCACAACTGAAGTATATTGATAAATAAAACAGCCAAAGTTGAAAATATAACCTATTCCTTTATTTCACTAGAACTCGTCCATCCGATTTAATGCATCAAAAGCAATTGACATATTTGGGAATAGGAAAGGAGCCTATGATGGGAATTATGGAATAGAATAAACGAGGGATGCAGTATATACTGGGATGACAGTATTGACAATAATACATTATGCATCATAGTTACCTATAACTTTAAATTTTTAAAAGTCATTCACGAAAAGAAAACCATTTCTATGATATTTACCAAATAACATATATATTAAAAAAGAAAATTTAAAATTATCTTAAATAGTTTTTTGTACTAGGAGTTAAGTCTTCCAGGCATCTAGATTTACTTCGGGGATTTTTGCGCTATTACATGACCATTGTTCATTACTATTTGAATAATTATTAGTTCTTATCTTGTATGCATTATTAAAATATACTATACTTACTCCGGGTAATCGGTTTGGATAAATGCCGATCGAGATATTTCAAATATGCCCAGGTGATCGGCATTATCACATATAATTCGTGCAAATGAAGATTTTCGGATCTCATTAAGTTGCGTGGAAGTAAAAGCACCTGGATTTACTTGAGGGCCATTTTCATAAAAATACCGGTCACCATGTTTTAACCTGGCAAACTGATCCGCAATAATTTCAGCAAAAGTGGGCCCCACTAAACTATCTGAAATATGTGGTTCTAACAATCCTCCAACCCAAAGATCGATGTCATCAGGGTGGCGATAGACGCGTTCCAGTTTATATGAAACCTTGCAAAGTAAACATATTAAGTAAATTTATATGTCGCGTGTGAAACTCAAAGCAATAGATATACATCTGGAGGAAATTGATTAAACCTGCGAATTCTTCTACGACCGCTAACTTCCAGATAATCATTGTAACTTTTAAGGGCATGATCGCGTCCACGTTGAATGTTTAAGGCTGCCAAATCTAGTCCGAATGGGTTTCCTCCACGAAATAAAAATCTGCTTAGCTGAAAATATTTACACATATGTATATATATTTAGTAATATATTTATCTTAATGCATCTATTATGTGTACATAAACTTGACGTTCTCAACTAGTATGATCTTCTTGCCCTTTGTCTATTCAAAAAAAAATTAAGAAGTGAAAGTACATTGTCAAAAACTTTATGACTACTGAGACAGTTGGATGAATTATAGGAAAACTGTCCACAACATTCCAATCCGAAGAGCCTCATTCACCAGAGAAAAAGGGTTATTTGGATTTGTTTTGGGTTGCCGAGGTCGATAAGGTCTGATTTACTTCGCGTCTGCGCTGGTGACGATATCATTCCCGCAATAAAAACCGCAAACCTTGTTGTCACGTCACTCTCGCTTCAGACGACTTGGCTTCATTGCTCTACTGTCAGGTACGAATTAAAGAGGTGAAGCTAACTGGAATGTGTTTATGTCATCGATAGACTTGCTGTCCACAACTGTCCCCGCATTTAGCACTACAAATCAAGAAGACTCAAAGACTAAAAAAAGTATCAATCAGCAAATTGAAGTCCTACAAACAAATTGAACCAAAACAGTGTTAAACAGAATTAAATATGGTCTAATAAGGAAATTGTAATTTTAGTTAAAACCAAAAAAATTGCGTGGAAGAAAGCCCGAAGGTATCCAGCAATTGAAAATTGCGCAGCTCATCGTAAAGCGTGTGCCAACGTTAAACAAAGGTCTATACTAGCAAAACGACGCCGTGAAAAAACTTCATTAGTTCGGTAGACCCAGCTGTTGACTCAAAGACTTTATGGAATAGAATTAAATCTGTGCTATCTCCAAAGTCCAGCCAAAAGAAAATCTACATATATGTAAAGCTTAGCGGAGATATGTCAAAAGGAACTACCTCAGGAGATGATAAAATCACCTACAGTATGGTAAAATCAGCTGCTGATAGTCTTAAGAACCGAATTTTTTGTTATATAACAACGTCCTTTGTCCGGCTGCTATATTTTCTCATAAATTTCTCTTTTCAAAATCTCCCGAAACCATCATCAAGTATATATAGATGGGTGCCGTTCGATATTTCTTCTGCCTGTTCTCTTTAAGACTTTTGCTAAAAAGTATTCGACATAAGATAGCCTTGCTGATGGAAAAAAGAATAAGCAATAAACAGCAATATAAGTGTTCAATCACCTACTCATCTCATGGAACATAAATTAGCCGATAATCTCCCATCTTGTGAACACAGCGTAATCATATCATCTGCCATGGAGAACGCCTTCGATCGCGTCACAACTTTTCCTATTATCGAATAATTACGTAAATAATCCGTAAATAATAGAAGCACTCATAACGGAGTTTTCCCAACCGAACCACAGACTACATTTCGTGGGCGTACATGCAGCTACTGGGGATCCATCACATGTTAATGATGTTTTCTTATCACCGGACTTTATATGGGAAAAACTTAACAGGAAAAATGCCATTTCTTCCTAACGCAAGATATTAACCTCTATTTCGGAACTTGGATTCTGGAGAAATGCCATTAACCTTAAGCTCTCCCAATAATTTTTTTTTTTTTTTATAATTTACGCTCGCCTAAGGGGTTACATACCCTTTTACTGTTGCCAGGGCGCAGGAGGAAAGATTCACTTGCTCCTAATCGACACAATTATCGCATGGCACAAAAAAGATAGCACTGTCAATTAATACTTCCGTATGATCCACCAGGATCGTATATTAGGATAGGATATTAAGCCCATAAGGATATTCTATACAGATGGATCCTTTAACGATAACAACTCAACATACGTAGGTACTTATCGAAGTCAAAGAAAATAATATAGAAATTATCACAGTCCAAGGTTTTCTTCCAAAAGAAACAGGAAGATACTTAGCACAGGTAACAGCACTGTTGAAATCACTGTCAATGGCACAATCTTGGGAAATAGACAGACTGATATTGACTAACGGCTTAAGTATCTTTACCGAAATCAACAGCGAAATAAACAATTACCGCACTCTCTACTATGTATATTCAAAGTATCCTTTATAACAATGACAACTTAATTTTAGCATGGATACCAGGTCATGCTAAATGTTGCCAAATAATGTGTTAAGTTTTTCGGAAAATGGGACAGAAAGAGAAAGCAAGATTTTGGGTTCAGTGGCTATTTCGCTCCATGGATGGTATCCAGCATTCAATGGAGGGACTACATTATTATTAGTGTAAGTTGACTTGATGTTGTATTTAGGCCATTCATATCACGAGAATACCGAGTCACCTGAAGAGAAGCAAAGCAGCTTGCAAAAATTCTAAAACCATCTGATGTTTGAACTATTTAACGCTTTAAAGAAGCCATAACCTTACTATACATAGCAAGATTAAGAATATTATATATTTAAACATATACAGTGACCCCAATAATTATTCGCTCTCCTAGTAATATTTAACAACAAAAGGATAAACAGCAAAAACTGGATGGTTAAGGAAAATGTAATTCAAGTATATTAATTATAACTAAAAAACATGACAAGAAAAATGTAGTCAGGTTCTTCGTAATAATTGGTCCAAAAATTATTCGCTCATCATTCATCGGTTAGCATTCTAGCTGATTCAGTATTTTGTGGGTCCTCCAGTCGCGTTGGAATAGAATTAAGCAAATTTTGGGTAACATTTGTAGTTAGAGCCGCTATTATATCAGCCTTGTTACAATCTATCTGGGTGTATTTTGCCACATCTTAGTATTCCATGTTGTGTGATTAGGATCATTGTCACGAGTGAAAACGTAGTTGTTATAAAGACATATTTTATTAATTGCACTTTGTTGAAAATGGGTCTTAGGAATGTACATATACATATGTAAGACTGAACCTCCCCCATACTTAAAAGTTGGCTTGAGGTTTTTTTTTTATAATTCCGTGTTCTGCTGTCCCCAAACCATAGATTTACCGCCTGTTGCATAAATAATATATTTACTCTCATCTATAAGTATAAAATTGTCCCAAACCTGAATTGGCTTACTTTTATAGGTCTTTGCGAATAAAAACCTTTCCTTTTTATTGTTGTTGTTTACTAAAGGTTTATTTTGGACTAACACACTAACTTGCACCACAAATGCACTTTGTACTCGTATCTCATTGTGAATCTGCTGCACTTTTTGTGCGGTCTTTTCTTATTTTTCTAATGATAGCACCCATTTTTCATTAACGTAATATGGACGGTCGGCCTGAACGCGGGGAATTGGACATTTTACTACTAACAAACATTTTAAGACAATGTACATCGGTACCTGTCTTTTCTTCCTCCCTAAATTTCCTTCGACCGCGCTGTGTACGAACATTTTAAGGGTACAAAAACCCCTTGAGCGCGCGCTGATTAAAAAAAAAAAAAAAACAAAATATTTGTCTATTACACTTTTTATAGTTGAATATGACCTTCCTACCTATTCTAGATTCACCCAAGTTTAAAATAATTTTTCAATTGTCCACACATTTATATGCACTTTCTTTTTCGCACCAATTTTCAAAAAATTCAGAAATAAATCTCTATCAGACACAGAAGTCTCCAGTAAACTATGAAGTTATCTATACCCAATCAAGCCATTTGTCTGTTGTGTAAGTTGCCACCAACAAAAATTCCGTTATTAACTGATAAACTACAGTAAACATTCAATGATCGAATACTTTTTGAACCTAGTTTTTTTTGTAGTTGAATACATTCCTATATTTCTGTCAATTGATAGAAATTTGAATTGGGTTTACTTTTTTTAAGCCTTCTTTGTTATTATACTAGGGTAGTCTAAAAAGAATCTCTCTTTCGTTCTTTTTCAGTGCCCCTACGTAAGCTACGAGGGTTGTCTGAAAACCGAAAAATGAAACAAGACATTTTTTCTCAAATTTTTTTTTTTATTTTTCTACATAGTCTCCTTGTAACTCTACACACTTCTCCCAGCGATGCTTCTATCTCTCTAACCCGTCCAAATAGTACTTGGCGTTTTTCTCTGCAAAATAATTGTTCACGAAGGTGATTGTTTCCTCATTTAACGAAAATCTCTGTCCTCCGAGCGCAGTTTTTAGATGAGGGAACAAAAAGAAGTCGCTTGGGGCTGGACCTGATGAATAACGTGGATGGTCAAGCAGTTCAAATCGTAATTCATGGATTTTCGCCATGGCAACCGCTGAGGTGTGAGACGGCGCGTTGTTTTGGTGAAACAGGATTTTCTTTTTCTGCAAATGTGGCCGTTTTTCCGCAATTTCTGCCTTCAGCTTGGCAAGTAATAAAAGTAATAATGCGTAGTATGCTCCTGTAATTGTTTTTCCTTTTTGAAGATAATCGATTAAGATAACTCCTTTACTATCCCAAAAAACAGTCGCCATCACTTTCCCAGCCGAAAAAAACAGTTTTTGTTTTTTTTTGGAGCCGGCTCGGCCCTTGCAATCCACAATAACTAATCGGTGCCAAAACTCAGATTTATTGCGCCTAAACCGCGCCAACAGAGCGTTGGAAATGTTCATTTGAAAACGTTTTTGGTCTAAGGTAAGCAAAGGCGGCACCCAACGCGCGGACAGTTTGTGGTGGATTAAAGATCAACCCAGTAATAAAACTTGTTAGAAAATAATTGTTTACGCGAACGTGATCAATCGAACATAACACGCATCTTTACACGCGCCTTTACAATTCCTCTTTCTCTGAACGTTCCCCCGAATAACTGAACGCACCCAAGATCCGATCGTTGACACTTATATTTTTCATTCCTTCGTTAACTCTCGTAATGTGTGCTGGTGCCTGGTTTGCGCCCCAACCTAAAAGTAGTAAATTGTAAAAAGTAAAAGTAAAAAGTTTGTTCAGTATCTATTCTTTTAAATACAAATAAAATTTTAATTTGTAAAAGAGGCGCCGAAGTTTTTTTATTGTTTGTCGAGAGGACAATAAAATTGGTGACCCCGACGTGATAACGCCATTTGCGGCAATTTTTTTCTTTCGAAAAATTTATCACTACGCCATTGCCGCTAAAAAAACGGTAAACCACGAGTCCCGTACCACCAGCACACACGCTTCGGTAAATGGCACCATTGTGCAGCATCGTCAAGACCACTATATACACCGCTACCATAATCAAATTGTGATAAATACTCGTACTTGGGAACATCAACCACCATCGCCGCCGTTCATAAAAAATCCGGAGTGCTACCACCGGCATCATCATCGCCACGGCGACCAAAAATTTGAAGAGCATACCACCACAACACATCACCGCAGCAACCGGCCACGGCGTAGCCCAACGATTTCCGAAGCGCCGTCACCATCATCAGCCGTTTTCGCATACTCATCAGCTTCAGCATACAACAGTACACCATTTGCACCAAAAAGCAAACACCGCCAAAAAAGATCAACATCAAAAAAACACCATAAATATATAAAATTATAAAACTGTGCAGGTGAGTGCATATCATAGTAACAGCACACATTATATTTATTATTTTCAATATTAGAATACCATTTTCTAACATTATACATTTCAATTAAATAGAAATATCTTGAGTTCAGTTATTCGCGTTCAGTTTTTTTTTTAATCAAAATTTTTTCATACAAACGAAAATTTTCGTCACGCGTTCATTTTTACAGCTATAGTTCGATTGGGACCGTTATTGCGAACAAGTTTTACCGCGTCTCTCTTTTTTTTCTTTTCTCTCTTTCTCGTTTCGGGAAGAATCTTTTCCACAAAATTTTTGCGATTTTTTTTCTCTTCTTTCGCGATTTGGGGTTCGAAAATTATTTTGGAATTTGGTTTTAATTTCGGGTTTTCAATTAATGCCTGAAACTAAAACCGATATGACGAGCCCAGTATGTATGAATGGGAATAATTCAACCAGCGAGAACGATAGCCACCTCCAATCGAGTCCACCTCGAGTAGAAGTAGATTCAATTAGAGTTCGGCTTCCAACATTTTGGAATTCCAACCCGGTCACATGGTTCATTCAGGCAGAAGCACAATTTACAGTGCACAGAATAACTAGTCCTGAGACAAAATACTGTCTCACGGTTGCTTCTCTTCAACCAGACACCTGTGACTCAGTGATAGATATCCTTTCAAATCCACCAAACACTGACAAATATCTCGCTTTAAAAACAGCTCTTGTAGAACGACATTCGATTTCCGAAATAAAACGCTTGGAAACGCTTATTGATAAAGCGGACATTGGCGATCAAAAGCCATCGGAGGTTTTACGATCGATGAAGACGCTAGCCAGTACTTCTTTTAATGACGACATCATTAAAAATTTGTGGATGCGTCGATTGCCACAGCCAATTAACATAGCATTGTTATCGGTCGGTCAAAAACCTCTCGAAGAATTCGCTACTCTTGCTGATAGAATATACGAGGCATCTCAGGGCGCAAATGTTTACAGCGTTTCCACGGCTCAACAAAATAGCAACTCTGCCAATAATAACAACGAAGTCGAACGAAGGCTCGCTAGAATTGAGTCAATGATTGAAGCATTCTCTTTCGATTCACGTTCACGCAATGAAAACAGATCTTTTCGAAACAATAAACATAGAAGAAGGCGGTCACACAGTCGCGCAAATTCGAGCTCAGGAACAGGCATTTGCTGGTATCACAGGCGTTACAAAAAAGATGCAAAGAAGTGCGACAAGCCTTGCAACTTCGACGCAGATAAATCACAAAATCGCACGAATAACCCAAACTAAATAAACCTGCTGTTGCAGCGGCAAACAAGCAGTGCTCTTTAAGTCGCCGCTTATTTATTAGGGATAAAAATTCTAATTTCACTTTTCTCGTCGACACGGGTGCGGATCTGTCGGTTCTTCCGTATAGCTCTAAAAGGGAACCAACATCCAGAAATCCTTTGTTTTTACTATCAGCTGCTAATGGAACTTCGATTCCAACATTCGGTTCAAAATTATTGAACCTCGATATTGGTCTTAGGCGTAATTTTGTTCACTCCTTCATGTTAGCCTCGGTAAACAGACCAATATTAGGAGCCGATTTTTTGGCAAAGTTCAATATACTAGTAGATACAAAAAACAAACGATTAATTGACCCTCTCACTAAGCTCCATTCGTACGCAACAACCATAAGAACTGACGATCCAACCCCTAAGCATTTTCAGATTTCAAGCGATTACAATAAAATACTTAAAAAGTTTCCAAGTTTAACAGAAGAGCCAGACTATTTTGCACCAATCAAACACACAACAGTTCATCACATTGTCACAAAAGGTCAACTCCCAGTTTCGAGGCCTAGACGGCTTGACGCTTCTAGGCACAAAGCGGCTAAAACTGAATTTCAGCATATGATGCAACTAGGTATTTGTCAACCTTCATCGTCGAGCACATGTTCCCCTTTGCATTTAGTAAAAAAGAAGAACAATCAAGACTGGAGACCGTGTGGCGATTACCGCAGATTAAACGCTGCCACGGTACCGGATTGCCATCCGATCCACCACATTCAAGATTTTTCCATGAACATTCATGGCCGCAAGATTTTTTCGAAGATTGACATCGTGAGAGCATATCATCTAATCCCAGTTGCACCCGAAGACATTTATAAAACCGCCATAACAACACCTTTTGGTCTTTTTGAATGGCTCCGAATGCCTTTCGGACTTCGAAACGCTGCTCAAACGTTTCAACGTTTTATGAACGAGGTTTGCTTGGGACTTGATTTCGTTTTCGCGTACATTGACGATCTTCTTATAGCCAGTGAAACGGAAGAACAACATAGAGAGCACCTCGAGCTTCTTTTCAAAAGGCTGGAAGAGTACGGGGTAAACATTAACCTTTCAAAATGCGTTTTTGGTGTCTCCACCTTGGAGTTTTTAAGTCACACAATCAATACTGAAGGGATTTTCCCTTCAAAAGACCGCATCGAAGCAATCTTAAATTTTCCAAAACCTTCGTCTGTCAAGCAAATTCAGCGTTTCATAGGAATGATAAACTATTACCATCGCTTTATTCCTAAGCTAGCTCAAATAATCGCTCCTCTTCACGAACACTTAACCTTGCTAACAAAAAATAACAAAATAAAAAAAGCTTTTTCATGGCCGGAAAGCCTCGACTGCGTTTTCAACAACGCAAAAGATGCTCTTTCCAAAGTAACTCTCCTAGCTCATCCCATACACGACGGCACTTTCAGCATCGCCACTGACGCATCCGACATAGCCATTGGTGCAGTCCTTCAACAACGAATTTCGCAATCTTGGCAGCCTTTAGCATTCTTTTCAAAAAAACTCAAGGATTCAGAAAAAAAATACTCAACTTTCGACCGCGAATTGTTAGCTGTATATTTAGCAATCAAACATTTTCGTTTTTTCGTCGAAGGGCGGGAATTCACAGTTTTTACAGACCATAAGCCACTTTCGTTTGCGTCAACGAGCAAAACAGAACGAAGTCCACGGCAGATACGCCATCTAGACTTCATTTCTCAGTTCACTTCTGATATCCAGCACATCAAGGGCAAAGACAATGTCGTCGCTGATGCCCTTTCTCGCATTGGCGAAATCGCCGCTAACAAGAATCTCGAACTCGACTTAGAAACGATTGCCAAGCTACAATCCGCTGACGAAGAGCTACAAGAACTCCTCAAAAATGAAAAGTCGAAGAAGCCACCTTTCTTACTGACTGAGTTTCGATTTCCCAATGTAAAAATCTTCTGCGAGACTTCAACAAACAAAAATCGGCCTTACCTTCCTTCTGCTTTACGATTCAATGTTTTCACCATCCTTCATGGAATCTCCCATCCAAGCATACGCGCAACACGAAAACTCATTTCAGATCGATACTTCTGGCCAAATATGAACAAGAATATAAACACTTGGGCCAGATCGTGCATAGGATGTCAAAAATCCAAGGTTCAGAGGCATACCAAATCAGAATACGGTAGATTCGAAATACCAACGGGTCGATTCGATCACATACACCTAGATTTGGTAGGACCTCTTCCTCCATCAAACGGTTTTTCTTATATCCTCACGGCCGTAGATAGATTCACACGTTGGCCAGAAGCTTATCCTCTAGTGGACATAACAGCTAGCTCGGTCGCAAAAGCCTTTGTCGAAAATTTCATTGCTCGTTTCGGTACTCCGTTAAAAATCACCACAGACCAAGGAAGTCAATTCGAGTCAAAGCTTTTCACCGAACTGTCTAGACTGTTAGGTATACACAAGATGCACACAACCCCATATCACCCACAAGCTAATGGCATGGTTGAGCGTTTCCATAGACAGCTAAAAGGTTCGTTAAAAGCTAGATGTAATACAGTCAATTGGAGCTCAGAACTTCCGATCATCCTGTTGGGAATTCGCTGCGCAGTCAAAGAAGACTTAAACTCTTCTGCGGCAGAAATGGTCTATGGGCAAAATCTGAGGCTTCCTGGAGAAATCTTTGTCGGCAACGATAATAAGCAAATCTCTCCAGAAGTCCTGATCGAAAAACTCCGCAACACAATGAAAAACCTCATACCAACAGAAACTAGGCAAGCAAAACAAGAGATTTTCATACCAAAACATTTAAACGAGTGTAAACAAGTTTTCGTCAGAATCGACAAGGTGAAAACAGGTCTTATGCCTTCATACGAAGGACCATACGATGTTATTCGACGTCTGAGAAAGCATTTCGTAGTTCAAATAAAAGACAAAGGTGTATCGATTTCCATCGATCGGCTCAAGCCAGCACATTGTATCTAGTGTTTCATTTTGAATGAGCCAGAATTTTAGGGTCTGAAATCTCGAAGAGGGGGGATGCGATTGGAGGAGGGTGATGTGGTGGATTAAAGATCAACCCAGTAATAAAACTTGTTAGAAAATAATTGTTTACGCGAACGTGATCAATCGAACATAACACGCATCTTTACACGCGCCTTTACAATTCCTCTTTCTCTGAACGTTCCCCCGAATAACTGAACGCACCCAAGATCCGATCGTTGACACTTATATTTTTCATTCCTTCGTTAACTCTCGTAATGTGTGCTGGTGCCTGGTTTGCGCCCCAACCTAAAAGTAGTAAATTGTAAAAAGTAAAAGTAAAAAGTTTGTTCAGTATCTATTCTTTTAAATACAAATAAAATTTTAATTTGTAAAAGAGGCGCCGAAGTTTTTTTATTGTTTGTCGAGAGGACAATAAGTTTTCTCATGCCCAAATCTTGATTTAATATGTAACAAACACAAAACACAACAAAAACAAAACTCTACTATCTCTCTCACTTTAATTCGGCGGTCGTCTAAACCATTTGGTGAACTTTAGCAATGTTATCGTCAGAGGTTGCAGTTTTTGGACGTCCCATAATCTCCCAAGCTCTTACGGCCACGTTTAAATTCAACTGCCCAAAATTTCACTGTGGTAAACGATGGTGCAGGGTCCCCATATACAGAGTATATACTTGCGTAGGCGTATTGCCTTTCAAAAACAAGAATTTAATAACAGCTCGATATTAAATTTTTTCCATTTTAACAAAAAACACTCACATCGACTCACTCAAACGACTGTCAACTAAAAACAGCGCGTCCAGAATGACTGAAACTTCGGTAAGTAACTGTCAAAAGATGCACAACTAGCATTCACTAGCTTTTATTGACGAGTGCCGCTATCTTTACGTTGCGGTGGGAAACGTTTCAGGCAACCCTCGTAATTGTGCTTAAACAACTTTTTCCTTAGTCTGCCAGTTCTCTTCTTATATTCTTCTGCTTTATAATATAAGTAGGTGAACGAATAATTTTTGGAGTCACTGCATGCATATAAATCTGTACAATATATGAATTTTAGACTAACTGATGTATAAATTTCCTAAACGTCATCTACTCGCATGGTCTTGCTGCCCTAATTTCCTTAAACTGAGTAATTTCTAAAACTACTTTGTAGATTATTTTTAGTAAATAAATACATTTTAACTATCCGGCATGCAAATGCACGCATGTTCTACTCCGCTGCTAGATACTGTATTCTGAACTGCATGCAGTAAGTAGACGCATAAACGATATAGTTTCTGCAAACTATTGTAGATGATAGAAAATCACTCAATATCTTAATATACCGATTAAAACCCCTACATTTAGAGAAACAAATAAATTTATACGCTAACAAAACTGCGTAAATAAGAACTACTAATCACTAAAATGCCCATATAAACTATCTGCCGTTTTCGAAATACGCCAAATGACTTAAAATGTACCAAATTACAATTCCACTACATCGGGTTTGCAGTTAAATTAGAATTTGCGATACATTGCAGCAACCCATGGGGTGCAGTAAACACGTGTGTTTGTTTGTATAGAAAATAATGTTCTCTAGTTTTGCTGAACGGGTCTTACTGCACATGGGTTTCAGCCATAATTCTAATCACGATGCTAACCCGAAGTAGTAGAATAGCGCAATATGTAGGATAATACAATTCAGAACATCTTGAGTCATTTGACATTTAGTGAAAAATGAAATTGCGAGATCTTCTTGTCAACTTCAGCTCGTGGCACAGTTTTGCTAAAACACTAATTTTTTATTTGACCCAGGAAATAGATGGGCGGCGTCAGAAACTCGCTGATCATTCGCAGTTGTACTCTTAATCAGTGAATACCTTTTCTTCCTGGTTAACAAAATAAGGGCCAATTATCCCTCGGCAAAAATTCCATATCACACTAAATTTTCCAACAAAGCGAAATGTGTTGATATCGTTCTTTATGTTTGTAGTGACACTAGTAATGCAGATTCTATTTATTCACATATCCATCGAAGTCGTAATATGCTTCGTAGCAATATGTATCTAAAGCGTTCTGGCAATTTGGAAAGAGTTAGAAGGAAATATGGTGATGTGAACATAACATATATTCGTATGCATATAAAGGGCGTTTTTTTAGGAAGTTCAAATGTTATTGTTTAAATACGAAACAAAGAAATTAATTTGATAGCAATTGGCAATTTATTAAATCCATTCAAAAAACTACAGTATTTCATGCCATTTAATATTTAAAAATAGTCTTGGGCACATGGCCACCATAGCTGCCTCGTAGAAAACGCATTCCAGAAGTGCAATTTTTCCGGGGCCTATATCGCGTATTACACGAAAAATATTTTGATCCAAAGCATCAATCATTTCTGGTTTATCGGCATAAACTAGTGACTTGACCTAATCTTACAGAAAATAATCCAATAAAGTCAAATCGCACGATTGTGGTGGGTCACTTTTCTGAAATGATGCTATTGGCAAATCGTGTTTTCAATAAAGCGATGGGTTCATTGGCAGTATGGGGTGGAGCATCATCCAGTAGGAACCACAGATCTTCCAGATTGATGTCACGCAAATTTTGGAGCAAATAATAATTGACTATCGCTTCTACCTTCCACTGCCGCGATATTTTCTTCCGAATGCACTGCTCTCGTTTTTTTAATGTGTGGGTATCCAAGCATGAATTGGGTGCGAAATTTTTTTTTTTTTTTTTAAAGAACTTAACACTCAAGAGGGTATTACTACTCTTAAATTGCCGGAGCACGTGTTAAGTTTTTCGGAAAATTGGATAGAGAGAGAGAGAAAGATGTTTGGGCTCAGTGGTTATTTCGCTCCATTTTTTTTTTTTTTTTTTTTATAATGTACGCGCGCCAAAGGGGTTATGAATACCCTTACACTGTTGCCAGGGCGCGGGCGGAAAGGTAGAAGGAGGAGAAAGGAAAGTTTGTGATGTAGTGGTTTGAAACTCAGGTGTGTTTGGTTTCGATATTGACTCTCCAGGGGTGGGAGTCCGAATAGGACGGAGAGATTTTCTTCACACGGAATGGTGAGGTTGTGAATTTTAACGGTTGTTTTGTGCTTGAAAACCCTACAACAGCCAAATCTACATGTCAGTGTTATGCCTTCACACGCAGATTTTTCTGACTGAGTTCCAATTGCACAAATGAAAACTTGCCGTGGCTAGGATTCGAACCTTGACCTTCCGAGTGAGAAGCGATTGCTAGTACCACTACACCACGGCCACCCCGGGTGGGTGGCATCCAGCATTTAGTGTTGTTTATTAGTGTAAATTGGACTTGATGTTATATTTAGGCAACCATTCATCTCACAAGATTTTAGTTGCCTGAAAAAAAGTCTTTCGGTCACGGCTGGTATTGAACCCCGAACCGTCCGATTCTGAAGCCAATACACTACCACTTGAGCCACGGCCACCCACTTGCATCGATTACTCACCACCCTTTTATAATTTTCGGAGCAGTGTATGTCAGCTATCCATAGTCATGTCAAATTTTAGCATCCTTTTTAAACTCGTTAGAATTTGTGTAATTTCTTAAACATAACATTTGATAGGATAGTGCGAAACTCCCAAACTAAGACTAGAAACATTCGTTTTCAAGAGTCATTGAGTTTGGATTAAATACATTTATTCGTTATGAGTAATAATTCATGACTTTATTCTTTTAATAACACTGCTGGCATGTGGATTGATGAGCTCCGCATCCAGTCAGTGCAAGTTTGAACTACTCTTTGAAATATTTGGAGCCCTATACCAATAAGTCCCTGAATATTGGTTTCCAAGTCCAGAACACTTTGCGGCTTATCAGACTTCACCAAAGATTTTACATTGCCACACAAAAAGTTCTCGAGAGGCGTGAAATCGCATAATAATCGGAGTAAGAATCAGTAAGTCAATGGTACTATGTATGCCAGGTAGCGCAATCCTGCTGGAAAAAGATATTTCCATGATCAATGTTATTCGTATCTTCACAGATTAATGTTCGCTAACGTTGGCCATTAACTGTTGTGATACGATCAACGTGAAAACCATACCAAGAAGTGTGCTGTTGTGGGAGTAATTGAGTCCATTTAGTTTTTTTCTTAATTTGCCTAGCTCCAGAAATAGTTTATTCACAAACCAATTGAACCAAAACAAGTGTCGATTTCAAGGCGCTCAACAGTCCAAACCGTGAATTTTTTTTTTTTAAAGAACTTAACACTCAAGTGGGTATGAATACACTTATAATGCCTCAGCATGTGTTAAGTTTTTTGGAAAATGGGATAGAGAGAGAAAGAAAGATGTTTGGGCTCAGTGGTTATTTCGCTCCATGGTCGGGTGGCATCCAACATTTGATGGGGAGACTAAATTCTTAGTGGAAGTTGGCTTGATGTTGATTTCTAGTCAACTACTCGTCTTGCTTGATTTTCGTTAACTGAAAAAATGGATGATATGTCTTTCGGGTGAAGCTGGCATTCGAACACCGAACATTCCGATTTGGAAGCCAGTCCACTACCACTTGAGCCACGGCCACTCTCTTGTCGCAAACAATGATCTCGTGGCTTAAGTTAAGAATGCCAAGAACTTTTCGGAAAGCTTTCTACATAGTAGATAGCGAATTCCGATCTGTTGGGATCGACGCCGAATTGACAATTTTAAACCCTTCGCCACACTTCCACTCACATTGGCTACAGTATCTACTATATGTACATACATTATGTTGACGCATTATTAGTTTTACGTCATATAGAGTATATTAGATACGGAATTTATCAACAAGCTAAGTTGGTCAGTTACGAAGAACAAAACAATTACGTAATCTTATAAACGTTTTGCGAATTTAAGACATATGTTTCAAGTTTTTCAAGTTTATTCAAGTTTATTATTTTCATTTAAAATCAACTTAAGATTATTACAAAGTTAAAGCTATAGTTTAAAATAAAGCGGAAAATAATAGTAATCAATCCGTAACTTAAAGTTAGTGTGGAAAGATACCGAATTAATAATAATATAAATATGCAATAATTGATGTAGGGGAGCATCGTTTAATTGAAATTCAAAATTTAAGGAATTATTCAAATAATATAATACATAAATACAAAATTCATTAAATGTAAATTCAAATATAAATTCATTGATTCATCATTAACAACTCTAAAATAAAAATGAAGAATCTGACACAAAAAATACGGGAACTACTTGTGCTGAATGTTTAAGGTAGCAGATTAAGTAATGATTCAATGAAGTCGTAGTTGAGTGTAAATAACCAGTCTTTTACGCGTTTTAGGAATGAACTAAATCGTAAGGCTGACCTAATTGGAAAAGGGAAGTTGTTAACGATTGAAGGGGCTGTAACAGTGTAGAAGCTCGAAAAGTGGGTTGTGCACGCAAATGGAACATTTACCAGTTGCATGTTATTTGTACGAAGACTATAAAACTGATTTGTTCTACTGGGAAGATTTCCGCTTTGCTTAAAAAATTCTTTTAGCACTTCAAAAACGTAAAGATGTCTCATTGGTAAAATTCGCAGATTTATAAATAATGGCCAGCTCGGAGTTAGACGATTTTTTTTACTAATAATTCTAATTAAATGTTTCTGAGCTATCAATAATGGCCTAAAAGAGTTGTTATAAGAGCCACCCCAACTTGTAATACCATACTGCAATTTGGAGTGGGTAAGGCCATAATAAATTGACTTTAACACTTTTGCAGAGCAGTGTTGCTTGATGAGGTACATTTTGCGGGTTACAAGGAGCATATGCCTTTTAATAGTATGAATATGATCTTTCCAGTTCAAGTTTCGGTCAATTAATACTCCAAGGTATTTAAAATTTTGCACAGATTCAATTTTAATGCAACTATTTGAACAGGGGGAGCTACAAACAAAAGTACTCTTTCCGCAACTATGTACAGGCAAAAAAAAATTTTTGCAATTGGGTGCATGTTTGATAGGCTGAAGGACATTAGTTTTGTTTTTTCGCTAATAATCAACTTCTGTTCTGAAAACCAAAATCTCAGTGTTTCAAGATCTTCTGAAATTTTCGCAATACATTCGAATATTGTATCAAACTAATAAGTTAGGGCTATGTCATCTGCAAACGCTGTTGACAAACCTTTAAGATTGAGAGCAAACAGAGAGTTAATGTAAATTAAAAAAAAGGACAGGACCAAGAACTGATCCCTGTGGAACGCCATTTCTTAAGGTACGCGAATCACTAAAACACCCATTTACATTGACCTTTTGATTTCTTCCCTTGAGATACGAACAAAACCATTTGTGGGTAACTCCTCTAAGACCGGCATTGCATAATTTCTTCAGTAGAACGTCGTGATCAACCACGCTTTTGTCATGTCAACAAAAAGAGCCATTGTAGTTTGTTTGCGTTGAGCACTTTCATATAACTGGCCACATACTCTTAGGATTGCATCTTCCGTTGACATTCCACTTCTAAATACGAATTGACAACTACTAAAAAACTCATTCTGTCTAAGAAAGGCAATATTCGCGATTTTATAAGTTTTTCAAAGATCTTGGAAAATGTTGGAAGGAGAGAAATGGGTCTGTAATTTGACATATTTTTTTTTGCTGCCTTTTTTTAAAAAGTGGTATAACTTCAGCGGCTTTTAGGTGCTGAGGAAAACAACCACTTTCGACAGTTAGGTTAAACAAGTAGTTCAAAACGTCTACTACATTATAACACACTTCCTTTAACAATACACTTGATATGCCATCGCTACTGCACGAGTTTTTGTTTTTTAAGGAGAATATTGCCTTACATATTTCATTTGAGGAAAATGGTTGGAAAACAAAACTGTTGGGTTGTATGTCTTCTGTTGTTCTTTTAAAGCAGCTGCAGTCTAAGGAACTTTCGACAGAAGGTTTGAGGTCTTCTGAGATCTCGGTAAAATACTCGTTGAGCTTATTTGAAATGCTACCTGAATCGGTGTAATTAATACCATCTACGAGTATGTCCAAGCTGCTTATACTTATTGGTTGCCTACTTTTCCCTAAAATACTATCGACTACTTTCCATTCTTCCCTTACGTTACCCCTCGTTCGTTCAAACGATTCAGAATAAAAAGTGTCGCGCGTTTCTTCAATGTTCTTGCGTACGGATTTGCAAAGACTGTGATAAAATTTTTTTAGTTTTATATTTTGTGGGTGACTTCTTATTTTATTTGCAAAATTGTTTTTTCTTTTAATCTGCTGCAAGAGATTAAAAGTCATCCACGGCTTTACAAATTTATTTTTGTTCAATACGTGAGGGGAAAGGGTAGTATGTATGTGCTTTTGCAAAGTTTTAAGAAAAAGATCGAATGCAATTGAAGGATTAGGTTCACGATAAACTGGCTCCCAAAATTCGTATTTTAAACACTCATTTAAAAGATTGAAATCTGTGCAATATCTCTTTTTTTTTTCAAAAGTGGTTCCATAGTTAAATGCATTGGAGTTACAGCACGCTGTGAGTGCAATCATGCAATGGTCTGTTAATCTTAGATCATAAACACTACCATTGAATTCATTACTATTATTCTTCCCCGAACGCATAAATATGTGATCAGTGCAAGTTTTAGTTGTTTCGGTTATACGTGTAGGTTCATTAATAAGACTCTTTAGACCATATGACGCCATAAGAAACATATAATTTTCAGAATCTTTATCAGATTGATTTAAAATATCAATATTGATATCACCAATTACTATAAGGTTTTTCTCTTTACACACACTTAATGCACCGCTTTGTTCATCAATGAAAACTCTTTTAGAAGATGAATGTAACTTATAAACACACAGCATTGCATAACTTTCATTCGTAAAGGCAAAAGACAATTTTAAAACATCGGCACTAACAAAGTTAAATTTAAAGTTATCGATTACGTAACCATTTTTCACATTCACTGCTACACCTCCAGCTGAGATTTCCTCAATAAAATTCCCAAAAGGTGTATATTCGGGTATGTTATACAGATCAAATTCATTCCCATAAATAAAAATCTCACTCAATACAATAACAACAGGAGATTGTGTAACGACTCAAGGTGCGCTACTAAAGCTGAAAAATTTTTTCTAGTGCTACGAATGTTCTGATGTAAACAGACAATGTCTGCACAATTATTAGAATTGACTGGGTACTCACATTCACATGCATTGGGGACTAAACACGAAACAGAATTAGGAGAAGTATTCATAGATTATGCAAGTCTTCAGCACAAGTTATTCATACAAAATTATCCCCCTCCTGCTTCCGCATATAAACTGTCCCGTTTTTAGTCGATACATAGTGGTACCCCTTCACTCATTTTAACGCCAATGCAGCATTTAGAAGTTGTCGTGTGTGGAACGTTGAACAATCGTTTACGTACACCTTTTCCGATCTGCCACAATGAGCGTCCCTGTTGCCGTTGAAAAGTGTTGTTGTTAGTTGCACTTTTTTTTCTTTCTTTGCTTTCACTGGCGAGAAACAAATTTGACAAAGAGAATTTGCTGCGTTGATTGTACATTGCCACTGCTAGTGGTTGCGGTGCGAGTATTTTTTTGCCGTTTGGTTATGCGCTTTGTGTAGCAGTGATCAATACCTTCCTTTGTTATGCCGACACGCAGACCGTCGTTGAAGATTTTTAGAGCCATATCGATGTCAGAAGTGTCGCTGCAGTCCAGAGGAATATTGTAGATTTCCAAAGCATTTCCGATGAGTTGTTTAGTTCACATACGTTATTCTTCATTTGAAGTTCTTCAATTTTCAGTTGATTTCGCTCCACTTTATTTGTGGACGACAAGCAAGACATTTTAGAAATTATGTTTTAGGTATTGATTACAAATGTTTTAAATATACAAGAAAATAGGTAACTTTTTAGGTAGCTCCCGACGCGTGCATGCCCCACAACAAACAGCTGAGAACACTTGTATATTTATATATTCAAAATAGGTTTGGATGATTTGGATATTATTTGAATATTATTTCTTATTGTAGATCTATCTGCCAAAATAACACCTTTTAATTGCATACGCTGATGAGAGTGCTATCATCAACAAAGAGAGACGTACGGCATCGACGAATCGGACAGACTGTTGCAATAGGCAGCTATAGCTTTAAAGTACTCGTAGGTAAGAATTTTGTTTGTATCTGCTCCCCTATTAACTCTGATAATGTCATTTCACTAGAAATCAAACAGAAGGATCTGCCAATCTCTGTTTCTGTTGCAATAGGCAGCTATAGCTTTAAAGTACTCGTAGGTAAGAATTTTGTTTGTATCTGCTCCCCTATTAACTCTGATAATGTCATTTCACTAGAAATCAAACAGAAGGATCTGCCAATCTCTGTTTCTTAGGCCTAAGAATACAAATGAATACCAAGACCTTGCCACAAAATACAAAGAAGATTTTATATAAGACCCTTGCCATCTCAGTCCTCCTCTCTGGCGTAGAAGTAACGTTAGCGTAGGTGAATGAAAAAATCGTTAAGCGTTTTAAGCGCTTCATTCAGCGATGATGGTCTTTAGAGTTACGAGCTGTGCAGTGCAAGGACCTGGTTAAAAAAAATTCGCATCGGTCGCCTAAAATGGCTAGAACATGTAGAATGAGTGGATATAAAGCCTGAAGAGTTTACTCGGAGGATCAACGCAGAAGACAGGTTGTGTGAGTTATGTCAAGGATCGAAAATATAAGAAGCTTAATTTTTGTTGTACGAGGGGCGTTCAAGATATTCTCGGTATCGGGGTGAAGCTGTGGATGCATATATAAATTGACTTATTTATCAACTAGTACTATTATTTTAGTGCATTCATGTAAAATTTCATATAAATGTGATTATTAATTCGCGTTTTATCTCTAGTTAAACAGAATCATAATGGCAACTGAGGCGATGATGGTGAAAATTGAGCATCGCGCTGTAATTAAATTTCTCACTAAGCAAGGAAAAAGTCAAAAAACTATTCATGAAGAGATGGTGGCTGTTTACCAGGGTTCCGCACCTTCATTATCAACTGTGTAAAAGTGGTCAAGTGAGTTCAAGAGAGGCAGAGAGAGCATTGAGGACGACCCCCGCTCCGGCGACCCGGCTACTGCTTGTACGGGAGAAACCATCGAAGAAGTCGAAAAACTTATTCTTGAGGATGCCCGAATAAAGGTGAAAATGATGGCAGAGATCACCAAGCTTTCAATTGGTACCATTCACACCATTCTTCATGACCATCTTAACCTTTCAAAGGTCAGTGCAAGGTGGGTGCCACGAATGCTCACAGCGCCTCAGATAAAAAGTGAGAATCGCATGCTGTAGAGAGCTTTTGGAGATGTGTAGTGAGAACGCGGACGGTGTTATGGATCGAATTGTTACTGAGGACGAAACATGGGTCCACCACTATGACCCTGAAAGCAAACAAGAGTCCATGCAGTGGCATAAAAAAGGAACAGACCCTCCGAAGAAGTTCAAAGTCACTCCGTCTGCCCGAAAGCTCATGGCCACAGTTTTTTGGGACTCAAAGGGAATCTTGCTCATTGAGTACAAAAAAAAGGTGAAACCATCAACGCCACATCCTATGCTTCCACTTTGCATAATTTGCGGGAGGAAATTAAAAAGAAAAGACGGGGTAAACTCGCAGCGGGTGTGTTGCTTCTTCATGACAACGCTCCTGTTCACACGGCGCGAGTTTCCAAGGCTGCTGCTTGAGATTGTTTTTTCGAAGAAATCCAACACCCACCCTATAGTCCAGACCTTGCCCCTAGTGATTATATCCTGTTTCCGGATTTGAAAAAATGTCTTTGTGGAAAAAGATTTTCGGATGATGAAGAACTCAAGTCGGTATTTTGCAGAGAAAGAGGAAATTTATTATTTTGAGGGTTTAAAAAAGCTTATCTCAAGATGTAACAAATGCATTGATGTTAGGGGAGATCATATTGAAAAATAAAAACTATTGAAATTGAATTCGCATTTTCCTTCATACCGATACCGAGAATATATTGAACGCCCCTCGTAAGTGGGTTTTATTAGTTTTAACTTCGTGTACAATTATCGACTTAGTCGATCACTCAGTACTGATCCAGGTTTGCGGCGGAAAATAAACAAGTGGAAAAGGTAATATAAAAAACTCTTAGCATTGTAACGCATAAAGAAATAGATGTAGACAAAATTGGGAAGACGTTTTACCTATAAACCAATTAGAGGAGAGACAAACAGGAAAACTAAAAAAATGTGGATGCTACGTTGATGTTGCTGGGTGATTAGATAAAGTTACCAAGATGTAACGCGCTCATAAGTAAAACGGGCTCTCAACTGTCTGACGCGGTTTCAGCAGTAAGAAAACGGCAATCGTTTAACAAGAAATCTTCCGCTGTCATTACTGACTCAATCGGTATCTAAGTCTAGGTAAAAGAACATAAGTTTATACACTCTAGCAATAAATATTATTGAAAGCTCTTTAAGCTATATAAAAAATTTTAAAAAATTACTTTAAAACAAATGTCAAATCATTTCTTGAAATATCGGATATGGCTTATCAGTTTGAAACCGATTAGTTTTATTATGATGGCCTACCGTTTTCTCTTCAAGTATAAATGTTTTTTTTCTATTGGCGGTGCTTCCATTCCAGGTATTAATACTACAACAATTTAAGAAAGCTTAAAACTCATGCTAACTAAAGGATTAATAAAGATACATATGTATAAGTGCATGGGATTGGGTGAAACCAACAGACGATACTCTACACGCAATGCAAGACAAACAACATAACAGACATGTGGTATATACATGGACATGACTGTAACATAATTCGACGCTAACCAGAAATAAAGAACAAACAAAGATAATCAACGGAACACTCAGAACATATGATCATACCACACAGAGGACAGCTGTCGCCAAACAGAAGACATACTACAGACAACGAACTACTACAAACAAGAACCGTAACAAACACAACAAGACACTTCTTGTAAGCGATCCAAGGTTTGCGGATCGCACCAAATAAAATAAAAGTAAATAAAAATAGTTGTGATTTGTTTGATTGACTTAGAAACAATTCTGCATGTATATAGATAATGAAGAAAAACAGGAATTGGTTTTTTTCTCTATGCAAAACTACATACAGTGGCTCAACTTTACAATGGGACACTTACAAAAATGAAAAATATCAATTATTTTCTAGAAACACAAAGGCAAAAATAACAACCAAAAACCTAAAGAGGTCAAATTCTGTAGCTCATAGTAATAATGGGACACACTTTATAAATACACAAAAAAAATCTGGTGAAATTTTTTACCATTCATCCTTCAGAGTTCAAATCAGGTAATTTTTATTGCTAATTTGGTGTTTTTTTAGTTTTTCTTCTAAATAACTCCACACATGCTCTATGGGGTTCAGATTCGGCAACTGCGGTGGCGTTTCGAGCACATGGGATCAGTTATAGAGAAGCCAACTTCTGATATTATAGGTCTTGTGTTGGGGATCGTTAACCTGGTAGAAGTAGTAATCGTCCGCAATACCCAATTTTTCGGGGAATTCCGACAGATTTGATCTTAAAACGTTTAGATAATATTTGTGGTACATTATGCCTTCTATAATATGAAGATTTCCAGGCTCTGCTACCGATAAGTAAAGTTGGATAAATATTATGGGGCTAATGCTCAGTCAGATTGTACCGTCAAATATTGGTTTCGAGAGTTTCGTGGTGGCCGCAACTCCACTACCGATCAAGTCCGCAGCGGCAGGCCCTCCGATGCGGTTACAGAGGACAATGTCAAAAAAAAATACATGAAATGGTGCTGGCTGACCGGAAAGTGAAGGTGCGCGAGCTAGCAGATACCACAAAGATTAGTACTGAACGCACACGCCATATTTTGGTCAATATTCTGCATATGAAAAAGTTATCCTGCCGCTGGGTGCCGGGAATGCTCACTTTTGACTAAAAACACGAACGCGAGAGCACTTCGAAAGAGTATTTGGACTTGCTGATGTGGAATCGGGTGGACTTTTGGCGTCGATTGGTAACTGGATTTGGATCCCTCGGACTATTATCTCTTCCCAAACCTCAAAAGATGGCTCATCAATAAAAAAATCAGATCACGCGAAGAAATCATCGACGCCACGGAAGAGTATTTTGCAGGCCTTCCGGAAAATTACTTTCGGACGGGATGAAGAAGTTGGAAAATCGCTAGAATAAGTGTATCAAACTAAAAGGGGAATTGAATAATATAAAAAAAACATTTAAGAAAAAATAAAATGTTTAATTCCCAAGGAGGTCACTTTTCACTCCATCTAGTAATTGTCTGCAAAAAGATTAAAGAACTTACTCCATGTGTAATAGATCTATCGACTTGTTGCATAGGATATTTTAGCATTGCATTAATTATATCATCCAAAAACGATTGTTTCCGCATACGTATAGGATTAAACATTACATCAGGAATATCAATGATCTCATCAATTTCATTGTTTGAATGAATTCGAAATTTCCCATCAACTGTGGAATGTCCGAATCGAAACGCCGCTCCGGTGAACTCATTAGTAACACCTGCATTAAGATCTACGCTATATCCATCGGCAAAACCACTATTTTTCGGCGATAAACGGAAGCGTTTCATTTGACTTGTACCAATAAGAATAGGCAAATATTCGTTGTACACTATATATTGGAGCTCAGCTATAACTATTCTCCGCGCTTCTTGGTACAAAATTTCATCGGTCCATTGAGAATTTATTTGCAGCAATGTCTTTGCAACACGATTGTGTTCTCTTGCAAACAGAATATGTATTGCCACCAGAGAAATAATTTGATTTGTCCGACCATCACCTAAGAAAATATATATTAGTATGTCCAGTTAATAATAAGTTGAAGAAATACGTTCTTTATTTACCTGATTTAAAACAAATATTTGTTGGTTCATTGCTTCCACATGCCTCTTTTTCGTTTGTTAAAGGTAGCAAATCTCGTCCAAAATCATCAAACATCTTAAGCCGCCCGCCATGAAATGTTCTTAGCATTTTTGACATCTGAAGATTAGAACCATATACCGGTGATGCGTCTATAAAGTGAGTAACTTTGCTTCTCTGTCTACCGTAGCTGACTTTACAATTAGAATTCGGTGCAAGTGAAAGGCGAACAAAGTTCATACATTTCTGACCAAATTTAGAGTAAAATTCATCTTCTTGCTCTATAGAAATAGCCATGCATGCAAAATGACTTCGGTGCGGTGGTAGAACTCCGGAGCCGTCAGGAGCACAGCATTCAATGGCTTTTCCATTTTCTATGAAACATCGTTACACTTTGTTGGCAACTCAGTGGCATACTATTATTTAATTTACTCTTTCATACAATATATTACATAAAGTTACGTCATTTATCTTTCTTACTTTACTTATACTCGTATTATTATCCTACTCTTACTAATACTAGTACTAGTTGAATTGTAAATTATCTACATCCATTATATGCAAAATATGACTATTGAAACGTACAATGTTAAAACTTGAAATAAAGAATTAGTCGAATAAGTGCGGTCACTCTGCTCACATAGCACGAGAATGGCGACGAGGATAATTGCCTGGAACTTTTTAGTACCATGTAGAATGAGGGGTTAAAATTAGTTGCAGAACAGCAATCCAACTTTGTTCTGGAGATAGGATCCAAAGCAACTAAACCATCTCAGGACTTCGATCCAGAAAATGGTATTATTTTTCAAAGTTAATATACTCGTTATTCCGAACTATTAGATGATACTGCGAAGGTAAGGTTCCTAATAACCTTACTCGGCGCACAAAAGCATAGCCGGTATGTAAATTTCATTTTTCCAAAATCTCCTAAGGATTGTAATTTGAAAGAGAATACAATAATCAATTTTCAGAATGCGGTATAGGCGTTTGCATTTAAAGAAAATGGATGGAGACCATGTTAAGTTTGCAAGTGAAGTAAACAAACAAATTTTGAATTAAGTAAATTATCCCCTAACCAATTTAAATGCTTAATGTTTCTTAAACGCCTTCAATGACCTATTGAAGCTGATATAAAAGTCTAAATTATTAGCACTCTTAAAAAGAGAAAGTGAGACCACACTGAATAGACTCATATCAGAATGCCATCAGGATTCAAACATTAAGCAAGGTACAAAGCTCATCGAATCATCATCTTAGGCAATTTCAATTCAGTCAAACACAAATCCCAATTTGACACTAACAACACAGATCGACACATTTATGCTCAATAGAATTATACGTCAATAACTCCATGCAGGAAATGCGGGGGAATGCATTTTTATCAATACTCTAAATACAAAGAAAATATCTGCAAACAGGCAAGGACATAAACAAGGTTACTGTTTTTTCTTCATACATCAGACCAACAGCACAAGCCACAAACAAATTCAAATACAGCTGAGAAAAAAAGAGACGAATATTATTCAAATTAGTACAAGCGAGGTAAAAACGTTAACATAACGCCTCAGTTGCCTTGCAAGTTAGCACTGCTTCATATGTAACAATTTTATCTTGAAATACAACATGTAGAAACAATTAATTAAGTGCTTTTAGCGATGCGATTGTAAAATATTTCAACTGTCGAAGGTTGTTAAAATTAAATAAAATTAAAATTCTTTATAAAATACAGTGTAATACGCTTATTTAAACCAAAGGTCCCAGTTAAATTCACATCAGCAAAAGCAATCGAAAATGAATTCCAATGCTTAGAACCCGCCAGTATTCTTTCTCCAGTCGAGTTTTCGGAGTGGCAGCTCCCTGTTGCAGTTAGGATGTCTAATGGTCAAATAATAGTTTTTTTTCACATATTCACACTTAGATCTTTCAGATGCTTATCTGCAGATTGAAGTCGACGAGCATTCCAAGAATCTCCTTACAATTAATACACATAAGGGATTGTGTAAATAGGATAGGCTACCACCAGGAATAAAAATAGCCCCAAGAACTTTTCAACAACGTATATATGAGTAGAAAATCTTTTAATATCAGGAAGAACTCGGGAGCAAACGATTAATGTCTGTATGCTGTCTTAAAACGCTTAGAAGAGTTTGGGTTTTAAGTCAAAATAAACAAGTGCAGTTTTCTTATGAATGAAACTTATTACAATACTTAGGTCATATATTTACCAGTGAAGGGATCAAACCGGAATTTTTTAATTTGTAATTTGAATTTATTTAAAAGGTTTCTACAATATGATTATAATCTTTTATATTGTAGTACTAAGTATTTTAGGTATTTAAATCAAATGTGTAAATTCATAACATTAAAAACTTAAAAACTGAAAAATTTTTTTTGTTTGTTATATCAAAATAGAGGGGAAGGAAAGACTAATGGGCTGAGAATGAAAATTGTAAGAAAAGAGATACTCGTATAACGCGAAATAATAATGAGGAATTTATGTAATTATGACAAGCTAAAATAATGTTAAATATTTTTTCGGGGAGGGAAAAATTTAGTTGGCTAAAAAGATATGGTGGGATGGCATTATTTATAATTGTACGCAGCTTTTGGCTTTTATAAAATCTTGAAGAGTGCAACCAAGTACGTTTCTTGAATATGCGGAGATGTGGCCGTTCCTACGGGTGCAATAGATATACCGCACATCATTATGGATTGCCACTTGTAACTTCATTCGAGAAAAGTAATCAAAGGTGCTGTAAACAATATCAGCGTAGGTTATTAGTGGTAGAACTAGAGTTGTTACGAGCTTTCGCAGAGTTTCTGTGGGTTTACGAAGGCGTCCGTAAATATGTAAAATAACAACGGTAGTATGCGTACTCATATAGCAAGACAGATTGCAGTTCATTGAACTGCCAAGGCTTGTTACTGATTTCACAGATTTTAGTTTGGTATTACAAAACTGGTAGAATAATGAGATCTAATGATCTGTTGCAAATCGGAAGGCACTGCGACTTGTCTGGCTTTAAGTATAGACCATTTAATACTGACCACCTACATGTGTATTCAATTCAGATTCAGTCGGAAGCTATGCTCTATCATATCCTTTATTGGTCCGACCAGTTGAAGTGGTATATCATCTGCATAGAGTTGCTATGAAGAATTTTTGTAAATAGATGACCGTTTATTTATAAATAGGCGAAGACAATCGGTCCTAAACCCGATCGCGTGGGTGGGTTGCCGTGGCTCAAGGGGTAGTGGACTGGCTTCCAAATCGGGAGGTTCGGTGTTTGAATCCCAGCCTCACCCGAAAGACATATTCATTTTTTCAGTTAACGGCAATCAAATATGATGAGTAGTTGACTAGAAATATCGTACGCAGACGACTTAATTGCGTACAGATCAGGTCCAAAGATTGAGGTCCTTAATACACTTTTGCAACGTGACTTTGACAAAATTAAACAATATTGCGATGACTGGAAGTTGAAAATCAACTTTCAGAAGTCGGAAACCATTCTGTTTAGGACGCCTTTGTCTGGGGCCTCTAGGGATACCAGAAAGAACTGGCGAAAATTCTTTATCGTCGGACAACTTGGACAGCCACTTGCTTGTCGAAATGTAGTCAGATACCTTGGGATCTGGCTAGATCAATATCTGTATTTTAACAAACATATAGATGTTGCTCTGGCCAGAGCCAGAGGTGTTTTTGCCCTTACAAGGAGACTGTTTTACAACAGCCAACTCGATGCGAGGGTGAAGGTGATCTGCTACATGGCCCTTATCCGGCCTATGCTTGTGTTTGGATGTCCCGTGTGGTTCAACGTGAGAGCAAGTTTATTGGAAAAGATTCGGGTGTTTGAGAGGGCTTGCCTTAGGGCTTGTCTTAGCTTATACAGAACACCAGAGTCCGAGTACATAAAATCCTATCCTAATGAGGTCTTATACAATAGGGCGAACCTAATAAGAGTGGACAATTTTGTTATTAAGTTGACTCGAAGGCACATTGCAAGAGCAATGACGTCGTCGAACAACCTGATCTCTGGGGCTTACTACTCTAATAATATGTATCATGAGAGAGTTCGCTTTGACGGCTATGTTCCTCCAGAAGCGTTCCTCTACCTTGATAGCAAAGGTCTGATCCAGGACAGATTGGCTGTGCCGCTAATCTTCCACGTTGCTCGAACAGCTGCGGACAGGCGACTCAACTACGACAGAGACGTCGCACACGGCAATGCGGAGCGTCTCCGGTTCAGTAGGGCGGTAGGGAGTCGCGACATGAGGGATGTTGCTCAGCAGCACCAACAATTTTGGTGGCTTGTTGAAGGAAGGGAGAGTTCGTCGTCGAATTCCTCAAGTAATAGGTAGCTTCATGTGAAGCAAAGTGGGTCACCTAATTTTTTTTAGCCATGGCCGGCTTACATAGCTTTAAGTACGAGTAAGCTAGATTTAAGAAAAAAAATAGATAAAAACAAAAAAACAAAAAAAAAATAATAAAAATAAAAAATGAAAAAAAATAACATATATATATATACATATATTTATATATTAAGTATATATATTAGATGTAAGTAGTTTAAGTAGATTAAGATTTATTTGTAGGTAGTTTGAAGGATGTTATTTTTAAGTTTTATAATAAAATAGAAATAAAAAGTCATGTTACTAAGTTTTTTTGTAAAAAAATGTTTTCTTAGTTTTAATTATAATGAATATAAATATTGTAGTATAGTATAATTGTAAGATACGTCGAAAGACATAATTTAAGTGCTAGGATTAACTTAGAGTGCCCGCATGGGGCCAGTAAGTTACTCGTAGAATAAGATAATTTTAAGTTAATTAAGCTAATTTTTAAGCATTTTTTTGTCTAGCATGTAAGAGTAAATTAAGTACTCACTCCTTACTTCAAAAGTAAGGATGAGCTCATGACCTGTTTGAAAACGGAATGGAAATCGATACCCACGTCTGCAATACAAAACCTAATTAAGTCTATGCCCCGTAGATGTGCGGAGGTAATCACAAATAAAGGTTATAACACTAAATATTAAAAGTTGCTTAGGTTTCGAACAGCTGCATTTTGAGAGGAGTTTGCATTTATTTATTTATTTTCATTGAATGAATTGATTTTTTATTTTTGTTTTTTCAAAATCTATTTAAGTACTTACTTTAATAAATAAAAATTATCTAAGTTCTAAAAATAATAATGAATACATAAATATTGGACTGTGAATAATTTAGAAGAAAAAGCAACTTTTCGAACAATACTGCATATTAAGATTTTTAATTGCTCGAGTGCGAAAGTGGATTCGTCCCATTGAAGTTTGAGACATTGCAGTATTTGTTGCCTCTGTTTTGCATGTTGGCAAGGAGAGGGGGTGGTAAGGGCATTTAAAAATGCTTTTACAAAACTAATGGAAAGGAACTACTGAAGTCTTTATTAACTCTTTCCTAATAAAAACCTTCTGGAAACATAATCCGCCGAAATGATGTTCGGAAGGCCAATACGAACAATATTCGACATAGTTAGACCGACACAACCTTCAGAGACATACCAAAAATATAAAAAGTTGTGGCACCTAGAATTATTCCACCCACAGCAAAGTCAGATGATGCTCAACCAGTTGGTAATTCAGAAGATCACACACAGATTAAGCCTCAATCAATAGCAGCAAAACTGACAAGAACTCGTAAACTTCCAAAGCGATATGACCAATCACACTTTAATTAAATAGGGAGGTGTTGGCAGCTTAGTTGCATTTTGCTATTATTAAGTTTACTCTTGTCAACGGCCTCGCCACACTGAAAGCATCAGTTCCCGCGGTATTTCGTAGTGTGCAGATGTGTTTCGGCTTCTCTCTCTCAATAAGTAAAATACAGTTTAGTTTCCCATTTTGATACGCAGTTTTCATATATCCAATTGATGTAGTGGTAGTATACCTGGAGTGACAATCACGAGGCCTGGGTTCGGTTCCTGACTCTAGTCAAATTTTTATTATTGTTTCTTTTTTTTTGTTTTTTTGCTTTGTTAAAACAGTAAAGTGACAGTGTAAAAAAGAAGAATCACATGATGTGTGATAGAGAGCGTTCTGCTCTTTCATTAGCGGAAAAAGCTAGTGGCAGCAGAAAAAGACCTGAAGAAAATGCAACATCAAGTCTACTACCAGTTGCGGTAGCTGAAGGCAATGCCAAGCGGAGGAGGAAGCTACGGCCTACCCCCAATCTAGTTAAACGTCCCTCTCTTTCAAATTCCACCGAAAAGCTGTCAGGTGGATTAAGGGAGACAGGGGCATCAACTTCTACAACGACAGCAATAAACCCTACGTGTCATGAGTCGGACAATGATGAGTACATATCTGATGTGTGCGAAGGTTGTTACGTGGGAAGCGATAATAGCTTCGCAGCTCTGGCTGTCTCAGAGTCTGACGAAGAAGATGAAGAAGTTATTGCTATAAATAGCAGCATCAGGCAGCTTCAAAAACAGGTGCTCGCCATTAAGGCGAAACAAACAGCCAGGCGAGAAAAGGAGCAACAATTATGCTCCCAACCAGAAGAAAAACAACAACAGCAAAAGGTTGCAACCCAGCAACAGTTACATCTACAAACGGACAAAATAAAACAAAAACAAAAGCCAAAGCAGAAAACACAAACACAACAACAAGAAAAGCATTCGCAGCCGTCACAACAACAACACAAGTAGAAACAGCTGCAACAGCTGCAACAACAACGGCAGCATCCACAACAGCGGCAGCATCCACAACAGCGGCAGCAAAAGCATCAGCAACAGAGACAACAGCCAGAGCAGAAACCCACCAAGCAAAAAGTGCCACCAATCAACACATTTAAATTGGAGTTAACGGACACCATCGAACTGTGTAAGTCGGCCATAGGCAGCAATTTTTTTATAAAAAGATTATCGCTAGATAGGCATGCGATCCACTGTAACACAGTGGAGCGCTATCATAAAGTAAGAAATTTATTGAGGGATTCGACGACGGAGTTCTTCTCCTACACCCCTAAGGGTGAAAAGCTGCAAACAATGCTGCTGAGGGGATTGAAACCGTCAACTGGTCCGGAGGAGCTCCTTGCACTGCTGAAAGAGAAGAAGTGCGAAGGGCTCAAATTCGTGGGGGTCAAGCCTTTCACCACAGCGAGAGCCAAAAGGGAGAAGCGGCAACTGCCCATTTTTCTGGTCCAGCTAAGTCCCGACAGCAAACTGGATGGTCTAAGGAGTATCAAAGTCCTAGACTACCAGGTTGTACACTGGGAGAAATTAAAGAGGAGCGAAAACATTTTACAATGTGTTCGCTGCCAAAGGTTCGGGCACTCCGCGTCGAACAGCGAAATGCAGCCTCGATGTGTGAAGTGTGGAAAGAACCACAAGTCAGAGGAATGCGTTCTGGGTAAGGACGGAACGTCAGAAAAGACCCAACTCTCTTGTGCTTTATGTAGGAACACGGGACACACCGCAAATTATCGGGGTTGTCCCAAATTCCAGTACATGAAAAGAATAAACCTGGCCCGGCAGCAGAAAGTGGAAGTTAAACGTCCATCCGTGCACTTACAAACTCCAGCCGTTACTGCCCATGTTACCTACGCCCAAATGGCGGGAGGTAGGGGAAATACGGTACAGCAAGCGAAGGTTGCCTCTCAGGCCCCAGCGTCTAGAGCACCGGAACCAGTACCTGATATGCTGGCTATCTTGCTCTCTATCCAGGGACAGATGGCTCAGCTACAACGTCATTTAACGGAACAGACCGCGCGGGTGGATCAAGTATACGCGCTGCTGCCTGGCCTAACGCACCTTTTGTCGTAATGGGTACGTACGTGGCGGAGCAGACCCTGAAGGTCCTTGCAGTGAATGTGAATTCACTGATTAGGTTCGAGCGACGAGCCGCACTATTTAAGTTGCTTACAGACCAAGCCCCTGATGTGCTTTTGGTTAGCGAAACTAAGCTAACCAAAAGACACAAAATGAGGCACAGAAGATACAAAATAATACGGAGAAACCGACCCAACTCCACTCAGGGAGGTGGGGTTGCGATTTTCGTAAGAAAAGGTATACGTTTTAAAAGAGTATACAGTCGTGTAGTACGTAGGTTCCAAGTGCTGGAAGCATGCATCGTGTATATTCCACTCCGTAATGGAAAGCGGCTGTACATGGTGTCTGTCTATGCACCTAAGGCTACTCAATCCAACTTATTCATCTCAGAGCTCGAGACACTTTTCCGATTCCTGAAGCTGGAATTGGAAGGTAACTATTTTATTATCGGCGGAGATTTTAACGCCAAACATAGTGATTGGGGAAATACGAGGGCGGGTCAATAAGTCCTTGACTTTTGGATTAAAACACAGATTTTTTGATAAAAAAATAATTTTATTTTTCAACGTAGTCTCCCTTGAGCTCTATACACTTTGTCCAACGCTTCTCCAATTTTTTTATCCCTTCCAAAAAAAATGATTTGTCGAGGTCCTCAAAATAGGCCTTTGTTTGCGAGATGACTTCATCATTGGAGTCAAATCTTTTTCCACCAAGCCATTTCTTCAGGTTTGGGAACAAGAAGTAGTCGCTCGGAGCCAAATCTGGAGAATAGGGTGGATGAGGGAGCAATTCATAGCCCAATTCATGGATTTTTGCCATGGCAACTGCACATGTGTGCACCCTTGCATTGTCTTGGTGGAAAAGAACTTTTTTCTTGGCCAAATGAGGTCGTTTTTTTTTCAAATCGTCATTGAATCGGTCCAATAAGTTGGCATAATATTCCCCATTGATTGTTCTTCCCTTTTGAAGGTAGTCAATGTGGATTATCCCGCGTGCATCCCAAAAAACAGTCGCCATAACTTTATTGGCTGACAAACCCACCTTGGCCTTCTTTGGCGCCGATTCACCCTTAGAAACCCACTGTTTTGACTGTTTTTTGTTCTCTGGTGTGTTGTGATGGATCCATGTTTCGTCCACGGTTACAAAACGGCGCAAAAACTGCTCCATATTGCGATTAAACAACGCCAAACCTTCCTGTGAAGTTGTTACACGATTGCGTTTGTGGTCGACTGTGAGCAAACGCGGCACCCATCTTGCGGAAAGCTTTCTCATGCCCAAGTGATCATTCAAAATTGAAACCACTGAGCCATGCGAGATCCCTACGGCTTCCACAATCTCTCGCACTTTCAATCTTCTGTCGGCCAACACCATATCGTGAATTTTTTCGATTGTTTCGGGTGTAGAGACCTCAACTGGGCGTCCAGGACGTTCGGCATCTTCAGTGCTTGTACGGCCACAACGAAATTCAGTAAACCACTTTTTTACCATTGAAATCGATGGTGCAGAGTCCCCATAGTATTTATCAAGCTTAGCCTTGGTCTCGGTAATGGTTTTTTTTCGCAAGAAATAATGCTTAATAAGCACACGAAATTCACTTTTTTCCATTTTCTCCTCAAATTAGTGAGTAGTCTGATAAAAATAGCTGTCAAACACAAACTAACTGACGCATCAAGTTTAAATTTTGACAGGAGTCAACTGACAGATGCCTGTTAACAGGAGCAGTGTTGCTGTTTCAGTAAAGAGGTTAGAAATTCAAAAAGTCACTGACTTATTGACCCGCCCTCGTAATACACCAAATACTAGAGGGAACCTACTACTCAATTGGTGGGGTCAATACAGGATAACGTATCGACCGTCGTTTCCCAGACACGGGTCCTATTTGGATCTTCTGCTGTTCGACTCACGAATACAACTGACATGCACCAACCAACAAACTACAAACTGTCTACGTACTTTCGTATATGACAGTGACCATTGCGGTCTCAGCACCGAAATAACTGTTCCCAACGAGATTGCGGAATTGGATGAGTTTGTACAATGGCATTCCTACAATTATAGTGGGGTGCGTTGAACACACTTCACCAGGACACTGACGAGGGCACTCTCCTCGAATTCGCTCTACCCTCCGTCCAACAGAAATCTGACAAACGAGGAGATTGACAGGTATCTAAAACTTATGAACGAGACAATCAAACGAACAATGGACAAAACGATACCTCGGTATCAGCATACTGACAGCGAAGACTTATTCCGCAACGCAACTATTGACGCACTGCACCGACATAAAAGTAGACTGCTGTCAAGACTAAAAACCTTGTACAGACAGTTTACCGACAGACATAACCCGGAGATCATTACACTGAAGTCGTCGATTATAAACCTCCAAACATTAATAAAGGGAAATTACAGAAACTCTGTAAGTTTGTATTGGGGCAATAAAATTCGGGCTGTAAACACCAGCAAACCGAATATGTTCCCGCAAATAAATAAAATATTTCGGAGAAATAATTAGAACGACCTTCCATGCTTTAGAATCACCCGAACAACGAACAACGAACAACGAACAAATACTTGTAGCAGCAGGCATTGATCCAAGTGAGGCAGTTGATGATGGCAACTTCTTTGTGATCGAGGATCCGCAGGAGCAGGTAGAGGCTATAGGAGCGACGGAAGGGTACAAGGCGAATGCTATCATTGGCCCAAACCACGACCTGGAGAATCGAGTCCTTCTGCACAATTTCTACCTTCGAAATGAAATAGAGAATTGGCGATTCGAGAACTCGGGCTTCACCCAGTTTAGTGATGAGAATAGGTCAAATAACGTCATCGCCAACGGCAGGGTACTACCCCCCTTCATTTCGAAGGAAGAGCTCCAAACGATCTTCGAGTCGCTGAGAAGTAAGAAATCGGTGGGAACCGGTGAAATACCGAACATTGTACTTCGACATCTCTCACTAGAAGCGGTGGACATTTATACCACCCTGTTTAATAATGCAATGAATAATGCACATTATCCAGCGCATTGGAAAACTGCGGTGGTACATCCCATTCCCAAAAGGAATAAAGATACTTCCAATCCGCTCGATCAGTCTTCTTTCAAACATCAGTAAGGTTTTCGAGAAGGTAATCAATAGAGTCCTGACTAAGTGGTTTGAGGACAAACATATAGTTCAGGATAATCAATTCGGTTTCAAGGCAGGGCATGACATCATTCATGCTGTGTCGAAACTGGTTTCTGATATCCAATGGAACAAAGGCAAGAACCAGTGCAATTGTGTCTGCGTGATTGACTTGGAAAGGGCCTTCGATACCGTATGGTTACAAGGACTCTTTTTCAAGCTGGACAGGTTGGGCATTAGTAAACCACTGCTGTATATTCTTTTTGATATGCTCTCCAGTAGACAGTTCATCGTGAAGAATGGCGATGTGACTTCTGCTGGAACATTTAACATTAAACACGGTCTGCAACAAGGTGCGATAAATTCGCCGATTCTGTTCAACATTTACACAAGTGATCTGATAGGTTCACTTCACCACAGCATAGCGTACGCAGACGACTTAATCGCGTACAAATCAGGTCCAAAGATTGAGGTCATTAACATACTTATGCAACGTGACTTCGATAAAATTAAACGATATTGCGATGACTGGAAGTTGAAAATAAACTTTCAGAAGTCGGAAACCATTCTGTTTAAGACGCCTTTGTCTGGGGCCTCTAGGGATACCAGAAAGAACTGGCGAAAATTCTTTATCGTCGGACAACTTGGACAGCCACTTGCTTGTCGAAATGTAGTCAGATACCTTGGGATCTGGCTAGATCAATATCTGTATCTTAACAAACATATAGATGTTGCTCTGGCCAGAGCCAGAGGTGCTTTTGCCGTTACAAAGAGACTGTTTTATAACAGCCAACTCGATGCGAGGGTGAAGGTGATCTGTTACATGGCCCTCATCAGGCCCATGCTTGTATTTGGATGTCCTGTGTGGTTCAACGTGAGAGCAAGTTTATTGGAAAAGATTCCGGTGTTTGAGAGGGCTTGTCTTAGGACTTGTCTTCGCTTATACAGAACACCAGAGTCTGAGTACATAAAATTCTATCGCAATGAGGTCTTGTACAATAGGGCGAACCTAATAAGAGTGGACAATTTTGTTATTAAGTTGACTCGAAGGTACATTGCAAGAGCAATGACCTCATCGAACAACCTGATCTCTGGGGCTTATTACCCCAATTATATGTATCACGAGAGAGTTCGCTTTGACGGCTATATTCCGCCAGAAGCGTTCCTCTATCTAGATAGTAAAGGTCTGATCCAGGACAGATTGGCGGTGCCGCTAATCTTCCACGTCGCTCGAACAGCTACGGACAGGCGACTCAACTACGACGGAGACGTCGCACATGGCAGTGCGGAGCGTCTCCGGTTCAGTAGGGCGGTAGGGTGTCGTGACACGAGGGATGTTGCTCGGCAGCACCAACAATTTTGGTGGCTGGTTGAAGGAGGCGAGGGTTTGTCGTCGAATTCCTCAAGTAATATGTAGTTGCCTGTGAAGCAAAGTGGGCCAGCCTAATTTTGTTTTTAGCCATGGCCGGCTTACATAGTTTTAAGTAGGTTTAAGTTAGATTTTAAGAACAAAAAATATATAAAAATAAAAAAACAATAAATAAAAATAAAAAATGAAAAAAAATAAAATTTATATATATATATGTACATATATGTATATATTAAGTATATATGAATTATGTATATGTATATATATATATATATATATATAAATTATTTTTTTTTTCATTTTTTATTTTTATTTATTGTTTTTTTATTTTTATATATATATATATATATATACATAATTCATATATGTATGTGCGTATTAGATGTAAGTAGATTAAAATTTATTTTTAAGTAGTCTGTAAATTTTTAGTTTTAGGTTTTTATAATTAATTAATATGTCCATATACTAAGTTTTTCTTAAAATCTATTTTCTGAGTTTTAGTTGTAACATATAAATATAAAATTAAGTATAATGTAATATACGTCGAAAGACTTAGTTTAAGTGTTAGGTTTAATTTAGAGTGCCCGCATGGGGCCATTAAGTTAGTATAAGATTACTTGTAAGTTATTTAAGCTAATTTTTAAGCGTTTTTTGTTTAGCATGTAAGAATTAATTAAGTATATAAATAAAACTGCATTCAAACTAAAACTGACTGCATCGGTTCCCGCTAGATCACCGAAATTAAGCAGTGTTGGGCGCGGTAAGTACGTAGGTGGGTGACCACATGGGAACTCAGTACTCCGCGTGCTGTTGACAAAACGCGCCACATGTGCATAGTACCCCGGCGTTAAATCTCGGACCCTACAAATTCATTTGTATCGTTCCCTTGATAATAATAATAATAATAATAATAATAAGTTTACTCTTATATATATATTACAAAAAGGTAGATTATCTATCTATTTTACTTTACTTATATTACTACTCTTACTCATATCAGTACTACAATAATTCAATTATAAATTATTTACTTCCGTTATATCCATAATATGACTACGTGACGTACTACTACACTACGACATATAGTCGCTGTGTTCACATTGCTTACTTACATAAGAAAAACATACTTACATATACACACACATGTACGGTTTTTTCAACTACGGACTTACCTAGACGAATTGAAGCCGATTGTGTAATATCATGGGCAAGAAATTGTCCAAATTGCATAACTAATAAATTATGCTTAGGATGGGGTCTGTTAGTGTCGACGAACAAAATTCTTGATATTTCTCTAGCTCCAGTGAGAACTGAGCCATCAACCCCTCTGATTCTCGCCAACCATACACCATCTTCATAAGCAGGCGGTAAAAGTCTTTCCATTGGCTGACCAGCAGCCCCCCACATTGATCTCTGTGGTATTGGATTGTTACAAGTTCCATCAAGTGTTCTATATCTGCTATTAACTGTTAAACAAATTGGTGGTGGTGGACAAAGCTGTCCCAATGAAGATGACCCAAAATCAATATCGATATTGTTTGTTTCAATTTCTTCCATCGAAATATGACCTCTGTAGATGGAATGCAAAAATATTAGTAGTAAAATAAGTATAAATTACACTACAACAGAAACTGCTCATGGTTGCAGTAGTTGTTAAAAAGTATATCAAAATATTAGTTGCTCTATTTATAATAATTATGTAATGCGTGAAAAAGTTCGTTCAGGAATGAATACTAAAAGCAAACTACAAGCGATTTTTAAAATTCTTCTCTATTTGTCTAACAATGATTATTTAAATTATAATTACATACAGTACATACGAGTATGTCAGCGCTAAATAGCAACTAACAAATCAATGTTACGTAAGAAAAAATGTAATAGGTTTCATAAATTGCAATAGTAGAGGGACTTCGAACAGTAATTCCAGAAGCAGACATATTAGGTGTGTTTTTTGGCATCGGCATCCGCGTTTATTTCCAGTCTACGTGTAAATTACATTAACAACTTAACGTATAGGCGCTATATTATTGCAAGATATTTTACCTTTTGTCATGTAAATGGTCGAATAAGACATGGACACTAAGTCGTATCCCCAAAACTATTCCAGTAGCAACTTAAGATCAAGTTAAAAATATTCAATTCGACCAGGAACGCCAGAAGAATGTGAAGTTAATTGGATGCAAATAAGAGACAAAAAGCTGCCAGGATATATTTTAGAAAATGGTTAAATTTTTTGTGGTCGGCCGGCCATATTAAACTATAGGAAATATGCAAAATACGGACAGATGTGAATCTCCGTAGTACTTTTGTTCAGGATCGTGCTATTTACTCGTACAGTTGAAACGGCAAATATTCGACAACCTAAATCACTATTTAAACTGCAAATGACTTTTGCTGAGATATCTAGATTTCGGATAATCGAAGTTGCTGGTGTTACTCTTATTGTTGGGGTTGAATGAAGTTTTGTTTTTGGCTATTAATTCGGATGGTTGCTGTCAGGGTCAACTACGATTCCTATTCGTATATATCTTCTACATAAGATGGGCTGTTCTTAATTCGAGTTATTGTTATAGAATTCCTGGTTCTTAAAAATTCATTACAGTTCGTCGATTTATCATAAGCTCTTATTTCTTATGCTTACCATTATATTCATGCTGTCATTCAGGCCTCAAGAAAATATATGCAGAATTTATGAACCCAAAACTATTGCGTACTGTAAGATACAGCCATTAAGTAAAAACAAACTTATTAAAAAATGTGAAAACTGTCTACTCAAAAATATGATGGCAAAGATCCGACATACATACTGCAAGGAAATACAACCGGCCAGCTATAGAGGATGTACAGCAGCTAAGCAGATACAACAGGTAAGGTCAAACAACACGAAGAAGTTACCTAAAAAACAAACCCTTACGAACGAAAACAAACATCATAAAAATCTTGCAAACACAGAAGAAAAAGCAAATGATCTAATTATTTAGGAGAAAAAATTAGCACAACATATGCCGCTTGGAGCATTACTGCAACTGTCGTGTCTTAGATTAGACGAATTGTGGAGCGAACGATCAAAAAAAAAAGAGACAAGCAAGAAAAGAATTTTCGCTACCGCAAAGGAAAAATAGAACTGCGAGTCAAACGTCAGATTCACGTTACAAAATTTATTTTACCTTACTTCTGCGAGTGGCGACGCTAAAACGATTTTGTCACCATATAACCCACCCATGCATGCTCTATGCGTCCTAATTACAACAACAATATGACGATGAGGTGATGGATGGTGCGATCTATGCTTCGATCTGCATTCTGTTGTACTATTGTTGTAGAACCAACCTCACAACAATAAATAATAACATACAGTTTGGGATATGCAAGAAATACTGTGAGTCAGAGAAAAAATAACATTAACAAATAATAAATTGATTGTGAAGAATGAATACATAAAGAATATAACTACAAATTTCTGTTGTTTAAGTTTGGAACATTCCAATCCCGACACGAAAGTAAGAAAAATTGAGGGAGACGCTAAAAGGGCTTGGATGCCCGTATGCAAGTGGCACTCAAGCATCCTACCGGTCCCAAGCCCAGATAAAGTAGAAGGGGCTTCCCCATGGTGACAGGAGGAGTAAATCTCCTGGGATTCAAAATTGATAAATTCACCCCAATAAGAGCAGAACATGATGCCTCTACAATTGAATCATCTAGTAGGAATGTTTTAGAACAGCCCGTCGATGCTGGCATGACATCTGCCAATCAGGTGGAGTCATCAAGCATCGTCTCGGAGATGGGGGACCTAGAAGAGGACTTGTCTCTAATTAGCGACTCCGTCTCAGAAACCAGGACTTTATGCACCATTGTGCTATCGAACGAATTACATTCCAATTGGACAATACGTGCCCAAGACCTCTGGCAAAGTGGCTCAGACTGAAACCAAGTGCGTAATTTTCACGTCAGCTGAACAATGCAGGTTCAAGCGCGCAAAAGATGGGTGCAACTATGAGCAAGCCCGGATTAATGCAAGAGAGAATGTGGCAGAAAAGGGTCCCGAGGTGAAGTGCATGTGATCCGAGGACAACACCCCTTCCCAATCCGAAAAAAAACAAGTTTCCACTGCGAACACACGCGTCAACAAAGTCTCGTATAGCATTATAACGAGCTATGTCGGACTGGGGGTCGTACCAGTTGACTTCGATCGTAAATATCTCACAAATGAACAAATGGTTCAGATACAAGGCAGGATTATGGATATCAACTTCAATTTTCATTTTATTCAATTTCAATTTATTATTACAATATCTTATTAAATGCAAATTTTATAGTATTTAGAGTTCATACATCAAGCATCTGATTTAATATCATACAAAAACAATTATTAAAAAGTAAAATTATTATGATACATTGTTGTAGATAACAATTTTACAAATCTTAAAATTAGAACTACAAATAGTTGTTTGGAGAAAAAAGCCTGAAGCCGATTGATATAATTATATCAAACTTAAGGTTCTAGCGCAGCGTGAAAAATTAACCTTTTCATATAAATATACATTAGCCTTATTTGTTATGATATTATGTAAGAATATACAATTTCTGGCATCAATGTAATGCTTTGGGGGTTGTACCCAACAAGTTTTTAGTATGTTGTGAAATCTGTTCATATCTGCGTAATCCATGAACATATCCTACGGAATCACGGAAACAAGGGCAAATATTTTTTTTCGATATCATTAAAAATAAACTGGTAGTCAAAGCTAGGGAAGCTATAGAAATAAATAATATTGTTAGTAATTGGGAAGACGTAAGAAAGTTATTTTTTCAATATTTTGGCGATAGGAAAACTACCGAACAGCTGTATGACGATCTTAGAAGTATACCCTATAGAAATCACTGTCACGATTATTACAACAATATCAAGGTAATTCTTAGGCCACTAAATAATAAAACCAAAACAGTTAGAGCTCATAACCCTAGTGAAATAGAACAGAATTGCAAAGCAGCTCTTCGAATTTTTATAAGTAAAATTCCAGAGCCAATGTAGGGACTTCTGCACTGCAGAAACCCAGAAAACTTAGAAGAGGCAATGCAGATCTTATCAGAGACATAATATGCATATTCGGGAGGTATTTCCAATTCCAATCAGGGACGAAATTCCGACAAGTCTCATAAGTCAGATGACAGACACAACAGACACAACCGACAACAATTCAACGAAAATACCACAAATAGGAATAACCACGCTAGACACATCAAAACAATCAGTCTAGGGCAAACCAAAATAGTCAAGCTAGAGCAAACATAAATAACCCCTCTAGAAGTAATCACAATCCCAATGATATAGTAGAACCAATGGATACATTATCAGCAGTAACAGGGCAAGTGAATAACCTAGAAAGAAAAGAGGATTTTCGGGAAAAAAGCCCAATAGCCGATTACCCTATATAATTGTTGAAACAAAAAACAAGTACAAGCTAAGAATACTGATCGACACTGGATCAGAGACCAGTATTCTTAACCCAGGGATATGCCATCCCAAATGGCAAACAAAACTAGATAACCCCGTTAAAATTTTAACAACAAGCACACCCATATATGTAGGTAGGAAAGTTAAAATTCCATTGTTTAAAGAGTTAGGGAAAATAGGTAAAACTGCGGAGTTTTTAGAGTTCAAGTTCCATAAAAATTTTGACGGATTGATAGGCAACAACATCCTACTGCCAATAGAAGCTATCCTTGATTTCAAAAGGAAAATTCTAATGGTAGGTGAAAAGGAGATTCAAATATTTTTTAACAAAGACGAGGAAGAAGTAACGTACGAAAAGTACAAATCACAAATCCCCACCTTAGAAATCTGCAGTACGGAACTGAGCATAAAACCAATTTTGAAGCAAATTCGAGCACAACACCTAAATAAGGAAGAAGACGCCATTATAAAATTGGTTAAGCAATATGCAACAATATTTTTTCAAGAAGGAACCGATCTCACCTTTACAAGTGCGATTAAGCATGAAATAAAGACAAAAAACGAAATCTCAATTTATACCCGTAATTATACATAGCCAGAAGTACATAGGAATGAGGTTGAATCTCAGATAAATGAGATGCTAAGGCAAAAGATAATTCGCCATAGCAATTCACCTTATTCAGCCCCGATTTGGGTCGTGCCAAAAAAAGCAGACGCATCGGGCCTGAAAAAATGGAGAATTGTAATCGACTATAGAAAGCTCAACGACAAATTCCCAATCCCTAATATCGAAGAGATTTTTGACAAATTAGGGAAGGCCCAATACTTTACGACGCTTGACTTGGCTAAAGGTTTTCACCAAATCGAGATAGCCAGCAATGATGTCAAAAAAACTGATTTTTCAACTAATAACGGGCATTACGAATTCCTCAGATTCCCTTTGGATTAAAGAATGCCCCGGCAACATTCCAAAGGATGATGAATTCTGTACTGGCCGAATATATTGGAAAAATCTGTCTGGTATATATTGATGATTTCAACTAGTTTGCAGGAACACATAAATTCGATTAAGAAAGTATTCCAAAAGCTCAAAGAAGTGAATTTGAAAGTACAACTCGATAAGAGAGAATTCTTGTAAAAAGAGACAGAATTTTTAGGACATATTATCACGACAGAAGGCATCAAACCTAATCCCCAGAAAATTGAAGCCATATTAAATTATAAACTTCCTAAAACTCAGAAGAGGATAAAAGCATTCCTCGGTATAACGGGTTATTATCGAAAATTTATAAAAGACTACTCGAAAGTAGCAAAGCCTATGACTACTTGCTTAAAAAAAGGAGCTAAAATTGATATGAATGACCCAGATTATAATCAAAGTTTTGAAAATTTGAAAGCTTTGATTACATCTGAACCAATACTTAGACACCCTGACTTTACTAAAAAGTTTACGTTAACGACAGACGCTTCAAATTATGCAATCGGTGCTATCTTATCTCAAGGTAGTCATCCGACTTACTATGCCAGTCGTACTCTAAACCATCATGAGATCAATTACTCGACCGTTGAAAAAGAGTTACTCGCCATAGTATGGGCAACCAAATATTTCAGGCCCTATTTATACGGAAGAAAATTCACCATCCGGACAGATCGTCGCCCATTAGTTTGGTTGAGTTCACTAAACGCACCCAACTCTAAATTACAGAGGTGGAAGATAAAGCTTGAAGAATTCAACTTCGAGATAGAATACGTAAAGGATAACCAGGTAGCAGACGGGCTATCTAGGATGGAAATTTATCTCAATGAAAATACGGATCAACAGAGTAGTGAAAATGCGGAAAATATCGACCGCAACCATCGCACAGTGCAAATGAGGATACGAGTAGTAGTAGTGACCATATTCCAATAATGGACTCACCAGTAAATATATATAAAACCCAGTTAGTCTTGAATACAACAGACAAATTAAATAATCACAAAATATATAATACATTCAAAAAGAGAAGAATAGTAATAGAATTAAAAGAATTTAGGGAAGATTTTTTGTTAGACATAATGAAAAAGTTTCTGCCCCACAAAGGCATAGTTGCTATTTACTGTAACCATGATCACATATTTGCAAAGTTTCAAGATGTGTATTTAAAATACTTCAGTCAAAATAAACTCCTTTAAGTAAATAAATGCACTAAGTTCTTAGGTGATTTAGATAATGAAGAAAAAGAAACAGAAGTGATAGTTAAAACTCATAAACTACTTAATCATAGCGGCATAAATGAAACATACGAAGAAATTAAAGCCATCTACTATACCCCGAAGCCTAAAGAAAAAAATAGAAAATACTTAAATAATTGTGAAATATGCAAAAAATCAAAATACGAACGCCAGCCTCTTAAAATCCCATATTCAATAACTGAGACGCCAGAAAAACCAAATCAAGTTATTCACATCGACATTTGGTATGCAAACATTAATCTCATATTTGTTACTATGATAGATAAATTTTCCCAGCATGTGACAGTCCAAGAAATAAAACATAGAACTTGGATATCTCTTTTAAATACCCTAAAATATAGATTTGCTAACTTTGGCATTCCAAAAAAAATAATAACCGATGGCGAATCCGGTTTCTCATCTATTATTGTTAAAGAATTTCTTAAGGAGAACAATGTAGAATTGCATATTACAACTCCTTACAATAAAACAGGAAACTCAGATGTAGAAAGGTTTCACTCGACGCTAAACGAACATATTAGAACTTTTGCAGCAGATAAAGACAATAAAGATACACTCCGAAATAGAATCTTAGAAGCAGTTAAAATTATAACAATACTATTCACTCTACAACCAAACAGAGACCAAACAATTTCCTTAACGGAACTCTAAGCCAGGAAGATTTTCCCAAAATCATAGAATTTATAAACAAAAATAAAGAAAAGTACACAAATAAACTCAATAGAGATAGGAAAGACATAGACTTTACTAAAGAAACACATACATTTTTGAAGAATAGGGGTTATAATAAGCTCAAACCAATTTATAAACATGAAAACCCTGACGTAGTTGATAAAAATTATATAAGAGATAGTAAAGGAAGCAAATATTATAAAAATCAGGTAAAACGTAAATACAAACACGAAAACTCATAAAATTCCAGATATTGATACTACTCACAACAATGACTATGAAGACACAAGGTCAAAAGATTGACATACTTAACTTAGATAACGGACAAGGATACATTACGATAAGAGATCAACAACTTCAAATTATAGTAGGCTATACAAAATTACTTCATTGTGTAAATCTGACCACATGGGCCGAAAACTTAGACATTATTCAACATAATATTAACAAACTGAATTACAAAAACGAATACCCAACCATGATACATAGTTTCAACACATTAACTCAGGAAATCGAAAGTGTAGTGAAAAAACACCATCACAAAGAAAGAAGAGGTTTAGTAAACATTGTAGGGAAAGGTTTAAAATATCTAACAGTAGTTATGGATCATGATGATGAACAGGAAATAATGAAAACCCTAGAAACGAATGAGAAGAATAACCAAAATATTATTGACCGACTAAACGACCAAATTCGAATAAATTACCACTTTGATGAACGCATAAACAATATAACAAGACACATAAACGGACAACAGTCAGAAATAAAAAAACAGCTACATAATCTAGGTAACGCTATTAACAGGGAATTTTTAGAAATCACTCGTATGCAGCATGCATTCCAAGTACAGTATGACATACAACTACTCGCAGAGCAAGTTAGAAAAGTTAAGGACAATCTATTAGCAAGCCAACTCGGAATCTTGGGAAGGGATTTTCTATCACCAAAAGAAATAGAAATATTTAACGTAACAATAAGTGACTTCTCTAATATTAAAAGTTCTGTAATTAGATTAATGAAGATCAAATAATTTTTGTGCTTATGTTACCAAATTATTCAAATGATAAATACTTTAAGATACTAATTGAACCTGTACCAAATAAAAATCATCTAGAATTAGCTACCTTTTACAGAGAATTTATTAGCGATGGAAAACATAACTATTGTAATGTAAATGGGACAATTGAAATTAAAGATTTAGAATTAATAAAAGATACTTGTATTTCTAACATTTTTACTAAAAATCCCATATGTAATTTTAAGAATAATACGAATATTGAAATTAAACAGCTGACAAACAATATTGTAATCACTAAAAACATACCCTACACGCAAATAATTCATAATTGTCATAATTATAGTGCAAACTTAATGGGAAACAATTTAATTAGATTCGAAAATTGTAAAATAAACATCAATGATTAGGATATGAAAATTTTGTAATATATGATAACTTCATCATACCAAACTTTAATAATGTAACTATAGGGCAAATCGAAATAAACTTTTCTGCAGAGGAAATTAATACAAAATATCTAGAAAATCGGAAACTGATAGAAGATATTAAACGTAGAAATATCACGTATGGACACATAAATTTCGGAATAACACCAATCATAATAACTATTTTAATTGTAATTATGATTGCATTTCGAAAAATAAATAAACTAAGTAAGACTAATGTTAAAATCGAAGTTAAGAATATAGATTCTCCGGAGCAGAATCCTAAGGAGGGGCGTGTTACGTCACAGACTTCACTTCCGTTTTCCTCTTAATAACATTCGCTTATTGTGTTGCATGCCAAGCTACCAATCACGCGTAGAATGCATGACCAACAATGCGCGGATCATTTTTACAAACTGAATGTCACCGCACATCAGAAAACTTTATAATGTATAAAATATATTTGAAGTGTCGTTTAACACTAGTTTATAACTACATGTTCATTAAATTACATAACGACAACTAAATTTATTCATCATTTGACAGTTTGGTAAATTGTAATTAGGTGGTAATCTTAGCTATGTATCAGAATAAATGAATAAATGAATAAAAATAAAATAAATAAAAATAAAAAAAACGTGTCGCTTTTGCGCTACACGCGCTGGCAAATATGACACCTTCGCCAAAGCGCATTCCTTTCCCACAGGTAAACCTGTGTTCATCGGAAAAGCTGCGTCAACATATTTGCCATATAAAACATGCAGATGAGTTTAGTTCGGTTGGCTCCCTTTCGCTATCTTCCATAGAGTTAAGAGTTGTGAAAAATAAAATGTTTTTTTTTTATGAAACTGTTGGTGGAACAACACAACTTTATGTTAAACTCATTAAATTCTGATATTAACAGCATAACTAATTTGGGAACCACTAACAGAGTAGAATTTAATGCTTCCAAAACAAAATGCTGTCTGCTGTCATTAAAGCGAAATTTGAACACCCAGCCATTATCCATGAATGGCACTTGCATCGTCAAAGCCGATAGCCTTTCCATTCTCGGTATGTGTGTCAATGAAAACTTGGAATGACCACATATTTGGTGTCGTCAAAAATGCTGCGAAATGTCTAGGTTTCCTCAAGCCATGTAAGAAGTATTTCACCCCCTCTGATCTGGCCTCAATACATTTATACGAGTAAGGTGTTTATCCGCCCGAAATTGGAGTACAATGTCCACTACTGGTCAGGTGCGCCGAAATCATCCCTGCACCTGGTAGATAGAATCCAAAACCGTGCCATAAAACTCATAGGTGATACTAATATCACTCAAACGATGGACACCCTCGAACACCGGCGTAAGGTCTCGTGTCTCACTCTGTTTTATCGCCATTTCCAGCACCAGTGCTCCATAGAAATTGCCAGTAGCATTCCGCCCCTTCAAACTTTTAACCGTAACACCCGTCTCGCTATGAATGCTCAGCAGTATACTCTCAAGCCCACTTTCGGACGTACTCTAAAATATCGTTGTCGTTCCTAAGCCGTACAACTCGTTTATGGAATGCCCTGCCTAGCTCCCTAGGTCATTATAACCTTCAAACATTTAAAACCAACATTCACCGGTAACTCTCTTTCTATCCTCCCTGACTTTCTTTCGCCCGAGTAACGTCAGCACTCCCACAATTCTAAGAAATAAAATGTGTTGACATTACTCTTTCTGAGAATATGCATCGCAGAGTCGCCACGTCATCTGATCCCGCCTGGGCAGATCGTGCAACTCTGCTGATGCACACATTTATGTACATTCATTTTCCTTTATTAATTAAGTTGAGAAAAATAAAGTCTCAGTTTGAAAACTCATCTCTTGCTGTGTTCATCATTTAGTTTGTGTCGTCTGGTCTCGTAATTGGAGCAGTCGGTTTTTCAGCGTTTCGTTCCCGTTTTTCGCCTCTTAAATTTGAAGTTTTTGGATTTGAATTTTTGTCGTTGTGATTACATAATTTCATTCGAATCGTTACATACGAGTATATAATATACATATATACATATATAACTGTTCCAACAATTGAAAACTCAAAAAAAAAAAACCAAACAAAGATCTTTATCTTCTGCCCCCATTGAAAGTGCCATAATCGGATATGTTTTAGACAAAGGAAGTGCAAACAACAAAAAGTGAATTTACAAAATGAATTTCGGTTTCTCAGGCTTGGTAAAGGAAGCCTGTCTTCCATCATTTAGAGGGGACTCCTCTTACGCAGTAACGTCATATATCTCGGAAGGCGATTACATGCTTTCGATTATCGAAGACGCAGCAGCAAAGGAATATATAAAAAGGATAATCATATCCAAAATCCAAGGGGAAGCAGCTGGGAGAATATCAAAACTCAACTAAAGAAGTCCTTTAGCGTATCAGAAGAATTTGCAACACTAAAAAACAAAGCAGATAACATCAAATTTATTAATGTAAGTCAATATTATTCTGAGCTTAAGATTATTTTAGATAAATTAAATTTTAAGTATAGACTAGAAACAAACCCACCGTTAGACTACAAACCTGAGAATAATGAGAAAATATATTATCTAAATTTTTGTCTAAGATACCTAGGCAGGAAGAGATGTTTCTTAGAACTAAAGGTGTAAGCTTATCATGCTTTGCTAGCAACAGGATTAAAATAAAGAGTAGAATATAATAGCTATCCATATGTTAGAAATCAGCAGAATAATGTTACTAGAAACAACTACCAACAGCGACAAAACTCAGGACAGTTTAGAAATAATAACAACAATAGAAATAACTATCAGACAAACTATTAACAGCAACAAAATCAGGACGAGGGCGGGTCAATAAGTACGTGACTTTTTGAATTTCTGACCTCTTTACTGAAACAGCAACACTGCTCCTGTCAACAGGCATCTGTCAGTTAACTCCTGTCAAAATTTAAACTTGCTGCGTCAGTTAGTTTGTGTTTGACAGCTATTTTTATCAGACTACTCACTAATTTGAGGAGAAAATGGAAAAAAGTGAATTTCGTGTGCTTATTAAGCATTATTTCTTGCGAAAAAAAACCATTACCGAGACCAAGGCTTAGCTTGATAAATGCTATGGGGACTCTGCACCATCGATTTCAATGGTAAAAAAGTGGTTTACTGAATTTCGTTGTGGCCGTACAAGCACTGAAGATGCCGAACGTCCTGGACGCCCAGTTGGGGTCTCGACACCCGAAACAATCGAAAAAATTCACGATATGGTGTTGGCCGACCGAAGATTGAAAGTGCGAGAGATTGTGGAAGCCGTAGGGATCTCGCATGGCTCAGTGGTTTCAATTTTGAATGATCACTTGGGCATGAGAAAGCTTTCCGCAAGATGGGTGCCGCGTTTGCTCACAGTCGACCACAAACGCAATCGTGTAACAACTTCACAGGAAGGTTTGGCGTGGTTTAATCGCAATATGGAGGAGTTTTTGCGCCATTTTGTAACCGTGGACGAAACATGGATCCATCACAACACACCAGAGAACAAACAACAGTCAAAACAGTGGGTTTCTAAGGGTGAATCGGCGCCAAAGAAGGCCAAGGTGGATTTGTCAGCCAATAAAGTTATGGCGACTGTTTTTTGGGATGCACGCGGGATAATCCACATTGACTACCTTCAAAAGGGAAGAACAATCAATGGGGAATATTATGCCAACTTATTGGACCGATTCAATGACGATTTGAAAAAAAAACGACCTCATTTGGCCAAGAAAAAAGTTCTTTTCCACCAAGACAATGCAAGGGTGCACACATGTGCAGTTGCCATGGCAAAAATCCATGAATTGGGCTATGAATTGCTCCCTCATCCACCCTATTCTCCAGATTTGGCTCCGAGCGACTACTTCTTGTTCCCAAACCTGAAGAAATGGCTTGGTGGAAAAAGATTTGACTCCAATGATGAAGTCATCTCGCAAACAAAGGCCTATTTTGAGGACCTCGACAAATCATTTTTTTTGGAAGGGATAAAAAAATTGGAGAAGCGTTGGACAAAGTGTATAGAGCTCAAGGGAGACTACGTTGAAAAATAAAATTATTTTTTTATCAAAAAATCTGTTTTAATCCAACAACAGTAGTAACAACAAAAATGCTCATAGCAATATGGTAGAACAAAATCGAACTAACTATCAGCATAACAATAACAGGAATAACTATAATAATAATGTCCAGAACCAAAGTAATTCAAGGCAGACAGTTATTGTTTCTAACTCAATGTAATATAGAAACCATCGGCAAGTTGAAACGATGGATGTTGATAATATAAATAAAAACACAGTACAAGAGGCAGACAATTTTCATGTCAAGGCCTCGGATTCAATGCATTTCCAATAATTAAATTAATTATTCATGGACGTAAGATCGACTGTTTGATAGATACAGGATCATCTATATCAGTTCTTGATCTGTCCATACTTCCATACAAATTGTAAATAATAAAATTACACCAATACCCATTAATATGGTTATCGGACAAACATTCATAAATTTTGAAAAAAATCATAAAAATTCCAGATGAATTTAATATCAATGCTACAATATCGTGGAAATTGCTGGATCTTACTACCAAGAAATTCGGCGCGATTATGGGAACAAATGTTCTGATACCTTTAGGAGCTAAAAATAAAAAAACCAGGAAATCGAAGTAAATCCAAGTATAATTAAATTTAAAGGGTTCGATTGTCCCTTTCCTTACGAGGACGTTAATACGCTAGAATGCATAGAACTCCGTGATAATCTTATCAACAAATTGGATACATCGAAGTTAAATGAAGAAGAGCTTAAATGTCTTCGCGACATCTTAAGGGACAACAAAGAATTATTCTTTTTTGAAGGGCAACAATTAACAAGTATTAAGGCAGTAAAACACCAAATTATTACTACATATAGTAAACCAATTTATTCAAGAACTTATCGATTTCCTCCTATTCACGAAAGAGAGGTAGAGCGAGATCCTAAATCAAGGAATAATAAGGGAAAGTAATTCCCCTTATAATAGCCCCATATGGATAGTTCCTAAGAAAATGGACAACACAGGTCAGCAAAAATGTCACCTGGTTATTGACTACAGGAAGCTAAATGAGATCACAGTGAGCGACAAATTCCTAATATAGATGATATATTCGACAAATTGGGAAGAGCGCAATATTTCACCATCATAGATCTCGCAAAGGGGTTCAATCAAATTCTAGTTGATGAGAAAGATCAAACAAAAAATGCTTTTGCTAAACCTCAAATGCATTGAGAGTACATCAGAATGCCCTTTGGCCTCGGAAATGCTCCGGCCACGTTCCAACGGATGATGAACCAAGTGCTCAGACGTTTAATTAATAAAATATGTGTAGTATACCTCGACGATATTCTCATATTTAGCACGAGTCTCGAGGAACACATAGCAAATTTAAATAAAATATTTGGTAGGCTGAAAGAACACAACCTAAATATCCAAGTCGATTAATGCAATTTTTTCACGAAACAGAGTATTTAAGCCATCTTTTAACCAATAAAGGAATTAAGCCCAATCCTTCGAAAATATAAGTCAATAAAAAACTTAAACTTCCGACCACTCCAAAGCAAATTAAAAGCTTTTTAGGCTTAGCCGGATATTATCGGAAATTTGTCCGAGATTACGCTCGAGTGGCGCAGCCAATAACGAAATATCTAAAAAATGACATGAAAATTAATACCTCTGACATTCAATATGTAAATGCATTTGACAAACTGAAAGAATTGGTCACCAACCCACCTGTATTACATTACCCTAATTTCAAAATGAAATTTCAGTTGACGACTGATGCGAGCAAATATGCAATCGGCGCAGTACTAAGTCAAAACAAACATCCTATAGATTATGCAATCAGGACATTAAATAAGCATGAAATTATGTACAGCGCAATAGAAAAAGAACTATTGGCGATTGTTTGGTCAACGCATTATTTCAGACCCTATCTTTATGGTGTCGAGTTCGACGTTTTTACCGATCATCAACCAATCAAATGGCTACACTCGAAAAAAGAGTGTAGAAATTTAAGTCCTAGACTTCAAAGATGGCTATTGAGATTAGGTGAATATACATTCAAATTAGCATACATCAAGGGGAAACGAAATAATGTTGCTGATTTTCTAAGTAGAATCAATGTCGATCGAAACGAAATTGATCAAATTAAAACTGAAAACTGTCCTGAAATTCATGAAATAAGTGAGATAGGAAGTGTAGATGTGGAAACAATACAGAGCCAGGAGGAAAATCAGAGTGATCATATTCCTATTGTGGAAACAATAGTAAACAAATTTAGAACACAAATCATACTGGTAGAATCAAAAACTAAGGAAATGGAAACTACTAACAAGAACAAGAAAATTTATATTTCAAAACAAGACATCGAGGAAAATAAATTGAATGACAGTTTGCGAAGATCCATAACAAAAGGAACTATAAGAATACACACCGTATTAAATGATCACTTTTTTTTTTGTCTATAATTTACTCGCGCCTATGGGGTTGTGATACCCTTTTACTGTTGCCAGGGCGCGGGCGGAAAGATAGAGGGAGGAGAAAGGAAAGCATTGTTGTGATGTAGTGGTTTGAAGCTCAGGTGTGTTTGGTTTCGATATTGACTCTCCAGGGGTGGGAGTCCGAATAGGACGGAGAGATTTTTCTTCACTCGGAATGATTCAGGTTGTGAATTTGAACGATTGTTTTGTGCTTGAAAACTGTACAACAACCAAATCTACATTTTCAGCAGATTTTTCTGACTGAGTTCCAATTACACAAATGAAAACTTTGCGTGGCTAGGATTCGAACCTTGACCCTCGGAGTGAGAAGCGATTGCTCATTTCATTTTTCATTTCATTTCAAATCCATTTTTATTTTCATTAATTCATTTACACTTACAAGCTAGACAAAAAAATGATTAAAAATTAGCTCAAATAACTTACAGAAATCTTATTCTAAATTACTGGCCCCATGCGGGCACTCTAGGTTAAATATAATACTTAAACTATGTCTTTCGACGTTTTGAACAGTAATTATTATTTATATTTATATATTTATTTATTAAACTAACACTAAGAAAAATTTTTATTACACAAAGGAAAAACGTAGTATATGGACTTTTTACAAAAACAAATAAAAATAAAATAAAACTAAAACTTATAAACTAACTACCTAAAAAAATAAATAAAAATAGAAATCTAATTCTTAACCTACTTATCCTACCTTATTGTAACAGATAATACAATACAATTTATTTTTCTTGTATGGATTACCCCTTTTTTAGAAAAAAAAAGTTGTCACCCATCTCTTTTGTTCTTTTATATATTTTTTTTTTTATTTTTATTTTTTTTTAATTTTTTTGTTTTGTGTTTTTTATAAGTTTTTTTTTTACATCTACCTTAATACTACCTAAATCTATGTAAGTCGGCCACGGCTAAGAATATAGTTTGACCAACTTTGCTCCCAGTGAAGCTAACCTGTATGGGAGGAATTAGACGATGAAGTTTCCTCTCCTTCAACAAGCCACCAAAATTGTTGGTGCTGCCGAGCAACATCTCTCATGTCGCGACTCCCTACCGCCCTACTGAACCGGAGACGCTCCGCATTGCAATGTGCGACGTCTCTGTCGTAGTTGAGTCGCCTGTCCGCAGCTGTTCGAGCGACATGGACGATTAGCGTCCGCTAATCTGTCCTGGTTCAGCCCTTTCATATCGAAGTAGAGGAACGCTTCTGGAGGAATAAAGCCGTCAAAGCGAACTCTCTCATGATACATATAATTAGGGTAGTAAGCCCCGGAGATCAGGTTGTTCGACGAGGTCATTGCTCTTGCAATGTGCCTTCGAGTCAACTTAATAACAAAATTGTCCACTCTTATTAGGTTCGCCCTATTGTATAAGACCTCATTAGGATAGGATTTTATGTACTCGGACTCTGGTGTTCTGTATAAGCTAAGACAAGCCCGAAGACAAGTCCTCTCAAACACCCGAACCTTTTCCAATAAGCTTACTCTCACGTTGAACCACACGGGACAACCAAATACAACATAGGACATGTAGCAGATCACTTTCACCCTAGCATCGAGTTGACTGTTATAAAACAGTCTCTTTGTAAGGGCAAAAGCACCTTTGGCTCTGGCCAGAGCAACATCTATATGTTTGTTAAAATACAGATATTGATCTAGCCAGATCACAAGGTATCTGACTACATTTCGACAAGCAAGTGGCTGTCCACGCTGTCCCACGATCGAAAACTTCCGCCAATTCTTTCTGGTATCCCTAGAGGCCCCAGACAAAGGCGTCCTAAACAAAATGGTTTCCGATTTCTGAAAGTTGATTTTCAACTTCCAGTCATCGCAATATCGCTTAATTTTATCGAAGTCACGTTGCAAAAGTATGTTAATGATCTCGATCTTTGGACCTGATCTGTACGCGATTAAGTCGTCTGCGTACGCTATGGCATGGTGAAGTGAACCTATCAGATCACTTGTGTAAATGTTGAATAGGATCGGCGAATTTACCGCACCTTGTTGCAGATCGTTTTTAATGTTAAATGTTCCAGAAGAAGCCACATCGGCATTCTTCACGATGAACTGTCTACTGGAAAGCATATCAGAAAGAATATACAGCAGTGGTTTACTAATGCCCAACCTCTCAAGCTTGAAGAAGAGTCCCTCTAACCATACGGTATCGAAGGCCTTTTCCAAGTCAATCAGGCAAACACCAGTGCACTGTTTCTTGCCTTTGTTCCATTGGATATCAGAAACCAGTGTAGACGCAGCATGAATTATATCATGCCCCGCCTTGAAACCGAATTGATTATCCGGAACTATATGTTTGTCCTCAACCCACTTAGTTAGGACTCTATTGATCACCTTCTCGTAAACCTTACTGATGTTTGGAAGAAGACTGATCGAGTTGAGATTCGCCGGATTGGAAGTATCTTTATCCTTTTTAGGTATGGGATGTACGACCGGAGTTTTCCAACGCTCTGGATAATGTGCATTATTCATTGCATTATTAAACAGGGTGGTATAAATGTCCACCGCTTCTAGTGGGAGACGTCGAAGCACAATTTTCGGTATTTCGTCAGTTCCCACTGATTTCTCACTTCTAAGTGATTCGAAGATCGTCTGGAGCTCTTCCTTCAAAATGAATGGGGGTAGTACCCTATCGTCGGCGATGACATTATTTGCCATATTCTCGTTACTGAACTGGGTGAAACCCGAGTTCTCGAATCGCCAGTTCACTATTTCATTTCGAAGGTAGAAATTGTGCACAAGGACTCGATTTTCCAGGTCGTGGTTGGGGCCAATGATGTCATTCGCCTTGTACACTTCCTGGATAGTCGCTCCTATAGCCTCTACTTTCTCCTGCGGATCCTCGATCACAAAGAAGTTGTCATCATCAACGGCCTCACTTGGATCAATGCCTGCTCATTGTCCGTCGTTCGGGAAATTTTAAGACACGAAAGGTCGTTTTGATCTTTTCTCCGAAATGTTTTATTTATTTGCGAGAACATATTCGGGTTGCTGGTGTTTACAGCCCGAATTTTGTTGTTCCAATACAAACTTGCAGAATTTCTGTAATTTTCTTTTATTAACATTTGGAGGTTTTTGATCGACGACTTCAGTGTCACGATCTCAGGGTTATGTCTGTCAGTGTACAAGGTTTTTAGTCTTGACAGCAGTCTACTTTTGTGTCGGTGCAGTGCGTCAATAGTTGCGTTGCGGAATAAGTCTTCGTTGTCAGTATGTTGATACCGAGGTATCGTTTTGTCCATTGTTCGTTTAATTGTCTCGTCCATTAGTTTTAGATACCTGTCAATCTCCTCGTTTGACAGATTTCTATTGGACGGTGGGTAGAGCGAATTCGAGGAGAGTGCTCTCGTCAGTGTTCTGGAGAAGTGCGTCCAACGCACCCTACTGTAGTTGTAGGAATGCCTTTGAACAAACTCATCCAATTCCGCAATTTCGTTCGGAAGGGTTATTTCGGTACTGAGACCGCAATGGTCACTGTCATACATAAACGTGCGTAGACAGTTTATGATATGTTGGTTAGTACATGTCAGGTGTATTCGTATGTCGAGCAGCAAGAGGTCCAAATAGGAACAGTGTCTGGGAAACGACGGACTATCCGTCGCCTTGAGGCCGAGTCGATACATTATACTGTGCTGACCCCACCAATTGAATAGTAGGTTCCCTCTAGTATTTGGTGTATTATTTCCCCAATCTCTATGTTTATCGTTGAAATCTCCGCCGATAATAAAGTAGTTCTCCTCCCATTCCAGTCTTAGGAATCGAAAAAGTGTCTGGAGCTCTGAGATGAATAAGGTGGATTGAGTAGCTTTAGGTGCATAAACAGACACCATGTATAGCCGCTTTCCACTACGGAGAGGGATGTACATGATGCATGCTTCCAGCACCAGGAACCTACGTACTGCAAGACTGTATATTCTCTCGAAACGCAGTCCTTTTCTTACAAAGATTACCTCCTTGAATGGAATTGGGTCGGTTTCTTCGTAATATTTTACTCGTATATCTTGTGTACCTCATTTTATGTCTTTTGGTAAGCTTAGTTTCGCTAACCAAAAGCACATCAGGGGCTTGGTCTTTTAGCAACTTAAACAGTGCGGCTCTTCTTTCGAACCTAATCAGTGAATTAACATTCACTGCAAGGACCTTCAGGGTTTGCCCCGCCACGTACGTACCCATTACGACATACGATGCGTTAGGCCAAGCAGCAGCGCGTATATTTGATCCACCCGCGCGGTCTGTTCAGTTAAATGACGTTGGAGCTGAGCCATCTGCCCCTGGATAGAGAGCAAGATAGCTAGCATGTCAGGTACTGGTTCCGGTGCTCTGGGCGCAGGGGCCTGAGAAGCAACCTTCGCTTGTTGTTCCGTATTTCCCCAACCTGCCGCCATTTGGGCGTAGGTAACGCGGGGAGTAACGGCTGGTGTTGGTGCCTGCATGAGTGGACGTTTAACTTCCACTTTCTGCTACCGAGCCAGATTTACTCGTTTTATGTATTGGAATTTGGGACAACCCCGATAGTTTGCGATGTGTCTCGTGTTCCTACATAAAGCACAAGAGAGTTGGCTTTTTTCCGAAGCTCCGTCTTTACTTAGAGCGCATTCCTCGGATTTGTTATTCTTTCTGCACTTCACACATCGAGGCTGCATTTCGCAGTTCGACGCGGCGTGCCCGAACCTTTGGCAGCGAACACATTGTAAAATGTTTTCGGAGAAGCGATTGCTAGTACCACTACACCACGGCCACTTCTAGGCCACCCATACAATCAGGTACAGTTAAAGTTAATAGACTTATAAAGTAATGATAAAAATATAAAATTTAAGAGGAGCACCTATCTTGCAGAAGAGTTACAGGATGAAACAGAAGCTACAAGATATGTAGAAAACGTTCATGAAAAAAAATCGAATCATAGGGGAATCAATGAGAATTATGAGTTTCTGAAAGACAAGGTATATTATCCAAAATTAAAACAATAATTTCAAAAATATATAAACAATTGTAACATATGCCAATTATCCAAATATGACAGGAACCCTATACGAATTAAATTTAAAATAACACAAACTCCTGGTGATCAAAATGAAGTTGTACATATAGTTACATGGACAATAAAAGGGCAAAGGTTCTTGACCAGTGTAGATCGATTTTCTAAACATGCTGCGATATTTGATTTAAACGATAGAAATTTAATAACTATTAGAGAAGCTTTAAAAAAGAGGCACTCTCTATTATGAAAGCCCAAAAAGTATATAGGCGACAATGAATTTGATGGACTCATTTTTTAATAAAGTACAAATTGAATTTCACCTTACTAAACCAAACAGTCACACTGACGACGCGGATATAGCACATTAAATGAACAAGTCAGAATTATGGGAGTATGCCCTGACTATAAGGAAATGAATATGAAAGATAAATGCTTTAAATCAGTCGAAGACCAATTGACTTCATTCTGGGTAATCTTAAATCTGATAAGCAAAGAATAAGAGAAAGGTTAGAAATAGAGAAACATAAAAGAATAGGCAAACCGAACCAAGCAGGAAAGAAGAAAAGGTATTAATAAAAAATTACAAAGCGTTGGCACACATATGAACCAAAGTATAAATACAACGTCAATGAGAATTTACATCCTATAAATATTAAAATATTAAATACAAATATTTTTCAGATCAAGACCATTCTAATCATAGTATTAACGTTACTGATAACTGCTAAAGCGGAAATCCAGATAGAATAGTTGGACGGAAAAAGTGGGTACCTAACAATTAAACTTGAAGGTACACAGATCATAGAAAACTTCGATACTATTTTACATACTGTTAACCTAAAAGAAATACAGAATTTAATATACCAAATAGAACTAGATATAGCAACAACATTTGAAAAAGATGAAAGATTAAAAATATTAGCTAAAGAACTTAATGACTTAAAACATACTTATTATACATTGATTCCACATAGATACAAAGAGGTTTAATTAACATAGGGGCACTATCATGAAGTGGCTTTACGGCACAATGGATAGTGAGGTTAGAAATATAATAGAAGAACACCTCAATATTATAAACACTAACAATCATAAGTTAATTGAGAACTCTAATAACCAAGTACAGATCAATAACATTATTAATCAAAATATAGATAACCTAAAAATTTCAATAGTAGAAGACAGACGACGTATTTTAGGAATACTAAACGACATAAGAAAGCAAGATAAAAGCTACATTAAGGACATTTATATGAACCAGCAACTGATCAGAATAAGAATATTAAGGGATGAGCTAGACAAAATACAAAACAATATATTTAATATGAGAACAGGACACATGACGAGCAATATACTTACGAACGAAGAGATCGACAAATTGGACATAGATTTAATAAAACTAGAAAATATAAAATTAGCACTTGCAAAATTCAAAGACACCTTAGCGTTTGTAGTAAAAATTCCGAAAAGAGTTAAAAATATTACCAAATACATTGTAACCGCATTAACATATAATTCATATGAAGAGTTAGACATAAACACACAAACCGTTGTCAAAATTAAAAATACCTATTACGAATTAAAAACAGATGTATACATAAAAAATCTAAAAGTTGTAAAAAATTGTATATACTCGTATCGTTTATTTGAAGAACCAAAACAATGTAACAAAAGAAAAAATGTTAAAAATACAATAATATAACTAGATACAGGAGTATATTTACTCAAAAACAACAAAAATGTACAATTAAATAATTCATGCAATAATATTTGCTAAATGGAAATTACTTGATAAAATTTTATGATTATAATGTAAAACTAAATAATTTAGAACTGGAAAATAATGTTAAGATATTTGAACAATACATAACTATCCCCAATCATGGAAATATATCAAACACAAATGTAACACAATCTTTGGAAGAATTACAGCTAATTCAATACGAAAACACTAATAAAATTACAGAATTAAAATTTCAAAAGCAAGTACATAACATACAATGGGCCTTACTAACAACGAATCGTTAGTCATGACTTAAAAAAAGTATCAACTTAAATATTAATACAGACTTAAGTCGAAAGTGTACTAATAATTGTTTCATAGTCACTTAAATTTGACTCTTTCAAAAAATCTACTAAATTTTTATTGAAACTACTACATAACATTACTTCGTCATTTCATATTCACTTTGAATTTGGTTTTTCTTGGAAGTGGCCCGAAAAATAAAAATTTAAAAAGCCGAAGTAAACAAAATCAGCTGAAAAACTGTGATACCACTGTACTGAAGTTAATAGGGTATAATTTTTTCTTCGTATATGAAAACTGTATTCCATAAGAATTCTTCTTAAAACTCGAATATTATATTATTTTCATAAATTAATAACTTTGAAGTATTTAGTAATTTATTGATTAAATGAAACATTCCCCAAAAAACCAATATACCAAATTAAACTGTAAAGTATTTCAATAAATTATAATGACGGAAAAGGAATTTTCAAAACAACTGAAAATGAAATAGTACTTATACGATTTCGACTTATTCAACTAGTATTTCACAGATAATTTAATTATTTAAGACACCAAGTCTAATTCTTATAAGTTGAAATTAGCCAAAATAAATTAGTAAATTGGCATCGCTCTGTTCTTCAATGTCATGTTTAAAAATTTAGACATGGCTTCGTGTACATTAAAATTTAACTCCATACAAACACTAAAACCCACTTTAAATTCGTGTGGAGATTATACTTAAGCTGTATACTAAATTTGGTTGTTAGTAAGGCCTAATAAGTTTTGTTATAATTGTCGTAATTATTATTATTGTTCTTATAATTATATGTATAGTTGCTAAATTTATCATAAAAAAATATGACAATCTAAAGCAACACATTGAAAAAAAATTTCAAGCTTAGAGAGCATGAAACTTGAGGAGGGAGGAGTAACGTCAGCACTCCCACAATTCTAAGAAATAAAATGTGTTGACATTACTCTTTCTGAGAATATACATCGCAGAGTCGCCATGTCATCTAATCCCGTCTGGACAGATCGTGCAACTCTGCTGATGCATACATTTATGTACATTCATTTTCCTTTCTGAATTAAGTTGAGAAAAATAAAGTTTCAGTTTGAAAACTCATCTCTTGCTGTGTTCATCATTTAATTTGTGTCATCTAGTCTCGTAATTCCCGTGTTGTGTGCAAACATTTTAAGGGTACTTAAATCCATTAAGCGCGCGCAAATTATAAAAATAAAAAAAATAAGCGACAATTGCTCCAAGGAGCTAAAATGGACGCATTTTGGAGATCATTAATATTTATTGACCTAAAATCCTTAAATGAAAGCATCAAAGGGTTAGCGGAGTGAGAGAAGTTGACAATGTAGGTACAAAACAGAATATCATGATCAGATATACAATCAAGTAGGAGTTTGTCGAAAAGACGAGCAGATGAAACAACGGATACGATAACCAGATCTAGAATGCTATTAGTACAATCTTTAGCAAACCGAGTTGGGTAGATTTTATTATATGTGAATCTGGAGTTCCAGGGAGGAAACAGAGTCTTTAATTTAAAAGGACTGATAATTTTCTTTAAATAAGTCTGCATTGAAATGTCCACAAACAATAACATGCTCATAAAGACTCATACACGCTTAAGTGTTAAGTTCTTTAAAAAAAATAAAAAAAAAAATAAATAAAAAGAGGCGAGAATTGCGACAGGGCAGAAAAAATGGTTGAGGAGAACAACTCCAATCCGGAATGTAAATACAAGCTACCAAAGATTTAGAACAACCATCGTGGATTTCAACAATTATTAATATTGCTACAGTCAGTCAGTAATAATAATCTACAACTCTGTCCAACATAAATTGGCAGTACACGTCTTATGGTGAAGCTTTTTCAAAATCACTAGCATGTCATATTTTTGCACCTTACTAAATTGAAAGAAACCCCCCATAAGAGTTACCAGTGTCCGTTTGGTAACTCATTCAGTTTTATTTTCCTTGAGGAGCTTTTGGTTTTAGAGCTTTGAAAAAAGTTCTTAATGATGAGTGTTATCGGGGAGATCTTCCTTGGTTCTCCCAACAGATTCAAACCTTATTGATAAAAGAAATTTAATATACTTTAGTTGGGGCAGATAACAATGTTCACATATACATAAGGAATTCCGAGAAGTGTGAAACGCTGCTACCTGTCTGATTCGTAAAAACAATAATTAAGTACTATCAAACTAAGTTTAGCTCCAATAAATCTAGCCCTACGTTTTGGAAATCTATTCGGCAAGTCAGTATTACCAGAAGTGAATCTGACTGTAGCAATATTGACTTTAATGAACTTAATGAACCACCAAAATGTAATCAGATGTACAGGTTCCAAACACTGTGTTCATTGTGTTGATAAGACAACTGTAGGTGAGGCTATTCTTTCTATTAAATAGAATGCTGTAGGTCTGGATGATATTCATCCGAAATTCATGAAAATCTTGCTGCCAGTTTTCTCCGAACCCATCAACAACTTGTTTAATACAATTAAAATAACCGGAATTATTCAGGATGAGTGGAAGCAAACAAAAATTATACCTATTCCAAAATCACGCTCGAAAAGTAATTGCTATTCTTTCTTCACCTTACAGAGGTAAGGTGTTGGTGAAAATTGTAAGTAAACAAATGAAAACCTTCCTTGGAGTAAATAATTGACTGACCCAACATCAACCGTTATACTGACGATACCGTTCAGCCATTGATAGGGATTTGATGTCACTCCTGGTATTCCTAGACTTCTCAAAAGCATTTGATTCCGTAAATCATAACACTCTTATATAGAAATTAAAAAATCAATTTGCTTTTGATAGTAAAGCGTGTCAACTTGTGGCATTTTATCTCAGTAATCGTAACTAATTTGTCTTTCATTGTGATGAAAAATCTTCTAGACTGCCGGTAACAGCTGGAGTGCCCCAAGCATCTGTCCTTGGCCCTCTCTTGTTCACAACGTTCACAAATGATATTTATAAAAGTATAATTCACTGCGATTATCACATCTATGCGGATGACGTTCAGCTATATAAGAAAGTACCCAAATCTACAGTGTCTTGCAGTGTCACAAACCTTAATACTGACCTCGAGTCCATATTTGTATGGTCTTAAAAAAATTGTCTTAGCCGAATATGCTGTTGATTGGTGGTAATAATAAGGAAATTGCGAATTTGCCTCTTTTTATTAATAATGGTCCCATTGAGCCCGTTAAAAAAAAAATTGGGAATCTACTTCAATAAACATTTTAACTGGACCGTCCATAAATATACAGCGTTCTTAGGGGATTGAACCCAACAAAGCGGTACATGACTGTTACAGTCAAAATGAAACTTATTATGTCTTCGGTTTTGCACATCATCTTGTATGGCTGCGAAATCATTGCAAATTTAGATTCCTCATCCTTGAGAACATTAAATATTGATTTCAACAACTGTGCCAGATATATATTTAATATAGAGAGATATGATCATACCATATATCCACAGTTACCAAGCAAATAACTGGGTGTTCATTGGATACATTCTTAAAATATCGAACGGTTATTGCACTGCATAAGATTATTTACTCAGGAACACTAAGTTACTTGTTCACAAAAATCAAGTTTGTCCAATCTCAGAGAACCATTAATTTAATACCTCCTAGATACAAAATTTTGTATTGCAGTCGTCCATGTTTTAGTCATGCTGTGCGCCACTGGAGCAATTTCATTATTCACATCAAAAGGGTGAAGACAGAGAATCGTTTTAAAAAAGATCTATTTAAACATTACACAAATTGTAATTAGCGATCCATTGTCCTACTAAAGTTTGATAAATTAACTAATCTTTCTTATTTAAGATTATCTTTCTATCCAACATTCTTCTTCTATTGTTTTCCCTTCTACTTCTTACTAATTTAGTTTTAGATAATATTTGTACACTAACTTTGTAATAAGAATTAACTGCGCAATGTTAAAAATTGTGGAAGGCCGGCACGTGTCCGAGGAGGCATCTTTATCAGATTATATGCACTTTGTGTTCAAGATAAAATACAGCAACGAACACGAGCCGGATGTTACAACTAACTTACGAACTGGAGGACATATCGCTAAAATTTGGCAATCAAAGGCGTATTGTTACCGTCCGCGCCGCTAACAGCAGTGAACGCAGACGAGACCCAATTCCAGCTACACGACATAATTCTATGGTCTTTTAAAAACAGCTGTTAGGTTAAGCGAACAGTGGTTAAGCGGTGCGTACCATGGTGGAATGAGAACGTAGAACTTATTCGGGAAAGAGTGAGGAAGCTTTTCAGCAAAGCCAAACGCACCGGAACTTGGGAACAATATAGATCCCTTTTAACTTACTACACCCAAGAGTTGCGCAGATCAAAGAGGGCCTCATGGCGTGCTTACTGCAAGAAACTCGAAGCACTTCCTGTGGTAGCCACCCACCATAATAGCCTTATTTAGGTTCAGCTTGAACTGGGACTACCTACCACGCACTTTGATAGAGGTCAGCGGATAAACACTATCCACAAACCAGGCAACAAGCCTAGGGAACTACTTAAACCACATCACCGTATAAGCTTGGCAACGTTTTATGTGTAAACAATGGAAAGAATTATTGACGTCCATATCATAGAAAACTAAAAAAAACTTGCTTTTGCCCCCATGTCAGCACGCTAATCGACGAAAAGTGCTCTGATGAAGCAGAGAGCTGAGATCAAAAGCCACTTCCGCTGTAAAGAAATTGCACTTTGCGCGTTTCTTGACATAGAGGATGCTTTCGATAATACTGGATTTGACACCATATCAAAAGCCTTGTTCCATAGAAATATCGATCAACCTACCATCAACTGGCTCAAATGATGGTTATCACTTTATCAGGGTCGACTACGGTATAAGTATCACCAGTCCTTGATTCGTGCACCAGAAAGAACCTCTCCATAAACCCAAATAAGGATGATGCATCTCATATTGAGAGAATAGCTCAGGTCAAAGACAGGCCAAATGAACCATCCTGTCCTTCAACAAAAATGCTAAAAGATCCCTAAATCTAACTAAGTTGGCACAATATCAAGAACTTAGTAGGTTACCTCATAGGACATCACGGTTTAAGATATCACCTCAACGACTCTCCGGAGTGAGTCAAGACTTTGCCTTGAACAAAACGAAACAGCTGAACACATATTATGTGAATGTTCAGCCCTCAATAGATTTAGTCGGAAGATTTTCTTCAGGGAACAATTCGGTTCCAACTAACTAATAAATTCCTGTGCTAGTAGTGTTATCAACTTCATTGGGAAGGTAGATGGTAGTTTCTAACCTAACTATGGTTCTGACTAAATTGTACAAAAAATCTTTTAGGCTTAAGTGCCTTACCTTGCAATTGGCTGAGTTGCCCTAAAATCAAAGTAGATTATCACTAAGAATCACTAAGAATAATGACATTGAATACAAGTAGACTGGTGTACGAATATATCAAAAAGAGTTACCGAGAGTTCTGGAAATAAATGAAATAGACTCTTGTCTCGTTTCCGAAACCCACATCATCAAAGAAACATTTACCAAATTGAGGAGGTATTATAGCACTCACCTGGATAAATCTGCTATTGCAAGAAGCGCTGTTATTAAAAAACAAAGTATTAATCATGATGGGGACCCGAAAACTGAGGTGTTGCCAGCATATTCTACCCTCCTAAATACCCGATAAAAAAACGATTATTCAGAGATTTTCGATCAATTGGCGCAAAAGTTTATCATCGAGGAAGACTTTAATGTTAAAAATTCATATTGGATATCAAGGCTAATGACAACCAAGGGAATTGCCTAAGCCAACAAAAGAGAAGGGGTGCGAACCCCTACATACTGGCCAAATTCTCTATATAATTGACTCCTTCGTAGTTAAAAATATCGCAAGTACCTCTCTGCAGATTGAAGTTAAGATTAAAGTTCAGACCGTTCTATTAACACTGAGTGAGCAAATTATTCAGAATTTAAGTAGAGCAGCTCCTATGAGGAAACGCTTGGACTGAGTAAACTTTTCATTACGTTTTCAAGAGAATACGATCTAAGGAACAACTTGATTCAAGCCTCGAATTGTTTTTTTTTTTATTTTTTTTTTTACAGAACTTAACACTCAAGTGGGTATGAATACACTTATAATGCCTCAGCATGTGTTAAGTTTTTTGGAAAATGGGATAGAGAGAGAAAGAAAGATTTTGGGCTCAGTGGTTATTTCGCTCCATGGGTGGCATCCAACATTTAATGGGGAGACAAAATTTTTAGTGGAAGTTGGCTTGATGTTGATTTCTAGTCAACTACTCATCTTACTTGAATTTCGTTAACTAAAAAAATGGATATGTCTTTCTTCCGATAGCCAGTCCACTACCACTTGAAAGCCACACATATTCAAATCTCTTCGGAAATCACGCAAAACTTCAAAAAAGGACTGAAACGTTATATCCATCCCTTCCAAATTTGAGAGTTAATTGCGCATCTGGAGAACAAAATGGCTCCAAACCTGAGCCAGCAAGTTAGATGAATAATTAAGGAACTTAAAGAAATTAATTTTTTTTAAAAAGATCTTACCAATAAGAAAAATGCAGAGTACTTAATTTGGAAAGCCACTAAGAAATTAAGACGAACATTCCTTGACATTCCCCCATCGATCGAAAGTGGGGTAAAACCAACTAGTAAAAAACTGAAGGAGTTGCAGGGTATCCGGAAGAAATTTCCCAACCAAACCTAGGGGATAATGATGATTTGCTTTAGCGAAGAACTAGGAGAAGAACAAGAAGATATATGCACATCATTGTGATATGAAGTGAGAAAGGAAATAAAAACTTTAATCAGCAACTGCTCAAAATCTCAAGCAGCTTCCATAAAAAAACAGCTTACATGCTGCATTTAAATTAAAATACGATCAACAGCTAGAGGAAGTAGCTGAAATTATTGTATAATGATGGCCAAACTGGGAAAACCACCTTTCGAAGCATGTTCCTATGGGCAGATATCTTTCTTGCCAATAACGTGGAAGACTGCTACTTACTATAGAACGGAAGCACCTTATTTGTAACCACCAATTTATTGTCACGAGAAATTAGTCTGCAAATTCAAAAAGATACTAACCAATGAACAGCCTAAAACTCTAAGATCATACATTTCGGACAGATACTTCCGCATAAAAGAGAATATATATTCGGAGCTCAAATTAATCAAAGCTGGTGTACCCCAATGGTGTGTTCTTGGGCCAAAACTATATTTTCTCTATACTTACGATATTCCAACGTTAAAATATAAGACGACCGCTACATTTGCTGGTAACACAACTTTAATGACTGCTGCGGAAATTAATGTAGACTCAACTTGTACTCCATAACATACACTTAAATTTGGATAAGAGAATGGAGAATTTGATTAATCAAAATCGTATTAAATCAAAATCCGTATATAATGTCTTCACTAATAGAAATGTAAAGCACATACCATCTTGTAATAATTATTAACTTATATCGAGAAGAAAAGAGAGGACATTGGTATTCGTTACAAAAAAATGTACTAGGTGATAAGATTACAATCTTCCTTATCAACATATCATGCAATAAAGTTTCGCTTTAGAAGCCAGTCAAAATAACCTCATGGATTTATGGTATTCAACTTTGGGGTTCTATTCAATTTAATTCAAAACCAAAACAGCAACATTCAAATCTGTCGTCCACAGCCCGTCAACGCACATGGGGCCGAATATTTTTGGAAGATTTTCTCTAGAAACGATTTCATCCGCTTTCGATAGAGTCCATGCTTCAGCGCCATAAAATAGAACTGGGATGATCAAGGTCTCCATAGATTTGCGGAATAGGCCTTAAAACTCAATTGCCTTCTTAGCCCAAAGAAAGAGTGATTGGGAAGAGTGACACTTCGTTTTATTTCTGATAATGTATTGTTGACAGAATTTATAGCAGAGCCATGGTCGAAAAAGTTCCTAACTATGTACCTCGAAATTTTAGCTGTTGACTGTGACGTCGATGATTTGACAGCATATAATTGGTTTTGTACTCATTTTCCACTAAACCCGTTTTGGCAATTTCGGTGACAGCCCGCTGAGTTCTCCCAATTATATCGATATCATCGACATACCTACATAATCACACCCGCATAGACTATTGAAACATTGTGCCTGCAGTGTTCGCTTTTGAGTTCTGCATAATTCTTTCAAATATGATCTTAAAGAAGTCACTGCGCGCCACCTTGTCTAAAACATTTTTTGACATCAAAGGTCTCGGTTAAGACGTTACCGGCCTTGAGGGAGCAGTGTATGTTCTCAATCGGCACAGACTGATGAGCTTGGCAGCGATGCCAAGACTGGACATGGCTTTATATACGAGTATATAGCTCATCTCAATAAATGCCGTCATAGGCGGCCTTAAAACGAATGAAAGGATGGTAGGTATCGATTTGGACTTTTTGAGTCTTGTCCAGGATCTGCTAGAGTGTGAATTTTCTTGGTTTGGAACCACACTGATAAAGGCCAATCAGGTTGTTGACGAAAGGTTTTAGACATCCACACAATATGACAGATAAGATCTTACATGTGATGTTGAGGGGATTTATACATTCATAGTCTCCTTGTCTCCTTTCTTGTGAATCCGACAAACGATGCTGAGATTCATCAGGCATACGCTCTTCTGACCAAATCAGAGAAATGAATTGGTGTGTGCTTTCCACAAAGTCTTTTCCAACACCTTTCAATACCTGGGCTGGTAAGACGTCAGGTCCATCTGCTTTGGTGAATTTCAGCTTACAAATTGCTATTCTTATTTCGTGTTGCTCAGGTGGATGGAAGTTTTGACTATCACCGTCAATACTGAATGGTCTATTCTACCCGAAGGCAGAGATTTTTCGCTATTTCGTAGTCTCCAGAAAAAATTTTCCATATTCTCAACAATTGCCGCGTGTGCAGCGGGGACGAAGAAGCAGCAGAGCATATCCTTTGCTGCCCTAACTGCTTAAGTATGTAGAACATGTCTAGGTCTTCTAGGTAAGCCATAACTTGGTGCAGCTCACTCAAAGATATAGTGAAGATTATTAGAATTTCAGGCATCATCGGTGAGCTCTAACTTGAGAAAATTACAGTAGGCCTAACCTGGTCGCAGTGATAAGGGTATATAGTCCCACTCCCCACTTAATCTAGTATAATATATCTGTCTTCAAAAAGTGTGCATTTTATCAGCATTCAATCATCTGTAATAGTTTAAATACTAACTAACTTCAACACAACAAATATAACATTTAGTTTCCTCACAACATGTATTGTTGATAATCGGACTAAATGGTCATCTGAATCTATTCTTTGCCTTTAATCCGTTGCTTCCTCTTCTGTTGGATCAAATATATGTAGTTTGCGTTTATATATACAATATTGTCCTACTAAAGTTTGATAAATTAACTAATCTTTCTTATTTAAGATTATCTTTCTATCCAACATTCTTCTTCTATTGTTTTCCCTTCTACTTCTTACTAATTTAGTTTTAGATAATATTTGTACACTAACTTTGTAATAAGAATTAACTGCGCAATGTTAAAAATTGTGGAAGGCCGGCACGTGTCCGAGGAGGCATCTTTATCAGATTATATGCACTTTGTGTTCAAGATAAAATACAGCAACGAACACGAGCCGGATGTTACAACTAACTTACGAACTGGAGGACATATCGCTAAAATTTGGCAATCAAAGGCGTATTGTTACCGTCCGCGCCGCTAACAGCAGTGAACGCAGACGAGACCCAATTCCAGCTACACGACATAATTCTATGGTCTTTTAAAAACAGCTGTTAGGTTAAGCGAACAGTGGTTAAGCGGTGCGTACCATGGTGGAATGAGAACGTAGAACTTATTCGGGAAAGAGTGAGGAAGCTTTTCAGCAAAGCCAAACGCACCGGAACTTGGGAACAATATAGATCCCTTTTAACTTACTACACCCAAGAGTTGCGCAGATCAAAGAGGGCCTCATGGCGTGCTTACTGCAAGAAACTCGAAGCACTTCCTGTGGTAGCCACCCACCATAATAGCCTTATTTAGGTTCAGCTTGAACTGGGACTACCTACCACGCACTTTGATAGAGGTCAGCGGATAAACACTATCCACAAACCAGGCAACAAGCCTAGGGAACTACTTAAACCACATCACCGTATAAGCTTGGCAACGTTTTATGTGTAAACAATGGAAAGAATTATTGACGTCCATATCATAGAAAACTAAAAAAAACTTGCTTTTGCCCCCATGTCAGCACGCTAATCGACGAAAAGTGCTCTGATGAAGCAGAGAGCTGAGATCAAAAGCCACTTCCGCTGTAAAGAAATTGCACTTTGCGCGTTTCTTGACATAGAGGATGCTTTCGATAATACTGGATTTGACACCATATCAAAAGCCTTGTTCCATAGAAATATCGATCAACCTACCATCAACTGGCTCAAATGATGGTTATCACTTTATCAGGGTCGACTACGGTATAAGTATCACCAGTCCTTGATTCGTGCACCAGAAAGAACCTCTCCATAAACCCAAATAAGGATGATGCATCTCATATTGAGAGAATAGCTCAGGTCAAAGACAGGCCAAATGAACCATCCTGTCCTTCAACAAAAATGCTAAAAGATCCCTAAATCTAACTAAGTTGGCACAATATCAAGAACTTAGTAGGTTACCTCATAGGACATCACGGTTTAAGATATCACCTCAACGACTCTCCGGAGTGAGTCAAGACTTTGCCTTGAACAAAACGAAACAGCTGAACACATATTATGTGAATGTTCAGCCCTCAATAGATTTAGTCGGAAGATTTTCTTCAGGGAACAATTCGGTTCCAACTAACTAATAAATTCCTGTGCTAGTAGTGTTATCAACTTCATTGGGAAGGTAGATGGTAGTTTCTAACCTAACTATGGTTCTGACTAAATTGTACAAAAAATCTTTTAGGCTTAAGTGCCTTACCTTGCAATTGGCTGAGTTGCCCTAAAATCAAAGTAGATTATCACTAAGAATCACTAAGAATAATGACATTGAATACAAGTAGACTGGTGTACGAATATATCAAAAAGAGTTACCGAGAGTTCTGGAAATAAATGAAATAGACTCTTGTCTCGTTTCCGAAACCCACATCATCAAAGAAACATTTACCAAATTGAGGAGGTATTATAGCACTCACCTGGATAAATCTGCTATTGCAAGAAGCGCTGTTATTAAAAAACAAAGTATTAATCATGATGGGGACCCGAAAACTGAGGTGTTGCCAGCATATTCTACCCTCCTAAATACCCGATAAAAAAACGATTATTCAGAGATTTTCGATCAATTGGCGCAAAAGTTTATCATCGAGGAAGACTTTAATGTTAAAAATTCATATTGGATATCAAGGCTAATGACAACCAAGGGAATTGCCTAAGCCAACAAAAGAGAAGGGGTGCGAACCCCTACATACTGGCCAAATTCTCTATATAATTGACTCCTTCGTAGTTAAAAATATCGCAAGTACCTCTCTGCAGATTGAAGTTAAGATTAAAGTTCAGACCGTTCTATTAACACTGAGTGAGCAAATTATTCAGAATTTAAGTAGAGCAGCTCCTATGAGGAAACGCTTGGACTGAGTAAACTTTTCATTACGTTTTCAAGAGAATACGATCTAAGGAACAACTTGATTCAAGCCTCGAATTGTTTTTTTTTTTATTTTTTTTTTTACAGAACTTAACACTCAAGTGGGTATGAATACACTTATAATGCCTCAGCATGTGTTAAGTTTTTTGGAAAATGGGATAGAGAGAGAAAGAAAGATTTTGGGCTCAGTGGTTATTTCGCTCCATGGGTGGCATCCAACATTTAATGGGGAGACAAAATTTTTAGTGGAAGTTGGCTTGATGTTGATTTCTAGTCAACTACTCATCTTACTTGAATTTCGTTAACTAAAAAAATGGATATGTCTTTCTTCCGATAGCCAGTCCACTACCACTTGAAAGCCACACATATTCAAATCTCTTCGGAAATCACGCAAAACTTCAAAAAAGGACTGAAACGTTATATCCATCCCTTCCAAATTTGAGAGTTAATTGCGCATCTGGAGAACAAAATGGCTCCAAACCTGAGCCAGCAAGTTAGATGAATAATTAAGGAACTTAAAGAAATTAATTTTTTTTAAAAAGATCTTACCAATAAGAAAAATGCAGAGTACTTAATTTGGAAAGCCACTAAGAAATTAAGACGAACATTCCTTGACATTCCCCCATCGATCGAAAGTGGGGTAAAACCAACTAGTAAAAAACTGAAGGAGTTGCAGGGTATCCGGAAGAAATTTCCCAACCAAACCTAGGGGATAATGATGATTTGCTTTAGCGAAGAACTAGGAGAAGAACAAGAAGATATATGCACATCATTGTGATATGAAGTGAGAAAGGAAATAAAAACTTTAATCAGCAACTGCTCAAAATCTCAAGCAGCTTCCATAAAAAAACAGCTTACATGCTGCATTTAAATTAAAATACGATCAACAGCTAGAGGAAGTAGCTGAAATTATTGTATAATGATGGCCAAACTGGGAAAACCACCTTTCGAAGCATGTTCCTATGGGCAGATATCTTTCTTGCCAATAACGTGGAAGACTGCTACTTACTATAGAACGGAAGCACCTTATTTGTAACCACCAATTTATTGTCACGAGAAATTAGTCTGCAAATTCAAAAAGATACTAACCAATGAACAGCCTAAAACTCTAAGATCATACATTTCGGACAGATACTTCCGCATAAAAGAGAATATATATTCGGAGCTCAAATTAATCAAAGCTGGTGTACCCCAATGGTGTGTTCTTGGGCCAAAACTATATTTTCTCTATACTTACGATATTCCAACGTTAAAATATAAGACGACCGCTACATTTGCTGGTAACACAACTTTAATGACTGCTGCGGAAATTAATGTAGACTCAACTTGTACTCCATAACATACACTTAAATTTGGATAAGAGAATGGAGAATTTGATTAATCAAAATCGTATTAAATCAAAATCCGTATATAATGTCTTCACTAATAGAAATGTAAAGCACATACCATCTTGTAATAATTATTAACTTATATCGAGAAGAAAAGAGAGGACATTGGTATTCGTTACAAAAAAATGTACTAGGTGATAAGATTACAATCTTCCTTATCAACATATCATGCAATAAAGTTTCGCTTTAGAAGCCAGTCAAAATAACCTCATGGATTTATGGTATTCAACTTTGGGGTTCTATTCAATTTAATTCAAAACCAAAATAGCAACATTCAAATCTGTCGTCCACAGCCCGTCAACGCACATGGGGCCGAATATTTTTGGAAGATTTTCTCTAGAAACGATTTCATCCGCTTTCGATAGAGTCCATGCTTCAGCGCCATAAAATAGAACTGGGATGATCAAGGTCTCCATAGATTTGCGGAATAGGCCTTAAAACTCAATTGCCTTCTTAGCCCAAAGAAAGAGTGATTGGGAAGAGTGACACTTCGTTTTATTTCTGATAATGTATTGTTGACAGAATTTATAGCAGAGCCATGGTCGAAAAAGTTCCTAACTATGTACCTCGAAATTTTAGCTGTTGACTGTGACGTCGATGATTTGACAGCATATAATTGGTTTTGTACTCATTTTCCACTAAACCCGTTTTGGCAATTTCGGTGACAGCCCGCTGAGTTCTCCCAATTATATCGATATCATCGACATACCTACATAATCACACCCGCATAGACTATTGAAACATTGTGCCTGCAGTGTTCGCTTTTGAGTTCTGCATAATTCTTTCAAATATGATCTTAAAGAAGTCACTGCGCGCCACCTTGTCTAAAACATTTTTTGACATCAAAGGTCTCGGTTAAGACGTTACCGGCCTTGAGGGAGCAGTGTATGTTCTCAATCGGCACAGACTGATGAGCTTGGCAGCGATGCCAAGACTGGACATGGCTTTATATACGAGTATATAGCTCATCTCAATAAATGCCGTCATAGGCGGCCTTAAAACGAATGAAAGGATGGTAGGTATCGATTTGGACTTTTTGAGTCTTGTCCAGGATCTGCTAGAGTGTGAATTTTCTTGGTTTGGAACCACACTGATAAAGGCCAATCAGGTTGTTGACGAAAGGTTTTAGACATCCACACAATATGACAGATAAGATCTTACATGTGATGTTGAGGGGATTTATACATTCATAGTCTCCTTGTCTCCTTTCTTGTGAATCCGACAAACGATGCTGAGATTCATCAGGCATACGCTCTTCTGACCAAATCAGAGAAATGAATTGGTGTGTGCTTTCCACAAAGTCTTTTCCAACACCTTTCAATACCTGGGCTGGTAAGACGTCAGGTCCATCTGCTTTGGTGAATTTCAGCTTACAAATTGCTATTCTTATTTCGTGTTGCTCAGGTGGATGGAAGTTTTGACTATCACCGTCAATACTGAATGGTCTATTCTACCCGAAGGCAGAGATTTTTCGCTATTTCGTAGTCTCCAGAAAAAATTTTCCATATTCTCAACAATTGCCGCGTGTGCAGCGGGGACGAAGAAGCAGCAGAGCATATCCTTTGCTGCCCTAACTGCTTAAGTATGTAGAACATGTCTAGGTCTTCTAGGTAAGCCATAACTTGGTGCAGCTCACTCAAAGATATAGTGAAGATTATTAGAATTTCAGGCATCATCGGTGAGCTCTAACTTGAGAAAATTACAGTAGGCCTAACCTGGTCGCAGTGATAAGGGTATATAGTCCCACTCCCCACTTAATCTAGTATAATATATCTGTCTTCAAAAAGTGTGCATTTTATCAGCATTCAATCATCTGTAATAGTTTAAATACTAACTAACTTCAACACAACAAATATAACATTTAGTTTCCTCACAACATGTATTGTTGATAATCGGACTAAATGGTCATCTGAATCTATTCTTTGCCTTTAATCCGTTGCTTCCTCTTCTGTTGGATCAAATATATGTAGTTTGCGTTTATATATACAATACATTTATCCACGGGAGCAATTCAGATTATGCGCTGATCGTAATAACTAATAAAGAAAAAATAGGTTCAGTTAATTTGATCAATACGAGTCAACATAAATAAAATACTAAGCAAAATATGTTTTTGTTTAATAAAAATAGGAACAAATTATGTAGCAGCGACCATTTTTTAAGGCTAACTGGTTTGTGTAGTTACTTATCCTCTATTGAATGCACTTTTAAAAAACAAGGAGACGAGTCCACTATTTGCACCTCTAAGTGCATACACGAGTAATAGTAACAGAAAATTAAAATTTCCAATGAATTACGGCTGTTAAATTGAATTTAATAGCTAAACGTTACATAACAATAAGTTTTATTAAACTCTTTTTTACCAAAAATTGTCTCTCATCTACATACAGGGTGTCCCACTTTAGGTTTTCGTCCTGATAGCTGAAGATTCCTGAAATTATGGCAAACAATTTTTGAAAGAGAATTTCAGTGTGCATGAAATACTAACATTTCGCTGGGTTCGAGAATAATTTTGGCTGGGGTTCATCGAACTCGACCAAGTTTTTGTATTTTATGCACACTGAAATTCTCTTTTAAAAATGTGTACAACGGTTTCTTAACCTGAATCCCTTAGAAAGCTACGGCCTTTTAAGAAGTTTTACCTCGAAATCAGATGTTCCTCACTTTAACGGCCTATAACTTGTAGAGGGGTGAAAATAGACCCCCCCCCTGCAACACAATTTTTTGTTTGCCATAACTTCAGAAATCTTCAGCGAATACCTAAACTGGGACACCCTGTACATAACATACTCGCATGTAGTTACTTAATACATAATAACATAAATACTCAATGAGCCTGAGGTGCATTAACATCTTATGAGACTTCTCAAAGTATGTATGCGTTATGGAATTCGAACTAGAAAAAGTGTTACGGCAACGTAAAATTGATATAATATGCCTTCAAGAAACCAATTGGCGAAATTTCCTCTACTTGACCTTACTACAAACCAAACCTTAAAAAAGTTATTGTCATGGAAAGTAACAAAATAATAATAAGAAATAAGAAGGAGTTACTGTCATTTTGATAGAAGAGAAAATTGTAAGCGTATCAAAATTAGCGACCGAATTATAGCAATGAAACTGGTAATTGAAAACAAAATATGGAATGTTGTTAGCCATATTTTGGCGCGATTTTGGTGAGTTATTAAAATCGAGAGAAAATGTTTTTCATTGGTGCAGTTTAAATAGCCACGTTGGAAAACCGAGCAACGAGTACGAAGACTGTCATGAAAGAAATGGTTTCGGGAGAAGATAGACGACGCTTGCGTAAGCCACTCGGTCTTATCACTAAGCAAGAACGGCACACGATTACATTATCATCTATGCCGGAATAACGCAAAACGGGGGCAAAAGATTCTATGATCTTAGACGAACCACCGATCTTAACTGACAATTTTTTCCGTGAAAAAACCAAAGAAAACCGGAACCTATAAAAAAAACACTTAGCCTGGAAAAATGTAAACAAGAAAAAAGGGAGTAAAAATGCACGAGTTCCTTTTTATTTGTTTTTAAACAAATTAAAATTAAACAATTACAGCAAAAAGAGCAGCAACAATAACATCAACAACAAAACCTGAAGCCTGAAATCAAGAGGAGAGAAAGATACTACGATACACTTATATTCGGATGATATCCAAATATACTTGTCAACCTCGCGGTCACAAATTGTGAATTGTCTCAGTAAACTGATTGAGGTCTTACTGGCAATAAATCTCTGAGCAAACTCGAATAGTCTTCTACTTAATCCCAAAAAATAGCTAAAATTACTCATAGAGAAAAACACCGGGATTGTTGACGAATACTTTGATGTTTACGTATCTAGAGGGAAGATTCCTTCCTCTGAGACGGTAAAAATTTTTAGAATCATCACAAATAAACGCCTTTGTGTTGTTGTGGTCTGTGGCCACATAAACCTACTTCTAGGAAATATTTATATATATTTTATACTCCAATAAGCTAGAATTGATAAAAGCTCTACAAGCACCTGGAAATAAGCTACTGCTATTTAGTCTACAGTTCTATTAATTCGGTATCTTTTTGAAAATTAGAACTTGCTTCAACGTTACGGTAAGCCATGCTTTCCGGATATGAAAGTACGATCATATTTCTACGTTCAGTTGGTTAGTCGTAGAGTGTTCTCTTCAACAAGACATGAACTATTGCCTATTTCGTGCAAATTTAATAACCTATCAGGGACCTAATTACTTATAATTTTAGCTGCAATGTTCTAGATCTTCCACGACAAGTACTTTAATTCCTCCCTGTCATAAATATTTAGAAAGTAGCCGTCTGTTCTTTGTTCACGCTGTCAGGCTTCGGAACTTGTTGCCATACCAAGCGTATCGTAGAAAGAAGACATTTTCGGTATTCTCTCTTCAACCATTTTAAGAATCTCTGAAGCATATAGGGGCAAAAATAATCAACGAAACGACGTTTATATGAATTTATTCCAAAATATGATGGCTACTTGATAAAATGTTACAAATTTTTATAATTTTGCATATACTCTAGTTATTTCTCTTTTAATGCTTTATATTACGTACCCTCAATTTATCATGAAATATGCACTTGTTAAGAAGCCTAGCTCCTAATTGTACAATTCGCTAATTTTAAATTAACTTTAAACTTGAAACATATAAGCCCACCAACGACCAAACTTTCACACCCCGGCAGATCCTGGAAAAAAGTCAGGCCGCATATGATAGCATTTATTGAACATAGGTATATAGAGCCATGTCTAGTTTTGGCATCCCTGTCAAACTCGTCTATCTATGCAGAATGTAAATTGAGAACGAAATAGTCCGCTGAACACTAGGGGCAACAAATCTTATGAATGGTGGGGTGAATATATGATTGGTAAACATAAGTTGTATGCGACGAATATCCCCTATTTCTGGATGACAAACACAAATACTTATTGTGTTTTACACCAAAGCATGCGACTACGCAGTTCTCGCTGTGACTTCGTCGTTCCTGAATTGTTGTTATATTTATTCCTGTATTATACCCGGTATTTTGGGAATGTTTGCACAAAATTTATGCATGTACTGAAATTTTTTGTTTATTATCAACCACCGAGCAAAAAAGAAACATATTAAGGACGTCAAAATGGTTTTATAGCTAATTTTGTTTTTTTTTAAGTAATACTAAATAATAATAATGGTTTGGCTCTTAATACTCGTAGTAACGAAATAACGAAAACGCTCTTTCTCAGCAGAGTCAATCGAGTCATTTTTATATTCAAGTCCATCAAAAGAACTGCATCTCGTTAGATAATCCAATTTGAATAGCCTTGTTCGAGGTTTAGGTCTCTCAGATTCTAAGGCTAAACTTCTTGGATCGAGATTAAAATAGGGGAATTTGTTAGATGAAAATACGAGGGTCTGATATTTTCGTCCTAGACAAGAAGAATTTATGAGTAACTTTACCAAAAACTGAGATTTGGTGTTTAGTAATAATGATGAAAGACTTCTACCAGAATTGGGTATGCCTGAAGGATTAGAGTAGTGGTGAATTTTTATTTATTCCTCCGAAGTGAGTTTAAAAGATGTTTTGCTTCACAATGACAATAAATACCCTTCTGCCCCCTCGCACATGAAACCAACATAAAGGGAAATTATGGAAACATGAATTTGTCACTAGAAAAATTAAATATAGAGGGCACTCGTGGACAATTTGTGCTGATTTAAAAATTGCAGCAAAAACTGCACGGAGAATATACCAAGTCATGTTATTTCTATGCAAATTGGACTAGAGATAAATACTAGTAAATAAAAAACTAGTCAAGAAGAGCGAGTTAAACTCCTTGGGTCAAAAATGTATCTTAAGGATACATACGCGCTCCATATACAACTGGGTCTAATGAACAACATTGTTTAAAGCCAATGAACAATGATGGACAAGGCTTCCAGGACCTTAAAACAAAATTACCAAAATTGCGGCGCAAAATTGAAGAAGGAATATTAGTAGGCCCGCAATTACGAGAGCTTACGAAGGTCGCAAAATTTCAATCTGAAGTTGAATAAAACAGAAAAAATAGCGGAGACTGCTTTTATAGAAGTTTGTCATAGTTTTCTTGGAAACAAAAGTGCTGACAACTAAAAGACAACTGTTCAACATCTTCTTTCTACTTTTAAAGCTTTGAAATGCAACATGTCCCCGAAAATTCGCTTTTTGAACTCGCACTTTGTTTTTTTTCCCCGAAACATGCTGAAAAGTTTCGTCAAGACATATTTTACCTAGAGAAACGATATAAAGGAAAAAGGTCAAAAGGATTTCTTTCAGATATTTGTTGGTCGATTAGCCCCGAAATATGAAAAGAAAAAAAACAAAGTGAAGTTCTAATAGGTATTGTACACGAAGCTAAATTGTTTTGATGAAAATAGTATACGTAACTAGTTTTTTGTAAATTTTGTGGCTATCATTAATGTTTGATCATAATACTATATGTAAGGAAAAATAGCGTTTTATTAAAAAAAATCCATAACATTAATAGAATATGTGACACATATTTTTTATTGCAATATTTCAACTCAAAAGTATTAAATCTATTATAATCGTGCTTAATAATAATAAGAAGGAAAACAATTTTTTGCAGACCAATGATCCCAACAAAGCTCTTTACGATTAGCGATTGAATACGATTGTTAATTCCTTGATTAAAATGATTCGAAGACACGTTGCAAGGACAATAACTAACGGCAATAGCCTGATCTATGCGATTTTTTTTATTAAAAGAAGAACTTAACACTCGAGAGGGTATTGCAATTCTTAAAACGCCGAAGCGCGTATTAAGTTTTTTTGGAAAATTGGATAGAGGAAGAGAGAGAAAAATGTTTGGGCTTAGTAGTTATTTCGCTCCATTGGTGGCATCCAACATTTAATGGGGAGACTAATATATTAATGTAAATCGCCTTATTGTTGTATTTTACGCAAACACTCATCTCAGGAGATTTTAGTTGCCTGAAAAAAGAATGTTTTTCAGGTACGGCTGGTATTGAAACCAGAACCGTCCGATTGGGAAACCAATACACTTCCACTTGAACCACCACCACCCTTATTTACTTATTATCGCAGTAAAGGGTATCATGAGGGCTAACTCCTATTAGCTTTCTTGTCTTTTTCCATATTGATGCTAAAGGGTTAGTGCAGGGTGGAGATGGTATGACACTAATATACCATTACCACCGCGATGTGAGTTACAAGCCGCTGTCGCGCACGAAGAGCAAGTGGCAGGTTTAACGGGGGCCGAAGTTAGCGAAGCTTACAAATGAATGAACTTGCAGTGTGCAATCAGAACGGATAACGTACTTACCTGTACGAAATTTCGTGTTAAAGTGGTTCACGATTTTTCTCTATAGGGCAATTAGAGGGGATCGAGTACCTCTTAAGTTACCTTTTGGAACAAATTTTCCGGTTACCTTAATAGAGCATAGCAAAACAAGGTAATTTCCTCCATCTGAATTCGGTTTTTTAATGGAGAGACTTATGGGAATGCGTGTAGTGCTTATTAGATCACGTTTTGTTAAACCCGCCAACCACCAAAACATTTTTTTCCCCCTGTTGTCATTTTTCTTTTGTATTTCTCAGACGCAGTGCAACAATACGCTGAGTATGTTAAAGCAGAAAAAACCAAACATTTAAGTTTATCTAGCGTTTTTTGTCATTAAATATTGCGGGATTTACGGGCTATTTAAGTGACTTAAAATTGCCTCTATGTGCGATATCATCATATCAATTTTCTTATTGGTTAATGAAAGACCCTATGCGTTCAAATTTTTTCGCACTTTCGCACGATCCATCCTCTTAAATACATGTCAGGAAGGGGTTCTACTGGTTCGGAAAAATAGTAATACAGATAATAAAGAAGCAGTTTTCCAGTTTTGTTATTTACGCTATAGCGCCTAGGTTCAAAGTCTTTAATTTTTACAGCCATTTTCGTTTCATGCTTCCACCACCACGTTTCTTATTTTTGTATATATGTGGAGTTGACCTTTTGAAATACCAAGAGGAGTTGCTGCGTTAGGCATATATTTTTCTTCGAAGATGTTTCCCATACTTTATGCTCTTAATTCTTCTTCTTGGGATATGATATTTTGGAACCATTCTCGTCAGTTTAGCGCCCAACACTGTGGTCTTTCCTTATTTAAATTTTGTTAGTGTAATTCTTCTATTGGAGCCGATTTTCACTACTTATTTTTTTACTCGACGTTTAGTGTTATTCCAGTACAGATGGCAGTCCATCTGCATTTTTGTGTTCACCGCAGCAGGATTTTTTTTTTTTCATTTTATACGCATTGCATTACTAAATTCAATTCATTTACACTAACAGGCTAGACAAAAAAGTGATTAAACGTTAGCTTAATTAACTCATACTATCTTACAATAACTTACTGGCCCATGCGGGCGCTCTAAGTTAAATCTAACATTTATACTACATATGTCTTTCGACATTTCCAACAGTAAAATTATCCAAATAATGACTCCAAAATAAAAAAAGGAAATAATTACTCTAACAAAAACTTAGTAAATTGGCTTTTTGCCTTTTTAGTATAGATAAAGCTTACAAACAATCTTAACAACAAACCTTAACTTACTTGAAAACTCACTTATTATAAATAAAAACTGTATTTTTATGCATAGGTATCTACTCGTACTGTAGACCACGAGTACCCTCTTGTTGTTACCCTCTCTTTATTCTTTTATACGTTTGTGGTTTTTTTTTTTTCTAAATTTTTTTTTTTTTAATATTTTTTACTTTGTCTTAAAACCTCCCCTAATTCTACCTATATTATGTTAGCCGGCCATGGCTTGACATTTAAGCAAACCGACCTTGCCCTCAAAAGGCTACCTAATACTTGAAGGAAAAGAGAACGAAGTCTCCTCTCCTTTCACTAATCCACCAAAATTGATGTTACTCCCGAGTAACATCCCTCATATGGCGACTCTCTGCCATCCTACTAAGCCGGAGACGCTCAGCACTGCCATGTGCGACGTCTCTGTTGTAGTTAAGTCTCCCGTGCACAGCTGTTGCAGCAACGTGGAAGATTAACGGCACCGCTAATTTGTTCTGGATCAGCTCTTTTTTATCAAAAGAGGAAGCACAAATCCGTTAACATATGGTGAGCGTATCAAAAAGAACGTAAAGCAGTGGTTTACTTATGCCCAGTCTGTTCTGCATGAAGAATAGTCCCTCTAACCATACGGTGTCGAACGCCTTCTCCAAGCCAATCATGCGTGCATGGTTTCTTGCTTTTGTTCCACTGGATATCCGAAACCAGTTTAGATGCGGCGTGTGAGATATCATTTCCTGCCTTAAAACTGACCCATTTAATCGGGTCTCTATTGATCAACCTTTTCGAATACCTTGCTGTTGGGAAAAAGACTTATCGACCGAAGATTCGCCGGATTGGAAGTGTCCTTATCCATTTTGGGAATCGAACGCACCACCGCTGTCTTCCAATGCACTGGATAATGGGAATTATTCAAAGCATTATTAAGCAGGGTGGTGAATATGTCCACCGCTTCCATTGGAAAGTATCGTAGTTAAATATTCGGAATTAAGTCGGTTTCCACTAATTTCTTTCTTCATAGTGATTCGAAGATCGTATGAAGCCCTTCCTTCGAAATGAACGGGGATAGCTCCCCCTCGTTGGTGACGACACTGTTTGCAACATTTTCGCCATTGAACCCAATGGTTCCTGAGTTCTAGAATCTCCAATTCTCCATATCATTTCGAAGGTAGGAATTATGCAAAAGGACCAGATTTTCTATGTTGCAAATCTGGCCAATAACTTAATTCGCCTTGTACACTTCTTGGAAAAACTCTCCTCTGGCCTCTACCTTCTCCTGCGGATCTTCGACTACAAAGAAGTTTTCATTACCGGCAGCTTCTTCTGAATCTATGCCTGCTGTTAACAGTACTGGTTCGTTGTTCGTCGTTCGGGCGATCTTTAGACATGGAAGTCGTTTTGATCCTCCCTCCAAAATATTTGATTTATTTGTGGGAACTTATTCGCGATGCTAATGTTGAAAGCCAGAATTTTGTTGTTCCAACGGTTTTTAGTTTCAACCGCAATCTGCTCTTATGTCAACGGATTTGATCAGTTGTTGCGTTGCATAATGAGTCTTCGTCGTAATTGAGGTATCATACTGCCCATCATTCACTTCATTATATTATTAAATTATTTTACCATTTCTTTGCAGTGCTTCCAATCTCTCTATTGGACAGATACTTATTGGAAGGTGGATAGAGCGAGTTTGGGGACAGTGCTCACGTCAATATTCTCGAGAAATATATCCAATGTACCCTATTGTAATTGTAACAAACTCATCCAATTCTGCAATTTCATTGGGAACAATTATCTTGGTACTGAGGCCGCAATGGCAGCTGTCATACACGAAAGTGCGTAGAGAGTTTATAGTTTGTTGGCTCATGCCTGTCAGTTGTATCTGCGTGTCGAACAAAAGGATATCAAGATAGGAACCATGTCTGTAGAAAAGACCGCATCGAACCGCTTCAGCATGTAATCAATTGCCGTTCTTGCAGTATATGTAGTAAACCCGTGCGATTTGCATGGGCTTAGGTTATCTTCTCCCGATGCGTTTCTCATTCTGAAAACACTTTCTTCATGACAATTTGCGTATCCGAAGTTCGATTCTCTAACGTATCCGCTTTAATCTACATCGATGAAAAGCATTTTCGAGCGTGATATTCCATTTAAAATCGGGTCAGAATATTTATGCTTGTTCACTTCCCACGTCCGTAGGGGCTAACAATTTTACACGTTTCGCGTTTAATTTCGTTCCGTAATAATCCTTTGTTTAATAGTAGAAGTAGCCGGTTACGTAGCAGTCAGGCGAACGATTATCAGTAATATTCTATAAGCTGCACAACAGCTCAGATAAATTATTATATGTTATTAATTTCGTTTAAATACAATTTATTTGTCTCCCTAAAGAACTGTGAAGTTTTATTAAAGAAACTTAAGTGGCACAGGCAACAGCATCATATCCAAACAAAAAAATAGAAACCGAAGATCAAAAACAAGTCATTTAAAGAAAAATTCTTCGACAGCAAACGGTTTTTCTCCAGGAACAAAAATTGGAAAAATATCAACAACAGATGTTAATACATTTATATTACGATATTAGGAAAAAATTAAGGGAACATTATAGCAAGTACGATAGATATACAAGGTATTCCGGATAAAGTGTCGAAAGCTTTAAGGGAATATTCTTTCTACTCGTACACATATATTTTGAGAACAAAATCGTCGAAAATGCTTCTCCTCCGAGATACAAAGGTTTTAAGCAAAGATTTACGCTGCCGTGTTATGACTCTTATTAACAATAACATATTTCAAATTTATGCGTGTGAGTTAGCAAATTAGATATATTTGTAAAATAAGTACTTTAATTATTTCAAAATATATGCTGATCAAAAATTAATTAAAAAAAATTAAAGAAAGTCCCCTTTTTCGCCTTTTCCACCATCCCTTGGGCTGGATCAACGTGTTATACGACCCGAGTGAGAATCAGCCTGGCTGAGGACCCAGTATTTCCAAAAAATAGCTCAGTCACGAACGGAGTATCAGGATAACTGTAGGCTTTCGGATTAAGTAGCCCTATCTGCATGCAGCGGATCTCTCTACAGATCGACCATCCTTTATCCGATGAGATTTAATTATGAATAGAATCTCCAAAAAAAAAAAAAAAAAACCCAAGGCCGGTACTCCTTTGATAGCGGGCGGTAGAACGGTGACTGCGCCGGCTACCGGCAAGAAGTTTGTGACAGGCCATGTCCTTGCTGTTGCTACTAAAATTCATCAGCCAAAGGAGGAATCAGGGGCTCAGCCTCGTCGGCAAGCTACACCTAAGGCGCTTTACATAAGACGCCGAAATGCTTCACGCATTATCAAAATTTTCGGATCCATTCCGAAGATTGAGAGAAGCGCCGATATGAAGAGCAAGATAGAGTGGGCTAACAACATCCTATAAGACGGATTGCCCACTGCTCATAAAACCTAAAAGGAAACCAAGAGGCCCAAAACACGGCCATTCAACAGCACATCTCTAAGGTCTTTTAGAGAAGTCCTAAAAGATGGAATAACGATCGCGGTAATCGCAAGTTAAAGCTTTCACGCTTTATATCCGCAGACCTAGAACCCGCACAGCCGAACCCTCCTCCCCAGAAAATATTCTGGAGATCATCAGGCTCAGTAACTCTACCCTTCCGAATAATGACTGCAAAGTCGCGAAACCGGAAGAACTAAGGGGCCTTAAAAATGCCCGTTGATTGAGATCAAAAAAAAATCCTTTAACTCTCCAACGAAGACTAAAGGCATGATTCGGTATGGTTTCGAGTCAGTTCACCTAAGGGTTTATAAAAAGGATGAGCTGGATGTTGATAAGCAATCTCGTTCTCCCTTAACTGAAATGCAAATTCAACCTTAGAGCGTTGATATCCTTTCAAGAAATGGATAGTGCCGACTTCAATTTACACGAGGCGTCAACTAAGCTGTCGGTCTACTCCTCTGGCACTCTATCGGAAATGGAAACCAATTGCAAACAAAAAAGAAATCCTTTAAGAGCAGAGGAAGGAGATGAGCTCTTGGGCACGTGTTCGGGATCGGAGTTCTCGAAGAGTAGGCTCCGTGGTGAAGCCTACTCTGGTAAGTTGCAGCAATGATGCCGTTTCTCCAGATTAATCTCCATCACTCAATAAAAGATTCGGCAGCACTTATTCTGCGTCCTTCCAAAAACGCTGAAGACATCCTAGAAGGATGGATCGTAGGATGTGTTGTTCGTGGACTTGGGACACCTGTATATGCTACGCTCTATATAAGAGACAAAGGCAAGACTAAAACTTGCACATTAGTGACACATAGCCTTAACGCAGTTTTACCTCCTAACCTCAGCGACCAAGAATTAACGGTTGCCAGACTAGAGACCGCCTACTGGTTGTCACCTGCATATCTTGGCCACGATCGTGTGGGTCCTATCTCTGGCGATAACCTAGAAAGTGCGGTACTGGAAGCTGGAAGGCCAAAAACTGGCCTCATCATCGGGTGCGACGTAAGTCACTTTTAGATTATATTATAAGTACTAACCTCATTGCTTACAATATTGGTAATGAGCCCACTTTTATGTCTAGGAAGTGCTAGATATCACTCCTTACTCCGACAACATCACTCAAATGCTGATGAACTGGATGGTATCGTCTGAACACCCAGATACATCCAATTCAGTCTGAGTGATGCTCCTCCCAGCTAACCAGCATTCCGGAATTATCGGGAAACTGATTGGCCAAATACAGAGGAATACTGTCAGAAACACTATCCTCTGAACTCTCAAGTACCATGCGTGACACCAACTAGTTTGACATGAAATTCTAGGAATTCTGGCTATGACTGCTTCATGCCATGGGAGACAAGTCAATGTATTTTTCATTCCGAAAGCCGAACACATCCGCAATCACGCCTACGCTGTCAACTCTGCTGGTAGGGAGTTGATCAGTCTTATGAAAAATAGCAGGATAATCCCCAAACTGAGTGGGGCTTCTGCTAAAAGATATGCCAGAGTGGTACGCCGTAATGCTATGTCCTTTCCCCCTTCTCTGGAACTTAGTGGTTAATGAACTGCTGATATACCTGGAAGCGGGTGATAGCAGGGTGATTGCCTGTGCGCATGACATTGCTACAGCCGTCTTAAGTAAGCATCTTAATGGATATTAAGGAACTCCTTCAGCTAAATTTGAACAGATTGGGAGTAAACCTAATAAAACTGATCTTGTCCTATTTTCCATAGACGCTCCGTCAATAAACGGTATCAGTTTAGTCTTTTCCAATGCAGCAAAATTTCAGGAAACTAAACAGAAACCTAACAGAAAGAGTCAAGAAAGCTATTTATTCTCTTGCAAAAAAGGCATTGGGAACAAATGGGGAAATCAACCTCGCATAACCTACTGGCTATACATCACGGTTATAAGTGTGATGCTAATCTATGCGATGGTTGTCTGTTGGACGGCCTTAGACGATGAAGTCAGCAGCAGCTGACTAAGCAGAATTCAAAAAACAGCCTGTCTGTGCCAAAAGTGTAGCTACTCGTATACGCTCAACTCCTTCCGCAGCACGGGATATTCTGCTTCACTTTACACCCCTCGATATCTTCAGCAGGCAAGTAGCTGCGAATCCATCTATTCGCTTTAAAGCGACAACACAGTGGATAAATAATTTATTTAGCCGCGCTAATATTCTTAATATACTAGGAATCTTCACAGAGAACATCGATTACACTATACCCGAACTTTGGTTTGACAAAGACTTTCATGTAAGCTTCCTCTCTACATCCTTCTGGGAGGAAGATGCTTTTATGGAGGACAAGTCAATCCACTTTTACACAGATGGATCTAAAACTGAAATCGGGGTTGGTGGAGGTGTTTTCTGACTCAGAAAAACTAAATTTCTCTCTTTAAAAAGAAATAAACATAGGTACAAAAAAGAACCGAAAAAATATTGTATTAATATTTGTGAAATAATACGAGTGATTTATCTGCAACTACTATATACCTTCAGTCAAAAATCCCTAGAGATTATGATGCAGTAACCCTTTCACTCCTATCCGATGTTTTGGACTCTGAAAGGTCTAGCCCGAAAACGTAATATCCAACAACTTTCATCTGACACTTTGGCTTGTAAAATAAAAATGAGGAATTAGCAGCTGTACTTAAAATGGCCGAGGAACTCTGCTGTGATCTGGAAGTGAACTAAGAGTTTGTTCTTTTAGGAGCCAACGAGAAAAATCTTTTATTTCATATGCCATATGCCGAAAAGGGAGCAGAACATTCGAAAGCGGAAAACCGATGCACAGGATTGCTGCAGGGGTCAAGTGCCGACATTGATGAAATCCGCCCATTGTCAAACAAAGCACATATGCGTCTGGCTTTGATTGGCCCATCACCAGTGGCAGCAGCAGTAGCAGGAAAAAGAGCAGTACCGCCATCTTCATGAATTATTCCTTAACGAGGCATTCCCAAGCTCTCTTTATGAAGACTAAAGAGCAGCGAAACAGAAAGGCTATAAATATGTATGTTTTAGCAATAATCGAATTCTTGTGAGGAAGGTAGAATGGGGTAAAGTCATTTCAATTAAATCTTTCAATGATCTTATTTAGCAAGATCATTTTTTTTATCTTTGTCTTAGTTTACCTATTTAGTGAATTAAGATACTGATTTATTGGATGACTTTTCCTCCTTCAACTTAAGTAATTCTAATTATGAATTTTTTTTAACTAATAGTTGCTTCTGCTACGATAAACTTTTTATTGTACAGAATGCTAGAAGTATGAGAGAACATTTCTCAGCGCTTGTCACTCATCTTGATTTTTTTGCTTGTGTTCTGAAATTTGGATTTGTGATGTTGAGAAGGAAGATTATTTTTTGCCCGGATTTGATTTTGTTTGTAACACCAATGAAGGTTACGCTGCAGGTGGAGTTGTTTGTTTTGCTAAAGACGACTACTTGGTTCACGATGTAGTGTGCTTTAATCTAGTTAGTGCTGATGTTTTAAAGGTCGTAGTTGAAATTAACCATGTATTATATGTGTCTACAGGCTGCATATGATAAATGTTGTGATGTTTTTATCTGGGTTTTCCGATTTTCTAAGCAATGAAAAATCTAAAAATTTTATTATAATAGGTGATTTTAACATAGACATTTTGAATGGTTGTGTAACTGTCTCAAGCTACCTAGCTCTACTCGCCTCGCATAGTCTATCTTGCCTTATAAATGAACCTACTAGACCTACTTCTGGTAGTTGCCTGGATCATATTTATTTGTATTCCAGTAAGGTTTCCCTTAATGAGTGCCTAAAATGTGTTTTAGATTTGAAAATCATCGATCACTGTAGGTCTCCTAGTACCTATCACTAAAACTAGAATTCGTGGATCTTCCAATTCCTCTCAACGTAGAATGAAAGTTGACTTCGATAGACTTTGATATAATTTGTGCTGTGAATTTTGGACAAATGTTTACTCCTGCAGCAGTCCATCTTATGCTTTTGAAAATTTTTGTGAATCCCTCAGGAACCACATTTCCTTTTGTTCCTTTCTTCTGTCCTCAAAAAATCGGTTAAATGGCTCAAACCTTGGATATCTAGTTTTTTATTAAACAAAGTTACTAAGAAAAATAAACCCAGAATAATGTGTAACAAGTATCATGATAACCAACCACTTAACAGAAGATATAAAAAACTTTGTCTTGAGTTAAAAAAGGAGATTCCTATATTATCGTTATCAATTCAGGGTTGGTTGTGGGGATTTGAAAAATGAATGGCGTGTAGTAAGTCTATGTTCTTTTATACAAATCAATTTGGCTTCTTGAAGGGCAAATCGACGGAAGATACGTCTCTTCCGTTTTGTTCCAATTTAATGTCGAATCTAGACGGGGAAAAATCTGCGGCTGGTCTATTTATTGACATTACAAAGGCCTTTGATATGGTCAACCGCAACATCTTATTAAGGAAACTTGGAAAAGCTGGTTTTCGAGGTTTCTTGCCCTCCTGGTTCAGATTATATCTTGAAAACAGGTCCCAAAGAGTGAAGATTGAAGATAAAAGCAGCGAAATGAGGTTCTTCAACTTGGGTGTTCCTCAAGGCTCTGTACTTGGCCTTATTCTGTTCCTAATTTACATCAATTCACTCTTTGCGCTCAACTTCAAGGGACCTGCTTTTGGTGATGACATCGGTTTCACTTATGGTTTAAATTACCCTCTAGAACTTGTTTCCTGTATTAGTTGGGATCTAACCTCTTAAGGCAGTAGTTTTCTGAGCAGCATTTAGTAATAAGTTCCAAAACTAAAATTATGTCTTTCGGCTTGTGTTCCACTTACGATTTGGATTCTAATCTGTACTTTCATGTTCCTGAGTGTCTTAGATATAAGCTAAAAAACTGCTATTGTGAGTCTAACTCTTCGTTCCTTTCATATTGTCGTAATTCATCCTGTAGTGAAAAATATTTTCTAATAGAGAGCGTAAAAGAATTTAAATACTTAGTTTTACGATTGACTCTAGGACGAGTTTTGCAATTCTTACTGATATTCTAAAAAAATATTTTCGTTGCACCCTGCGCCATTTTTACTATTTGAGCAATGTTTGTTCGACCAATCTTTTAAAGGCAATATACTATGGAATTTTCCAATCCAAATTACGATATGGGATTGCTTGTTGGGGAGGTGTGTATCGAAATAAAATTCATCCTCTGTTGGTTTTGCAAAAATACGTCGTTAGAAAAATTTGTCGTAAACTTTTCAGACATTCTAGCTTTCCGTTGTTTTGTGCTTTGAGTATTCTTCCTGTGCATCAGTTGTATTGTTTCAAAGTCTTAGAATTGCTTTTCATGAAATCTGGCAATCACAATTCTCGTATGATTTCGTGTTATAATCTGCGTGGTAATCTCTCAAGTTTGTTATCTGTTCCTAATTTCCGTACAACTGCTTATCGGAATTTCTATTCGGTTATATCCTTTAGATTATTTAATCTCCTTCCTCAGTCCAACAAATCATTAACATCACCTGGAACATTTTTAAAACGTCTAAAAATGTGGCTCTTAAGCCTTGATTACACTGCTTTAGAATCTCATATTTCTTAAGTTCTGGTATTTAATTTAATTTGATTTTTCTATGATATTTCTTTCTGCTTTTGTGTACCTTGCCTTTCCATTTTTGTTTATATTTAGTTATTATTATTATTTACCGCTTTTATTCTTTTTATAATTATATATTTTTTTTAATTATGCTGAATTATCTTTTTTATCTTTATTACACGATTTTTTAAAATTTGTTCGATTAATTAATGGGTCACCCCACCTTAAATCTTTTTTAATGTTTTGCCTAAGCAAACAGAAGTGGCATTCGCCTCTATTTTTTAATTGTTAATAAATAATGAATGTGAGCTTTCTTATACCTTTGTATATCTTCCAGTGTATTTTTCGATGTAAACAATTTTTAATGCATAAGAAATAAATAGTCTGAATCTAAAAAACGAGAAAATCTCCCTGCTTATGGTAAAGTTCATATCCACACAACCTGAAGGAATTTTTACATGGCGTAAACACAGTGGTTTCAAGTGCGGATCGTTAAATGGTCTTACAGAAATAAACAAGCCCTTTGACGGTTTACACATGACAGCTGTTGATCGTTTCTTCGTCAAGTGAAAGCAATAAACACACTGCAGCCCAATCTGTGAGCGAAACAGGACAACATCGAATTCAGCATAGTTCCTCACAATGAAACATAGAGGCGCATCTCGGGTATCCGTCTTGCCAACCGACGGTTTTTATTTAAATATTTTGTGTTTCAATATTCATGGATTCTATCGTATAAAAAATTTTTATTTTAAGAATTTGTTAAGTATATAGAGAATTTCAATGAATTTTTTTCTTTTTGAAACGCGTATTGAGGAAGATAATTATGAATGTTATAAATTGTAATTATGCACTGAAAAATGAAGCTGCTTTGACAGCAGCTAATAGAAAATGAATTGCAAAGGGCGGCTGCTTATTTGGTTTTAAAAGAAATGCTGTATGTACGTATACAAAGAGAGAACCGATTATTTAGTTCCAGCTTACCTCAATTATACACAGTGGTCAAATAACATCGAAAAAATGAAGGACGCTCTTAACTACTTTGGAAAGCAGACTATAATGGTTACTGGTGATTTGAACATAAGAATCGGTCTAGACCAAGTGGTGGTGTAAATCTGTGCATGATCAATTCTCATCTACTTCATCAAAGTTATTGTTTGATAGAAACTCAAAGGACAACGTTTTGGAAGGAGGGTGAAATTATTAGAGTTCTTTAAATCGTTTTATCTCACGGCTGTAAATGGCATTGCACGGAGAAAAAACTTTTTTCACTGTTCAATGCTCTTCAACGAATAATTATTTTTCTTCAGGATTATAAGCCAATTGAATTGGTGCTTCTATTGAAGATCGCATCTACTATGCAAAATTAAACTCAGCTTCAACTTTTACCAAAATTAACTCTAACCAAGCACCAAATTGAAGTTTTTCAGAAGAACTTATCCATGGAACTAGATTCCGTGGAGTTTGTTTTTGAAGAACCCACGAAATTGGATTCCTTTGATGAAATTATTGCTAAGGCTTCCCTGAATAAAAGAAGAAGACACTTCTTCTTTTGATTCAATCATGAATATGATAAAATCAAGAATTAAGACATTCAAGCTACTTAGTTTATTTCGTAAATTCAATGCTGATATTTTTAAGAAAATGTATCTGGATGCTAACATGAAATTCAACCTTTTCTGTCAGAGTTCGATGAAAAATTATCCCGCCCAGTTAGTGCAGGATGCTTCAAACGCGCAAAAAGTGTTTGGAAATCCGTCAGAGAAATTGCTGGAAGGTCCTTCAGAATTGGAGTTAACTTACACTTTAACATCCTTAAGGAACACTTCTGCATAATACTTAATCCTGGTAATAACTCTCCAGTCGTTCAATATGATTCTCCTTTGCAGTAAGTGACTATCTTGACTGTGATATAACCTTGGATGAAGTTAAAGACTCAGTAGATTCATTCAACCAAATATTCGATTGCAATATTAACCTCAAAGCTGCCGAACGGCGATTATATTTCCACTCCACAAAAACTGTGACATACTCGTACATCTACCCCAGAATTATAGAGGTTTTTCGTTCTCTTGAATTGTCCTTTGAAGATTTTCTCATCAGCTCAGTATGCAAGACTGTCATCGTGGGTCAATAATGCAAGCCTACTTAGTGATTTTCAAGCAGAATTTAGACAAAAGCGCTCTACAATAAACCACCCGGCTGAATATTGCTCAATTATTTCAAGATCAACACAAAAAGCGTTTGCTTTTGGCCGTGGTATAGTGGTACTGGCAATCGCTTCTCAATCGGAGGGACAAGGTTCGAATCCTAGCCACGGCAAGTTTTCATTTGTGTAATTGGAACTCGGTCAAAAAAATCTGCGTGTGAAGGCATAACACTGACATGTAGATTTGGCTGTTGTAGAATTTTCAAGCAGAACACAACCGTTAAAATACACAACCTGAATCATTCCGAGTGGAATCGGACGCCCACCCCTGGAGTGTCATTATCGAAACCAAACACACCTGAGTTTCAAACCACTACATCACAACAATGCTTTCTTTTCTCCTCCTTCTGTCTTTCCGCCCGCGCCCTGGCAACAGTAAAAGGGTATCATAACCCCTTAGGCGCGCGTAAATTATAAAAAAAAAAATCCAATTGATAGGAGGTCACTTTTTTAAAAACTGTCGCTAATTGGAATGTTAACAAAGATGCTGAATATTCTTCAACTTCTATACGAGGGTGGGTCAATAAGTCCGTGACACAGATAAAAACACAGATTTTTTGATAAAAAAATAATTTTATTTTTCAACGTAGTCTCCCTTGAGCTCTATACACTTTGTCCAACGCTTCTCCAATTTTTTTATCGCTTCCAAAAAAAATGATTTGTCGAGGTCCTCAAAATAGGCCTTTGTTTGCGAGATGACTTCATCATTGGAGTCAAATCTTTTTCCACCAAGCCATTTCTTCAGGTTTGGGAACAAGAAGTAGTCGCTCGGAGCCAAATCTGGAGAATAGGGTGGATGAGGGAGCAATTCATAGCCCAATTCATGGATTTTTGCCATGGCAACTGCACATGTGTGCACCCTTGCATTGTCTTGGTGGAAAAGAACTTTTTTCTTGGCCAAATGAGGTCGTTTTTTTTTTCAAATCGTTATTGAATCTGTCCAATAAGTTGGCATAATATTCCCCATTGATTGTTCTTCCCTTTTGAAGGTAGTCAATGTGGATTATCCCGCGTGCATCCCAAAAAACAGTCGCCATAACTTTATTGGCTGACAAACCCACCTTGGCCTTCTTTGGCGCCGATTCACCCTTAGAAACCCACTGTTTTGACTGTTGTTTGTTCTCTGGTGTGTTGTGATGGATCCATGTTTCGTCCACGGTTACAAAACGGCGCAAAAACTCCTCCATATTGCGATTAAACAACGCCAAACCTTCCTGTGAAGTTGTTACACGATTGCGTTTGTGGTCGACTGTGAGCAAACGCGGCACCCATCTTGCGGAAAGCTTTCTCATGCCCAAGTGATCATTCAAAATTGAAACCACTGAGCCATGCGAGATCCCTACGGCTTCCACAATCTCTCGCACTTTCAATCTTCGGTCGGCCAACACCATATCGTGAATTTTTTCGATTGTTTCGGGTGTAGAGACCTCAACTGGGCGTCCAGGACGTTCGGCATCTTCAGTGCTTGTACGGCCACAACGAAATTCAGTAAACCACTTTTTTACCATTGAAATCGATGGTGCAGAGTCCCCATAGTATTTATCAAGCTTAGCCTTGGTCTCGGTAATGGTTTTTTTTCGCAAGAAATAATGCTTAATAAGCACACGAAATTCACTTTTTTCCATTTTCTCCTCAAATTAGTGAGTAGTCTGATAAAAATAGCTGTCAAACACAAACTAACTGACGCAGTAAGTTTAAATTTTGACAGGAGTCAACTGACAGATGCCTGTTGACAGGAGCAGTGTTGCTGTTTCAGTAAAGAGGTCAGAAATTCAAAAACTTATTGACTTATTGACCCGCCCTCGTATATTAATTGTACTTAAAACTAATATAAGCTAAAAAGACATTGCGAAATAGAAATTTTGTTTTTTTTTTCGAAATTACCTACTAGCTGCTCTTTTATGAAATCTTTTAATCTGCTCAAACTTTCAGCTCTGTAAAGAGATAACTAACGGCATATACGAAGTGCCCTTTAGATTTCTCAAAATTACGACAACAAATAATTGCCTGCCATTGAACTTATGTATTACGAAAATTATGTTGTATTCACATATGTTACATACATATATGGAGTCATTCGCTAAAAAATTATAGCCACCGCACGTCTCATAAGTCATTGGTATAACTTCTTCTGTTATTGCTGTAAAAACGCGGATCTATATATAAGACTCAGCAAGTGAAGCGAGGAAAACCTATCGAAAGATTTAAAAGCCAAAAGCTGGTGCACCAATTAATCACTGAAAACACTATAATAATAATAATCGATCAAATCAATTTATATCGTAAAATAATCTAACCATCATATTTACATTGTAAGTGCTATTGTAAGTCTGTATCCCAAGAACAAATCACCTTGCCAAATTTATTTCGAGTTCGATCACGATGCAACAACTTTCATCAAAGCTAACCTTTGGCATCAAACATATTGTATTTGTAAGCCCTTTCAATAGTAAGAGAATACTAGAGTGTTCTTAGCGAGTTCAAGTGTAGGCACTAGTTTGCAAATCTTATAAATGTCAATTCTGACCTAAAGTATGAACCTCGTTCGAGAAGGCCAAAAGAGCTGGACAAATTTTTTTTTGTTTTTTTAAAGGGCTTAACACTCAAGGGGGTATAAATACACTTATAATGCCTCAGCATGTGTTAAGTTTTTTGGAAAATGGGATAGAGAGAGAGAGAAAGGAAGATATTTGGGCTCAGTGGTTATTTCGCTCCATGGGTGTTATCCAACATTTAATGGGGAGACTAAATTCTTAGTGGAAGTTGGCTTGATGTTGATTTCTAGTCAACTACTCGTCTTACTTGATTTTCGTTAACAGAAAAAATGGATGATATGTCTTTCGGGCGAGGCTCCCGAAGTCAGCCGCCCAAAGAAATCCCACAGTTACTGTAAGGGAGCTCGCAAGAGAACTCAACGTAACCCATGTGATTATCCATCGACACCTAACAAAATGGGAAAAGCTATAGAGTTGGGAAAATGGGTACCACACCACCTATCGCAATATAATCCTCAGCAAACAATGAAAGCTTGTATTGCACTTCTGTCGCGTCGCAATCAAGAGCCGTTTTTGAACCGGATCGTTGCCTTAGATGAAAAATGGGTACTTTACAATGACGTTAGACGTCGGCACCAATGGCTTTATCCAGATGGGAGATCACCACAAAATCCCAGAAATGGACTTCACCCGCTCAAAGTGTTAACGTCCGTATGCTGAGGGTATAATCCATTCTGAACTGTTTACTAAGTCTAGTTAATTGAAGGGGCATTTTTTTCATCAGGATAACCCTCGCCCTCAAACAGGTAGGACCACCTGCACATAATTACAAGAGTTTGATTGGGGAAAAAGGGTACATCCGCCTTATTCTTCAGATTAAGCACCTTCAGATTTCCACTTATTCTGAAGTTTCCAAAACTACCTTCATGAATAAAATTCTAGATCTTGGTACCTTTGGCGTATTTTTGCGTCAAAGCCAAACAAACTTTTTAGTGACGGCATTACGACATTGCCTGAGAGGTGGAGAGAAATTTTATCTAATGAAGGAAACTACACTGACGACTAAATTTTTGCATTTCGTGCAAATTAATTAACATTCGTGCAAATTAATTAACATTAAACACACATTCAAAAATCAAAAATCGCGCAATACCTGTGTTACAAAAGCCTTTCTTACATACTTTTTTTATCACTGTCATAGTCTTTCTGACATTACAAAAATGCATCTACGGAGAAAGAGAGGGAGATCTATCGTCTCTATACAGTGACATACGGTACAACTTCGGAGAATTTTGGTACTGTGCTGAAAAAAAGATGGATACATTTTCCGCAGAAGGGGAATTCATCATCAGTATTGTCCTCAATTAAGTCAGTACATTTGAGGAAAAGCAAGGTATCAAATGTTAATACTGTTAAAGTTGGGGTCCAATAATGATCAAACATTGCATGACGCATCACCTGAAAACAGAGATCAATTATTCCAACTGATGAGAAATTTGGGATCCTGGAGTCGATGCCGTGAATTATAAGTTAGATTCTAGCAGCAATATGAAGTTTAGTAAGCAAACTGTATTAGAGAATATTGCCCGCTTTTACGATCAACTCAATTTTATAAATCCCTTTCTTTAATTGGTAAAGATATTCTCGGAAAAACTTTTTAGCAACAATTTTAGCTGAATTTTTGCAAAAATAATAACTCGATAAATATTATATCGAGTGGCGAACTCTTATTGGATTAAAAATTCTAACTTATACGAAGACAACGAATTTTTTAAAAACAAATATTCTGCACTACCCATTTATTGAAATGGGTATATGTAGATATGAATCGAAAGTAAATGGAGTATTGAGAATGGTGGAAACAGATAAGGCTCTGCACAGCATCATAAAAGAGATTAAACAATTTAGAAACACAAATGCACTTTTCAAACAAAACAGGTCTCATATCTGTTCTCATTTTTCGATGAGAAAAGAATAAGGAATAGACAGTCTTTGTGATTTCTATTATACAGGGTGTCCCAGTTTAGCAGTATAATCCTTTAATGGCATATTCCCGAAGTTCCGACGAACAAGAAATTGTATGGCAGGGGGGGTCTATTCTCACACCATTTCAAGTTACAGTCCATCAAACGCTATAATTTCTAAACTAGTACAGATACAAAAATAGTTTTGGATATTTTGGAAAACTAATTTAGTAGTACAAACAAGTCTTAAATGCTTTGGGTACATCTGTGCAGCAACAAAAAAGGTATGGCTTATTAAACTCAAAATTATGAAAATTGGCTGTTCCATTTTTTTTACTTAAAATGCATTTCTCTTAAAATTTTTACTTAATAAATTTTCTGAAATTTTATGAAATTTTTCCTTTTGCAAAATTTCCTAAAAATTATGTTTAGAAACTTTTTTACTCACGATCAATAGATTTTGTAGTAACAGCCATTTTTCGTCAAACAAAAATGGTGTGAGAATAGACCCCCCCCCCCCCCCCTGCCATACAATTTCTTGTTCGTCGGAACTTCGGTAATGTGCCCTTAATGGATTATGCTACTAAACTGGGACACCCTATATATTGAATACGCAAACAGCACCCAGCATGTAACCTTAATGTAACACTAGGCTTACATTGTTGTGCTCTCAAGCCTGACTAAAAGCAGTTTGGTCTTCAGTAAAGTATGTACTACACATCTCATGATGTCAGAACTAAGATAAAATTAAAGAAAAAGTAGTTGGAATATTAATTCCACTAAAATAATAAAAAAAATATGGCAAACGCGACAGCGAGTTTCATCAGACCACAAAAAGATTTGGTCATAAATGAGGATGTGGCAAATAGTTTGAATGGTTCGAAACTGGTACGCAAATGGCCTATAAGCCAGCAGAAATTCAAGTGGCAACATTAATATCACAATAGGAGCAGACGCAATTACAATATCCAACATATTCTAAATTACAAAGGAAGTAAAGTTAAAGTGCCAAATGCGCAAAAAAAAAGTGTAATGCAGCAGCCCCACAAACGACATATGGGTATACAAGGGGCACTAGAAACAGTTCCCTGCTTTTTGGAAAGGAATGTCGGAAAATATGTCGAACTTTGTTAAAAAATGTAATGCATGTCAAAGTACTCAAAGAAGTAATCAAAAAGAGCCACTGTAAAGAGTATATACTGATCGCAGGCAGCTATAGTGGATTCTTCGACATTTTGCAACTGAAAACCAACACATCGGAGGAGGTCATAAACCACCTACTACACCAGTTTGCAGTAGCTTCAGCGTCAAATACAGGAACAGGCTAAGCGGGTAGATCAAATATACGCGCTGCTGCCGGGCCTAACGCACCTCCAGTCGTAATGGGTACGTACATGGCGGAGCAAACCCTGAAGGTCCTTGCAGTGAATGTTAATTCACTGATTAGGTTCGAACGAAGAGCCACACTGTTTAAGTTGCTTAAAGACCAAGCCCCTGATGTGCTTTTGGTTAGCGAAACTAAGCTTACCAAAAGGCACAAAATGAGACACAGAAGATATGAAATATTACGAAGAAACCGACCCAATTCTATTCAAGGAGGTGGTGTTGCGATCTTTGTAAGAAAGGGACTGCGTTTCAAAAGAGTATACAGTCGTGTAGTACGTAGATTTCAGGTGCTGGAAGCATGCATCATGTACATTCCTCTCCGTAGTGGAAAGCGGTTATACATGGTGTCTGTTTATGCATCTAAGGCTACTCAATCCACTTTATTCATCTCAGAGCTCGAGACACTGTTTCGATTCCTGAGGCTGGAATTGGAGGAGAACTTTTTTATTATCGGCGGAGATTTTAACGCCAAACATAGAGATTGGGGAAATAATACACCAAATACTAGAGGGAATCTACTATTCAATTGGTGGAGTCAGCACAATGTGATGTATCGACTCGGCCTCAAAGCCACGGATAGTCCGTCGTTTCCCAGACACGGGTCCTATTTGGATCTCCTGCTGTTCGACTCACGAATACAACTGACGTGCACTAACCAACAAACTACAAACTGTCTACGCACTTTCGTGTATGACAGTGACCATTGCGGTCTCAGCACCGAAATAACTGTTCCCAACGAAATTGCGGAATTGGATGAGTTTGTGCAAAGGCATTCCTACAATTATAGTAGGGTGCGTTGGACAAACTTCACCAGAACACTGACTAGAGCACTCTCCTCGAATTCGCTCTACCCACCGTCCAACAGAAATCTGTCAAATGAGGAGACTGACAGGAATCTTAGACTATTGGACGAGACAATTAAACGAACAATGGACAAAACGATACCTCGGTATCAACACACTGACGACGAAGACTTATTCCGCAATGCAACTATTGACGCACTGCACCGACAAAAAAGTGGGCTGCTGTCAAGACTAAAAACCTTGTACAGACAGTTTACTGACAGACATAACCCGGAGATCATGACATTGAAGTCGTCGATTAAAAACCTCCAGATATTAATAAAAGAAAATTATAGAAATTCTGTAAGTTTGTATTGGAACAACAAAATTCGGGCTGTAAACACCAGCAACCCGAATATGTTCCCGCAAATAAATAAAATATTTCGGAGAAATAATCAAAATGACCTTCCATGTCTCAAAATCGCCCGAACGACGAACAACGAACAAATACTTGTAGCAGCAGGTATTGATCCAGATGAGGCCGTTGATGATGACAACTTCTTTGTGGTCGAGGATCCGCAGGAGAAGGTAGAGGCTATAGGAGCGACTTTCCAGGAAGTGTACAAGGCGAATGACATCATTGGCCCGAACCACGACCTGGAGAGTCGAGTGCTTGTGCACAATTCCTGCCTTCGAAATGAAATTGCGAATTGGCGATTCGAGAGCTCGGCTTTCACCCAGTTCAGTGACGAGAATATGGCAAATAATGTCATCACCAACGAAAGGGTATTACCACCGTTCATTTCGAAGGAAGAGCTCCAAACGATCTTCGAATCACTTAGAAGTAAGAAATCAGTGGGAACCGATGAAATACCGAACATTGTGCTTCGACATCTCCCACTAGAAGCGGTGGACATTTATACCACCCTGTTTAATAATGCAATGAATAATACACATTATCCAGCACATTGGAAAACTGCGGTGGTACATCCCATTTCCAAAAGGAATAAAGATACTTCCAATCCGGCGAACCTCCGCTCGATCAGTCTTCTTCCAAACATCAGTAAGGTTTTCGAGAAGGTGATCAATAGAGTCCTGACTAAGTGGGTTGAGGACAAACATATAGTTCCGGATAATCAATTCGGTTTCAAGGCGGGGCATGATATCATTCATGCTGCGTCTAAACTGGTTTCTGATATCCAATGGAACAAAGGCAAAAAACAGTGCACTGGTGCCTGCCTGATTGACTTGGAAAAGGCCTTCGACACCTTATGGTTAGAGGGACTCTTCTTCAAGCTGGACAGGTTGAGCATTAGTATATTCTCTTTGATATGCTCTCCAGTAGACAGTTCATCGTGAAAAATGGCGATGTGACTTCTGCTGGAATATTTAACATTAAAAACGGTCTGCAACAAGGTGCGGTAAATTCGCCGATCCTATTCAACATTTACACAAGTGATCTGATAGGTTCACTTCACCATGCCATAGCGTACGCAGACGACTTAATTGCGTACAGATCTGGTCCAAAGATTGAGGTCATTAATACACTTTTGCAACGTGACTTCGACAAAATTAAACAATATTGCGACGACTGGAAGTTGAAAATCAACTTTCAGAAGTCGGAAACCATTCTGTTTAGGACGCCTTTGTCTGGGGCCTCTAGGGATACCAGAAAGAATTGGCGGAAGTTCTCTATCGTCGGACAACATGGACAGCCACTTGCTTGTCGAAATGTAGTCAGATACCTTGGGATCTGGCTAGATCAATATCTGTGTTGAGTACGGTCAGTATTCACAGTGCGCCGGCATCCAATTGCCAGTTGCCCGACATTGATTCGGATCACCCACTTGCCTGATATTGAACTGAGTTCAACCCAAACGTGGATGCAACATAACACCTGTATTTTATTTATTTTTTTGTACATACTTCCGTTCACTTACATTCATGTTTGCACTATACTTGCACAAAACTTAACTTGCACCCTACGTAAACAATTGTTTTTGCAAAATAAGCAAAATTGCACATTCGCACTTATTATTTTTTGTATGTCATATTAATTAATAATATTTGAGTAAGCTAAGAATTATACTAAAGTAAGCAAATTCGTCGTATTGTATATTTTTGTATTGTTGTTAGAGTAAGCAAATTTCTTGTATAAATATCGCCCAATAAACATTGAAGAAGCAGATATAATTCGACAGTTAACCAAGACTTTTAATTTTCCAAGTGAGTCTGCTTGGAAGGCTGCCAACTTATCTCAATTCTGGTGTTCTAGTTTGTACTGGAAATACCATCAATAGTCACGGTACAGAACCGTTGTCTATTAAGTAACAATATACAGTAAAAGCACTGTATACATTTTGGTGACCCCGACGTGATTGCTAACTTGCTTCCCCCCACCAGTGGTAAGGAGCATTTGGCATTCACAAAATAACAAGAGCGTTCGCCAGGGCTAAACACTGGTGATTTCAGTTTCATATAAACTTCAAGGGCGTTTACCAGGGCCTACATTGGTATTAAAAATTAATCAGCTTGTGCCAAGGCTAACATTGGTGCCATCATAGCAATTACATCATGACATCAGGATTGGAAGAATTAGCATCTCGGCAAAGGCAAATAGGCGCCGAGATACAACGTATCATCTCCAATCTAGGAAAGGAACCCCATCACCGAAGAACACGAGAGCTTTTCACTGCGCGTCTGAAAGAGCTTGACCGACTTTGGGATAATTTTGAGGCAACTGATAACGTCATTCGTGCACAATTCGGAGATCAATTGGCACATGATTATTTTATCGATGGATATTATGACACGATACGGCAAGCATATCAGTCCACAAGGGAAAAAATTGCAGGCAATTTGGAGCAATTACAAGAACCTGAACTTCCCACAAACACTCACACTAAACCACACATTGATAATGAAGACTCAGGAGACAAGATTCAGCAATATGCAACTGTCTCTCCTCCGGATACAGATCATCAAGTTAATGATTCAATTTTGAACAAACCAGCTACCCTTGTCCGCCAATCATTGCAGAATAACCACGTTTCAGGCTTAATTCGAAGGCAACAAGCGGCAAAGGAACTGCTAAACAGAACTTTTCTTGGAACAGCAGATAAAACAGCTGATAGATCCAGGGAATTCTATCACATCAAGATAAAAACTATAGAGCGTCATTGGGATGAAATACTGCAGTTGCATAATCAAATTTATGAGCAATCGGTAGACCCCACACTCAATGGATACAATGTCCAACAATTTTTTGACCTTGAAGAACAGACTCAGCAGAAACTCATTGAGCTATATGAGTTGTCTAATCAAGTTCAACAACAATCATCAATTCAGAGGAATTCAACTGATTTAAAATTGCCAAAGATAGTTCTGCCCACGTTCAACGGAGATTACATGAAATGGCGACAGTTTCACGATATTTTTGTCGAACTAGTACACAAGCAACCTATCGCAAATTGCCAAAAGATATTTTTCCTAAAAACAAGTTTGGTCGGTGACGCAGAAAAACTAATACGACATATAACACCAACAGAAGCAAACTATGAGGCAGCATGGAAAATCATAAACGACAGATTTGAAAATAAACGTCTGTTAGTCACAGCTGTACTCAACAAATTGATGTCACAACCGACAGCTTCAATTGAGGGTGCTTCTGCAATCCGTGCACTGCATGACACCACACAGGAATGTCTCTTAGCATTGCACGGTTTAGGAGTCGACACCGATACTTGGGATCCAATACTCCTTCATACTCTTATGAAGAAACTTGATAAATCCACGCACACACTGTGGGAACAATCATTAAAGCATCCGAGAGAACTCCAAACACTAAAGGATTTTCTGGGATATTTAGAAACACGATTCCAGTCGCTTGAGGCGTTAGGTAGCAAAACCAAGTCTACCGATGACGCAAATAAGCATGTCCAAAGATCACTCACCACAGTCTCAAACACAACTCCATACCAATGTAAATGTTGCAAGGAACGGCATCAATTGTTCGCTTGCAATAGATTTTTGGAAATGACTCCGGCACAAAGATTTAAATTGGTTAAGGAAACTAGTAGCTGTATAAATTGCCTAAGAGATGGACACACGTCATCGAAATGTTCGTCCAGAGGTTGTAAAATTTGTAAAAAGAAACACAATACACTTCTACACCTAGAAGAATCTACGAAACCTACAACGACCAATACATTCACTACAACAGACTCTTCATCAGCATCAGTAAAGAAACATTCGATTTCTTTAACAGCACAAGGAAATTATCGAAGTCAGGCATATGTTTTCCTCTCCACTGCGCTCGTCCAACTGTCAAACCAGCATGGGAAGACTATCGAGTGCAAGGCTATATTGGATTCTGGATCCCAGTTAAACTTCATAACGGAAAAAACAATGAAAAATCTGGGATTGACACCAATTTCTCATGTAATGCATATCCAGGGTATTGGCCGGGAGACTCAACAGGCAAAGAAAAGAGTGAATATTCAATTAGGATCTCGCCTCAACGCATTCTCTATAAGGATGGAGGCCCATGTATTGCCGAAAATAATATCAAATCAACCCAGCAAATCATTTGATACGTCATCCTGGGCAATCCCAAATAACATTCCACTTGCAGATCCCACATTTTATGAACCTGGTTCAATCGATGTGCTTATTGGAGCCGAGCTTTACCATTCTCTTCTCTCAGTGGGGCAAATCAAATTGGGAAGGTCTTTGCCCACACTACAAAATACAGTCTTTGGATGGACGGTCTCTGGAAAGATAAAAGACACCAACAACGCACGTACAGTATGTGGAATATGCAGTGCAGATGAAGCACTCGATCATCAAATCGAGAGATTTTGGCAATTGGATGAATTACCATCCAACGGAAGGCGTCTTACAGCATCCGAAAAGCAATGTGAACTGCACTTCCATCATACATTTTCAAGAAATGAGGAAGGACGATTTGTTGTAAGACTCCCATTCAAGGAAGAACCGATCAGTCTGGGAGAATCAGCAGATGTTGCATTTCAGCGGTTTATATCACTCGAGCGCAGATTTGCCAAGTCAATAGATCTTAAAACAGAATACATTCAGTTCATGCAAGAGTACCAACAGCTTGGGCACATGGAAGAAGTTATTCACCAGCAATTACATAAACCATACTACTTTTTGCCGCATCATTGTGTAACAAAGGCAGACAGCAGCACAACAAAACTCAGAGTAGTTTTTGATGGATCAGCAAAGACGTCGTCTAATCTATCATTAAATGACGTTTTAGCAACAGGCCCTTCTATCCAAGATGATGTATTCTCAATTCTTATAAGGTTCCGCATGCCAAGGTACGTATTCACCGCAGACATTGAAAAAATGTATCGGCAGATACTAATACACGAGGAAGACACAAAATATCAACACATATGGTGGAGAAGCAGTCCTAATGAACCACTTAAATGTTTTAAGCTGAAAACAGTAACATACGGAACAACTTCAGCGCCATATCTCGCCATAAAATGTCTTCAGCGATTGGCAGAAGATCATCAGGATCGATTTCCGCTAGCCTCAAGAGCAATCAAAAGAAACTTTTATGTTAACGATGTGATGACAGGATCCGACAGTTTACATGAATCACTCGCAACTCAAGAGCAATTACAACGCTTATTGCAAACCGCTGGCTTTAGGCTTCGGAAGTGGTGCGCGAACCATCAAGTACTCATACAAAACATACCAAACAATGATCGCGAAACCGAATTGAATTTCGACACCAGCATCGAAGAACATGTCAAAACAGTTGGAATGACTTGGTTACCAAAATCTGACAACTTTTGCATTAAATCTTCATGGGTCGGTAAAGAGCGTGTAACTAAACGGACTGCATACTCAGATATTGCTCATCTTTTCGATCCTCTCGGACTTATTGGCCCAATTTTAGTTACAGCTAAAATATTTTTACAACAGTTATGGGAACTCAAATACGATTGGGATGCAGCACTTCCACAAGTAATGCAAACTACGTGGTTGAAATATCGAGAAGGCTTAAAGGGTCTACACAACATCAAAATACCCAGACACATCTTTTCTCACAAAATACCTAAGAATGTTCAATTTCACGTATTTGCGGATGCGTCCGAAAAAGCTTATGGCGCAGTAACTTACGTCCGATCGAAGGACAAGAACAATTTGATTACAGTACGCCTACTATGCTCCAAATCCAGAATAGCCCCTGCCAAGAAAACCAATATATCACATGAATGTACTATTCCACGTCTAGAACTGTGTGCAGCCAAGCTGGCGGCAGAACTAATTCATCGGCTGCAAACTGATTTAGAAATTAAACAAGATAAAATCTATTTATGGACCGACTCAGAGATAGTCCTTAATTGGATTAACACGTCATCATCAGCCACACTTCCAACGTTCATTGCCAATCGAGTATCTATAATACAAGAACTCACAGCTCCGCAACAATGGCGACACGTAAGCTCTAAGGAAAATCCAGCTGACGTACTGTCACGGGGAATAGCACCAGAATTACTGGAAAATCATACTCTATGGTTTTATGGACCGAGGTTTTTGCATGGAGCAGAATCAATCTGGCCACCTAAATTTGCGAAGAAACCAGAAATTCATGAAGAAAATATTGCTCTGCCAGCTGTATCTGAGCCTTTACCAGACTACGATATTTTAGGCACTCTCAATCATCGAAACTCATTTCACAGAGCAATACGCATCATTTCATACATGCTCCGAGTCAAGAGACCAAGGAACAAACAATGCGATATTGACAAGGGCAACAATCGGGACGCATCTCTCAACAGTAAGGAACTTGATCAAGCCTGGAAAATTTTGATTAGATTGATGCAGAAGGTCGAGTTCAAAGATGACATAGTTCATCTCCAAAGACACCATGAAGTTTCAAAGAACAGTCCGCTAGCAACTCTTACACCATTTCTAGATCAAGAAGGCATCATTCGCGTTGGTGGACGACTGGAGTCATCTGCCTTACAGTATGTCGCAAAACATCCAGTACTGATGCCCTATTCTCACCCATATACGAAACTGTTGCTAATGGGAATTCACCAGGAGAACAAGCATGCTGGACCGCAAACTACCTTGGCAATCGCTCGACAAAGATACTGGCCAATAAAAGGCAAAACGCTCGCTCGTTCGATTATCCACAACTGCGTGTTTTGCTCAAGATCCAGACCAAAGCTTTTGTCACAAATGATGGGAAGTCTTCCAGCTGACAGGATTCAACCAGCGCGACCATTTTTGAACACAGGCATTGATTTTTGCGGACCCATATGGACACACTATAAGCTTAGGGGAAAACGACCCCAAAAATCATATATATCAGTCTTCTGCTGTTTTGCAACGAAGGCCTGTCATCTGGAACTCGTGAGTGACCTAACTTCTCAGGGATTCATTGGTGCATTAAAAAGATTCATGGCAAGACGAGGTCACTGTAAAAACATTTACTGTGACAATGCCGCAAACTTTGTAGGAGCTAGAAATCAATTGATGGAGCTGAAACAATTCATTGATTCAACCAAGGAAAAGGAACAAATTACAGCTATATGCACAGCAAAAGGATGTGACTTTAGCTTCATTCCACCCCGATCACCTCATTTTGGAGGTTTATGGGAAGCTGCGGTCAAGTCAGCCAAGCATTTGTTACAACACGTTTTGGCTTCTACTTCATTAACTTATGAAGAGCTCGAAACAGCAGTCGTAGAAGTCGAGGCTATATTGAACTCTAGACCAATAACTCCAATGTCATCTTCTCCGAATGATCTCACTGCTCTCACTCCAGGACACTTCCTAATTGGCGAACCAATGACCAGCAACATTGATCAATCAGCGAAACCAGAATCGTCTGCTCTTCTAACAAGATGGAAACTTGTATCTTCTGTCAAAAATGAATTCTGGCGGCGTTGGTCTAGCGAATACCTAAGCCAGCTACAACACAGGTACAAGTGGAAAGAGAAATGTCAGAACGTAGAGCCAGGTCTAATGGTTATAGTCAAGGAAGACAATCAACCAAGTCTTAAATGGCCATTAGGACGAACAATCAATACAGTTAAGGGACCCGATGGCTTAGTCAGGGTAGCTGACGTACACACGGCTTCTGGTGTGTTTCGTCGTGCTATACACCGATTGGCGCCACTGCCAATACATCAGTCATCTCAAGCCGATCCAGGGATAGGAAACTGTAGCAAACAGCACAACAACGACGAAGATCAAATAGCTAACTCATTAGCGAACAAATCGAAGGGTAAAAGATTACTGGATAGCCCTCCTCCAAACAAACGAAAGAAAACATTATCACTTGGTACCGCCTTAGTAGCATTATTGCTGGCCTGTGTATATATGCCAATGAGTACGGCAAATGAGGTAGAAGTTAACAAATTCGAATCACATCCGGGAATACATTTTGAAGGTCAAGGAACCATTAAATTGATACAGAACACATGGAATCTAGTAGTTTACTACAACCTTGAGCCTTACAGAAGAGAATTTGAAACTCTCAAAAATAGTACAAAAATATTGGATCATCTTTGCCAGCAAATTTCATCAAAAAGTCTATGTACTCAAGTTGTTCAGCAATTTCAATTTATCAACCAGGAACTCACCGAGGAAAATTTACTACTTAGGACTACGCGCACTTCGAGGAAGGTCAGAAGAGGGGCGCTTGACATCGTTGGCAATGTCGCGAACTCACTGTTTGGAGTGCTTGATTCTCGATATGCTGAAGAAATGGATAAAAATATTGAAAAGATTTATTCAAATGAAGATTACCTTAAAATGTTATTGGAGAACAACACGTCACTATTAGATTCCACTGTGAACATAATGAAACTTACCGAAGCAGATTCGCTCAGAAGGCACAATTCACTCGTAATACAGCTAGAACAAATAACTAATCGTATAAATAATTTCACCAACGAGATGTATCAGATTAAGGTTCAGCAATTGTTTTCTTCTTGGCAACATTAATAGTTGCTAATCTACAGCGCTCTCAAGCATCTATATTAGACCTGTTATCAGACACTCATCATGGAAGAATTCATCATTTATTGATTTCACCTCAGCAGTTGAAACAAGAACTCATTAAAATTAAGAACCATCTACCACTACAACTTCGTCTTCCAGTGGAACCAGAAAACATGCTGCAACTTTACAAATTGATGTCAACAGAAGGGCGGATCACAGCAAATTATGTGATATTCAAGGTTAAATTACCATTGATTAGCCTGGACGAATTTTTGATATTTAAGCTCATTCCAATTCCGGCAGTTGTCAACAATGTACTAATAGCCATAGATCCTTCATCAACGTTACTGGCGGTGAGTGCTCATCACGATCAATATTACCCAATGTCAGAAGACGAACTATCTATATGCAATCACATAGAAGATACACACCATTTATGTACCCAATCTCATCCAATTTACCGACCTGGAGCCAACATCAGCATGTGCGAATTGAACTTCCTGAACAACATATCATCATTATCAACATGCAAATTAAAAACTATTAAAACCACTTCAGTGTGGACACAAATTCCTAAGACAAATCAATGGATCTACGCGGTAATCAAAGGAACAAGGCTGAACATAGTATACAATCACCGTTCCTCACTGATCACAATTGAAGGAAGTGGCATTCTGAAGTTGAAACCAAATTGTATTGTCAAGCACGATCACATAACGATTCAAGCTCATCGCGTCTACTCGAACAACATGCGGGTGGCATACACCAGACTAAGCAGAGATATAGACCTCACAAATGTGGACCATACAGTCGCACTTCAATACAGTGCTCCAATTATCAGCACTTATCAAGCAGAGTTGCAAGAAATACGTAAACAGATCAGTTCCCAACAGTTGGAGTTACCATATCAAATCCAACAGCATAATATCCGACATACTGCTCTCAGCTCTTCCGGGTTACTCCTAGCGATCGGACTCATTGTATTCTTAATTTGGAAATCTAGACGATGTATCCGTAGACGAACAGAATATCCCATTCCATCTCCAAGAGGACTTCAACAGCCGAGCCAACAGTCATCTATCAAAAGAACGATTGAACACAGTTCAATGGGGGGCAGGATGTTGAGTACGGTCAGTATTCACAGTGCGCCGGCATCCAATTGCCAGTTGCCCGACATTGATTCGGATCACCCACTTGCCTGATATTGAACTGAGTTCAACCCAAACGTGGATGCAACATAACACCTGTATTTTATTTATTTTTTTGTACATACTTCCGTTCACTTACATTCATGTTTGCACTATACTTGCACAAAACTTAACTTGCACCCTACGTAAACAATTGTTTTTGCAAAATAAGCAAAATTGCACATTCGCACTTATTATTTTTTGTATGTCATATTAATTAATAATATTTGAGTAAGCTAAGAATTATACTAAAGTAAGCAAATTCGTCGTATTGTATATTTTTGTATTGTTGTTAGAGTAAGCAAATTTCTTGTATAAATATCGCCCAATAAACATTGAAGAAGCAGATATAATTCGACAGTTAACCAAGACTTTTAATTTTCCAAGTGAGTCTGCTTGGAAGGCTACCAACTTATCTCAATTCTGGTGTTCTAGTTTGTACTGGAAATACCATCAATAGTCACGGTACAGAACCGTTGTCTATTAAGTAACAATATACAGTAAAAGCACTGTATACAATCTGTATTTTAACAAACATATAGATGTTGCTCTGGCCAGAGCCAGAGGTGCTTTTGCCCTTACAAGGAGACTGTTTTACAACAGCCAACTCGATGCGAGGGTGAAGGTGATCTGCTACATGGCCCTTATCCGGCCTATGCTTGTGTTTGGATGTCCCGTGTGGTTCAACGTGAGAGCAAGTTTATTGGAAAAGATTCGGGTGTTTGAGAGGGCTTGCCTTAGGGCTTGTCTTCGCTTATACAGAACACCAGAGTCTGAGTACATAAAATTCTATCGCAATGAGGTCTTGTACAATAGGGCGAACCTAATAAGAGTGGACAATTTTGTTATTAAGTTGACTCGAAGGCACATTGCAATGACATCGTCGAACAACCTGATCTCTGGGGCTTACTACCCTAATTATATGTATCATGAGAGAGTTCGCTTTGACGGCAATGTTCCTCCAGAAGCGTTCCTCTACCTCGATAGTAAAGGTCTGATCCAGGACAGATTGGCTGTGCCGCTAATCTTCCACGTTGCTCGAACAGCTGCGGACAGGCGACTCAACTACGACAGAGACGTCGCACATCGCAGTGCGGAGCGTCTCCGGTTCAGTAGGGCGGTAGGGAGTCGCGACATAAGGGATGTTGCTCGGCAGCACCAACAATTTTTTTGGCTATTTGAAGGAGGGGAGGGTTCGTCGTCGAATTCCTCAAGTAATAGGTAGCTTCATGTGAAGCAAAGTGGGCCAGCCTAATTTTGTTTTTAGCCATGGCCGGCTTACGTAGTTTTAAGTAGGTATAAGTTAGTTTTTAAGAAAAAAAAAAAAATAAATATATATATAAAAACAAAAAAAAAACATAAATAAAAATAAAAAATAACAAAAAAAAAAAATATTAAACATATATATATATATGTATATATATACTTAATATATACACATATATATATAAACATATATATATATATATATATATATATATATATATATATATATATAAACATATATATGTATATGTATATATATATATAAACATACATATGTGTATATATTAAGTATATACGCATTATGTGTGTATATATATATATGTGTGTACGTATTAGATGTAAGTAGGTTAAGTAGATTAAGATATATTTTTAAGTAGTCTATAAGTTTTTAGTTTTAGGTTTTTATAATACTATTAAAATGTTCATATACTAAGTTTTTGCTTAAAATCTATTTTCTTAGTTTTAGTTTTAACATGTAAGTATAAAATTAAATATAAACAGTAATATACGTCGAAAGACTTAGTTAAGTGTTAGGTTTAACTTAGAGTGCCCGCATGGGGCCATTAAGTTAGTCTAATATTATTTGTAAGTTATTTAAGCTAATTTTTAAGCATTTTTTTGTCTAGCATGTAAGAGTAAATTAATTAAGAAAATAAAAATGCATTTAAACTGAAACTGAAACACCAGTTTGCAGTTCATGGAATATCGTTTATTTTGGAGAGTGGCATTGTGGCGCAAGTTCAGCTCAAAGGAATTTAGAAATTTTATGCGTGAATGGAACATAAACTATGTAACTTCCAGTCCACAGTACCCGAAATCGGACGAACTTAGCGAACGGAATATGCAGACAGCCAAGAACATGCTTTGCAAATGCTCGAAAGATGGAACAAACATACAACTGGCATTACTCAATTATAGAAACACGGCTCGAAATGAAACATTGGAATCCCCCAACCAAAGATTAATAAATAAATAAATTAGATCAATTTTTCCTGCCTCAAGCAACAACTTAAACCTGCAATTTTAGCAAACTTACAAAAGTATTTTAAAAATTGCGAGACAAACAAAAACAATATCACAACAGTAATGCATCGATTCAACCACCGCTTGGAGCTGGAAACATATTTCGCTTTTAAATTGGACCAAGAGGATGGGTTGGAGGGTCAATTTTGAAAACAACAGAACGACCGGGATCACGTATTGTGAAAACCGATAATCGAAAAATATACAGGAGAAACACAATCGTCTTGCTTATTTTTGTACATCCATCATCAGTTAAGCCTCAAAAATCTAAAGAAATTTTAAATCAACGTACATATGTATGTATTTGCAACCCACAACCAATAAATCGGTCAAATGAATTTCCAAACAAATCAGTGTTGTCCGGATGTAACAACACAACAGCTCATTCCGAATAATACTGAAACTACAACAGCAAATGTCCTTGATGGTTCTGACCTGCTCAGGCGGATTTTTAAGGCATGTGGTAAAATTTAATTCATAAGATAATATAACCATGTATTAACCAATGAGTAAATTACATACACATATACTCGTACGTATGTACTCGTATATAGCTCATCTCAATAAATGCCGTCATAGGCGGCCTTAAAACGAATGAAAGGATGGTAGGTATCGATTTGATACCTAAATCCATGAATTAGGCTATGAATTGCTCCCTCATCCACCCTATTCTCCAGATTTGGCTCCGAGCGACTACTTCTTGTTCCCAAACCTGAAGAAATGGCTTGGTGGAAAAAGATTTGACTCCAATGATGAAGTCATCTCGCAAACAAAGGCCTATTTTGAGGACCTCGACAAATCATTTTTTTTGGAAGCGATAGAAAAATTGGAGAAGCGTTGGACAAAGTGTATAGAGCTCAAGGGAGACTACGTTGAAAAATAAAATTATTTTTTTATCAAAAAATCTGCGTTTTAATCAAAAAGTCACGGACTTATTGACCCGTCCTCGTACATACTTTTAAGGCACTTCTTTGAGTTTACAAATAAATAGAAGCGAACAATGAAGTTTAACACTTAGATTAGTAATTTTAAATTTCAGCAAGTAAATTTTAAATTAGTGATTTCATAGTATGTTAGAGTGAACCAGGTTATTTGGTAAAAAAGGAAAGATCAAAGACACTAGGCTTAAGATCGACAGTTGTACTGTCAAACCTGACCGTACAACATTCAATTTTAAACAAAGTATGTCCTAACACATCTGTTGAAATATATAACCATTGCACATGTATTATTAGGCAACGCAAATTACATTCATATAACTTACATGTGTTTGTTACATTATGATATACTATATCTATCAGTTGTGTAATTACACACGCGTAATTACAATTTTCCCCGTAATGAGCTCTTGGTGTTATAAGTGCCATCGCATAATTTCCAATCATGAATTTTTATCATGTGGATTTTCTGGACTATTTACCCATAGTGAATTTTCTAATATTTCTAAAAAAGATGCAAATATCGAATCCGAATATGCGAATTCAATTTAAATTGTTTTTATTTTTCAATATAATCTAGCCTAACATCAATGCATTTGTTACATCTTGAGATAAGCTTTTTTAAACCCTCAAAAAAACAAAGTTCCTCTTTCTCTGCAAAATACCCACTTATTGCCGACTTGAGTTCTTCATCATCCGAAAATCTTTTTCCACGAAGACATTTTTTTCAAATCCGGAAACAGGAAATAATCACTAGGGGCAAGGTCTGGACTATAGGGTGGGTGTTGGATTTCTTCGAAACCACAATCTCGCGCAGCAGCCTTGGAAACTCGCGCCGTGTGAACAGGAGCGTTGTCATGAAGAAGCAACACACCCGCTGCAAGTTTACCCCGTCTTTTCTTTTTAATTTCCTCCCGCAAATTATGCAAAGTGGAAGCGTAGGATGTGGCGTTGATGGTTTCACCTTTTTTTTTGTACTCAATGAGCAAGATTCCCTTTGAGTCCCAAAAAACTGTGGCCATGAGCTTCCCGGCAGACGGAGTGACTTTGAACTTCTTCGGGGGGTCTGTTCCTTTTTTATGCCACTGCATGGACTCTTGTTTGCTTTCAGGGTCATAGTGGTGGACCCATGTTTCGTCCCCAGTAACAATTCGATCCATAACACCGTCCGCGTTCTCACTACACATCTCCAGAAGCTCTCTACAGCATGCGATTCTCACTTTGTTCTGAGGCGCTGTGAGCATTCGTGGCACCCACCTTGCACTGACCTTTGAAAGGTTAAGATGGTCATGAAGAATGGCGTGAATGGTACCAATTGAAAGCTTGGTGATCTCTGCCATCATTTTCACCTTTATTCAGGCATCCTCAAGAACAAGTTTTTCGACTTCTTTGATGCTTTCTCCCGTACAAGCAGTAGCCGGGGCGCCGGAGCGGGGGTCGTCTTCAATGCTCTCTCTGCCTCTCTTGAACTCACTTGACACAGTTTGCACAGTCGATAATGAAGGTGCGGAACCCTGGTAAACAGCCACCATCTCTTCATGAATAGTTTTTTGACTTTTTCCTTGCTTAGTGAGAAATTTAATTACAGCGCGATGCTCAATTTTCAACATCATCGTCTCAGTTGCCATTATGATTCTGTTTAACTAGAGATAAAACGCGAATTAATAATCACATTTATATGAAATTTTACATGAATGCACTAAAATAATAGTACTCGTATTACTTGATAAATAAGTCAATTTATATATACAACCACAGCTTCACCCCGATATCGAGAATATGTTGAACGCCCCTCGTATAGTACAATATTTTACAAGTGTGCAAATTGCATTGACAATGCACTTGTGATGAGTATACAGAAAATCAATGATCTTTGTGGTTAAGGTACAATACCATATGCAATATGTTAATAACCTCTGTCTGTCTTCCAATGCTGATACTCTGTGTAAAGCAAAGAGTGCTAGTGCACCGGTACTGCCCACTGAACGCATTATTCGTGAAACCACCAGTATGCAAACGAACGCAAAGGTTATTTAACCCGTCAGAAAATCAATTAGTGAAAAAAATATTCCTTCGTCGTCTCCCATCACTCGTCTCTCATCGAAAGTTACAAAGAACACGCCCACTAACGGGCGTGCGGGAAGTAAAACTGTAAAATGATCGTCGAATGTCTCCTCAAATCTCACTACTTCGTTTACGTCTGTTGCTGCCGCTGCTGTCAAAGTTGATACTGTTACTTCAGTCTCCCCTTCCACCGCTTCCTCCTCTGTTGCTTTCACGGTCAATGTCAATGCTGACAATAGCGAAAGTGTTCCTCTGCTGGATGGTCTTAATAATGTCAGCTTATGCTTTAATTATTAAAGATACCTATGAATTTTACTTTGCTGATTTTATTAATTCTCTAAATTTAAAACAAATTAATGTTATCATGAATTCTTTGTCTAAAATATTAGATTTAGTTTTTATTTGTAGTGATGAACTTAAATCTCATGTTGTTAGTCCCCCATTTTCCATGTAAAATGAGTTTATTAATCAAAAGAATTGTTTATTGATATGCAATTTTACCAACATATGATAAAGCTGGTAATTTCAATGTAAAATGTAAATTTAAATTTAACTTTATGAAAACTAACTTTAATGAACTTAATACTTTCCTATCAAATATAAATTGGAATAATGAGTTTGAGTAATATGTACAAAAATTTCATTGAAATACTAGAAGATGGTTTTGCTAGATTTGTCTCTATGTCCAGAAATTGTGTGCCAACCAAGCCGCTTTGGTACAATTAACATTTAAGTCATTTAAAAAACTTAAAAACCGAAGCTTTTAAAAGATTTAAAAATTCAAATAATCCAAGTGACTACAACACGTTTAAAAATCTTCTTAAGAATTTAACATCGTTGAGCAAATTTTTACATAACAATTACATTATGTCTATTGAACGCAGTATTAAGAAGAATGATAGATCATTCTGGTATTTCATAAACTCGAAAGGTAAATCCACCGGGATCCCAAATACTATGTATTACAAAGCCAGTAAATCATTTGACATTGATACGACAATAGTTTGTCTCGTTTTTCGAGTCCGTTTTTTCAAATGCATTTTCGCCTGGAGTAGTGAGAAATGACATACTCGTACTCATTAACAGTTGTATAAATGTTGAGTCTCTACAACTCAGTTATGAAGAAGTTCTTCTGGCCTTTAAGGCACTGAAACCAACTTCAAATAGTGGTGCTGATGGTATTCTTTCCATTGTTTTTAAATTTTGTAGCGAATCTGTCTCATTTCCACTGTGGCGTATTTTCAAGCGGTCGCTTTCAAATTGCGTCTTCCTTGACGAGTGGTAGGTTTCATTCTGTGTGTCTATTTATAATTCACGCAATAAAAATAATATTGAAATCGTGGCATTTACATGCTTTCAGTGATTCCAAAGCTATTTGAAAGTAGTGTCAAATCCCGAATTGAGTTTTTGACAAAAGAATATTTATTTGAAGCTCAGCATGGTTTTGTTTCCGGTCGGTCTACAGTTACTAACCTGGCCTTATTCAGATCTTTGAAAGAGATGGAAAACAAAGTTCAGGTTGATGCTGTTTATACGTATTTCAGTAAAGTTTTTGACTCGGTTGACCACTGAATTGTTATTAACAAATTGGGATCCCTTGGATTTCACTCTGAATCCTTCGCTAGTCCATCCTCTTTTCTTATTGGTCGCACTCAACAAGTTAAAATTGGGACAAACATTTCAACATCAATCAAGTGTTCTTCAGGAGTACCTCAGGAAGCCATCTAGGCCCCTTGCTGTTTGTAATTTTTATAAATGACATCATTTCAGTTATTAAAGATTGTCATTGTCTCCTTTACGCAGATGATCTTAAAATATTTATGAGAATTAATAGTATAGAAGATTGTTTTTTGATTATCTTAATAATATTGTTTACAGGCGTAAAACATATATACACCCTGAATGACTCGAACTGCAACCAACTTCAGACTGTTACAATTTCCAAACTGTTCATGACAGTGAGCTCAATTTTTGACACATGACAGATAATTTTATTATCTACAAACCTTTTAAACGATTTGCGTCTCAATTGTGTTGAAAAATTTTTATACGCAGTGGAATTCAAACGTGATGGTGTGATTGCTCTATACATATTTGGCTGGAAAACCACAAGTAGCTATCGTTAGAGCCCTCCAGCACCTCAACGTGAATAAATTATTTGTGTCTCGAACCATAGCTCGTTACCGTGATACTGGCAGCATTGCAAAACGCCATGGAGGTGGTTATAAAAAAACAGCAACATCGCAAGAAATGGTTTGGAAAGTGAAGGCTCGAATTGAGCGACATTCGCGTCGAAGTGGAAGAAAAATGACTCGTGAGCTCAACATATCGTTGGAACGGATGCAACACATACTGAAAAATGAGCTTGGGTTCAAGCCATTGAAGTTCCAAAAACCACACGATCTTACACCGCAACAGAAAAAAGTTAGAGTCGAAAGATCGAAGGAGTTGCTACGCTTGAACGAAAGTGGTGAGTTGCCGAATTTGGTTTTTTCCGATGAGTCGCCATTTGTTATCGAGCAATATGTCAACAAACAAAATGACCGGGTTTACTTGCCAGAGAGGTCCTTCGAAAATTTACACCTTCGGACGGCCACCAGAAAGCAGGCAGCACCGATGGTGATGGTTTGGGCCGCCATAACCGCGATAGTCGCTCTCCACTCGTATTTTTGGACCGTGGCGTCAAAATTAATGCGATCGTATACCGTGAAACTATCTTAGAGGCAGTATTGAAGCCTTGGCCAAACAATCATTTCGGTCGGAGACCGTGGACATTTCAACAAAACTCGGCACCGTCTCACAAAGCGCGAGTTACGTGCCACCCTGTGCCACTCAACCGAGCTACAAATAACCATGCATTTGGTGATGCATAGGTCACGCACAAATCATGCACGGAAGCATGTTTGCAGACTCAACAATAGCTGGCGGTAAAAAACATCAACACGCATTTGACACGCATTTGGTGCGTGATCCATAGATCTAGTAGTTGCAGTTGTTTACATCAGACGCTAGGATCACCATACTCAACAATAACATCGAACCATCATCATCGACAAAAGCCAAGCCACCCGAATGTGCTACCCAAAAGAGAAGTTCGCCAACAGGGAGAATAGAGAGGACAACCGTGGGAGTGCTTCAACACCAGCAGCATAGCATTTTGACCGTTCTTGTTCTGACCACGAAATAAAGAGCATCTAATAAATTATTAAATAAAGATTTGGGTTTTTTTTGCTCCCAAACATAAGTGGGGCAGTCGGTCTATCCATTAATTAAGAGGTGTATAATTAGTAGCCTAAGTGTCTGCTAGAATTTCGAAAGAATATCGAAAAGAAAAAGAATCTTAGAATAAGTGAAAGCTATTTAAAACGTTCAAAGTTGAACTAAGTCAAAATATACCCAGAAAAACTTAAAACAAAAAACAAAAAAAAAACGTGAACACACGTTTTTGGTGTGAAACGAATCTAAAAGTGATCCTTAAGATTGCATATTGCTTAAATAATTGCTAAAAGAGCATGCTAAGGTAAGTCCTTCTCTGTAAAAGACTATATATATTAGTTATTATCCTATGCCTTCCTTCAAAGAATCCAAAATCAATAAATTAAGTTGTTCTTTAAGTTTAAACAATATCACTTTAAAAAGTAATCTTAGTAATATTATTAAAAATTTCTCCAATAATAATTTAATTGAAATGAATTCAAACAATTCTGATATTGCCCTTAGTGTCTTCAACTCACTCAGGATACCTGATGCAGTAAAAGACTTGCCAAATTTTGATGGAAATCCACGTCTCTTATTTGATTTCCTTTCCAATGTTGAAGAAATATTAAGTTTAATACCCGAAGTTAACAACTCCCCGTACAATAAAATTATTCTTAGAGCAATTCGCAACAAAGTTGTTGGTCAAGCGAATGAAGTCCTTAATTTGTATGGGACTCCAGTGATTTGGCAAGAAATTAAGCATAATTTAATAATACATTACTCAGATAAACGTAATGAGACTAGTTTAATTAGCGATTTACTTCTGTTACGACAAGGCAATATTACAGTAAACGTCTTCTACTCAAATATAATCGAATTACAAGCAGCATTAACAAACCACGTTAGGGTACATGAGAGTAATCAAAACGTTATAGGTTCAAAATTAGTGTTGTACGAAGAAATGTGTCTAAATGCTTTTATTTCAGGCCTCCGGGAACCGCTAGGTTCTACCGTTAGAGCCATGAGGCCAAATAAGTTGACAGATGCTCTTAGCTTTTATTTAAAGGCACAAAATTTTACTTATTTTCGTGATCATACATCAACCTATATGCCTTATATCCCTAATAGAATTTTTGGTCGAACTATCACAAAATATTCGTCAAAATAATAGCATACCGTCATCTCAGCAATTCACTTCAAATTACAAACAACAGTTGCCTCATATTCCAAATAATTCAAATATAAATCAACAACACAACCAACAACTTTTCAATAGGCCTTACCTTTCACCAATCCCTCAACAGCTTTCTGGAAAGCAGCAATGGACAAACCCTTCAAATTTAACCAGACAATATCCCCCTGACCTAAACCAAATTACTCAAACATCTTCCCAGCGCTTTACCAATTATAATTGCGACAAGCCATCTTCAAGTCATACAAAACGATCAGGCCAAGAACCCATGGATATAGCAAGCGGAAGTAAAAGAAATTTTCTTCACAACATCGAAACCAATACCTTCTCACATTATACACAAGATGGAGAACAAAACTTAGCATATCAAGAGCCACAGAATTACTATCAAGATCTTGGCCCTTTAATTCGTTCCGAACAAATCGTTGAAAGTGAAATAGATGACTCAAATTTTTTAACACTTGTCTCGGAAACTCAGTAGATTATATTGACATTAATAATTTTAAGAGTAGTTTACTACCCTATGTAGAAATTAGTAGCTTAAATAATTCGAAACTTAAATTCCTCATAGATACAGGAAGCAACAAATCCTTCATTAATCCAACTATTGCAATAAATTTACCTGTTACACAAATAGATCCAATAGAAATAAAAACTCTGTTTGGAAGTCAAACTACGTTGAATGGCCTTTTAGAACTAAATTCAGATAAAGTACTATCATTTCTCATTTTCAATTTTCACAATTACTTTGACGGTCTTATCGGCATCGATATATTAAAGGACCTTAAAATGAAAATCGATTTTGAGAATTCAATTTTAACCAATGAAAACGTCAAAATAGTTCTAAAATTCAAACCCAATCCTGTGTCAGAAAAATATTTAGTACCTGCAAGAACCAAATAATAAGTCGACTTCCCGTAGAAGTAGAATTCGGAAATATCTATATAAAACCAACTTCGATAAAACCAGGTTTATTTATTTCTGAAGGCGTTTACGAAGCCAATGGATATTTTACATTTTTGGAGGTTATCAATTTAACTGATCATCCTTAAAAGTTTTTAGTGCAACAACCTATATAAGCCACCAAAATTAATTCAGATGAAGTCATTGAAATACATAATTTGCCCGTTAGGAATATAAAGTCCCCAGATAATATTAATATACAAGATTGAATTAGAACTGACCATTAAAATTTGGAAGAGCAAAAAGCAATTAAAACTCTCTGCCTTAAATACCATCATATCTTTTTCAAAGAAAATGAAGTATTATCGTGCTCTAGCAAAATCAAGCACCAGATAAAAACCACCGATGATATTCCAATTTACACGAAATCATATAGGCATCCTCATATTCTGACTGAGCAGGTATCATTCATCGAAGTTTTTCTCCCTGGTCTTCTCCGATTTGGATGGTTCCAAGGAAGAAAGACCCAAGTGGAAAGGAAAAATGGCGATTAGTTATAGACTATCGGAAATTGAATGAAAAAACTGTAGACGACAGATATCCAATACCGAACATATCTGATATCCTCTATAAATTAGGTAAATCTATGTATTTCACCACGCTTGGCCTGGCATCCGGATTCCATCAAATTCAGGTTGAGGAAAAGGACATTCAGAAAACAGCTTTTTCAGTTAACAATGGCCATTTTGAATTTGTAAGAATGCCGTTCGGTTTAAAGAATGCTCCATCAACATTCCAAAGAGTGATGGATTGGGTATTACAAGATCTGCAGGGAGAAATATGCTTTGTTTATATGGATGATGTGATAATATTTTCAACATCGCTTCAAGAGCATATTGAAAGTTTAGAGAAGGTCTTCAAAAAACTAGAAGAAGCCAATTTAAAGGTTCAGCTTAACAAATCTGAGCTTCTCAGAAAAGAAGTCTCTTTTCTTGGACACATAGTCACATCTGAAGGGGTTAAGCCTAACGTAGAGAAAATCTATGCCATTAAAAATTTTCCCTTTCCAAGAACATCTAAGCAAATCAAGTCCTTTTTAGGCCTTTTCGGATACTATCGTAAATTTATTAAGGATTTTGCAAAACTTACAAAGCCCATGACCGAATGTCTTAGGAAAGGTAATAAAATAACTCTAGATTCCAAATACGTAAGCTGTTTTGAAACTTGCAAGAATCTTTTATGCAATGAGCCCATATTACAATACCCTAATTTTTCTAAAACATTCAACATTACGACAGATGCCAGTAATGTTGCAATTGGCGCAGTACTTTCGCAGGGCTCTGTTGGATCAGACAAACCGATTTGTTATGCAAGTCGCACCTTGTTTAAGTCTGAGCAGTTTTATAGTACTGTGGAACGAGAACTTTTAGCTATTGTTTGGGCAACGAAATACTTTCGGCCATATATCTATGGCAGAAAATTTACCATTATAACGGATCATAAGCCTCTACTCTGGCTATTCTCTTTAAAGGATCCTAGTTCCAAGCTTATGAGGTGGCGCTTACGTCTTGAAGAGTTCGACTACAAAATAATGCGCAAAAGTGGAAAATTACACTCCAACGCTAATGCGTTGTCCCGAGTTGAAATACATCTAAGCGAAGACATAAGTCAGGAGGTCGAAAGTTTTGATTTAATATCCACTCAAAACAATATTGATGAATTGGAAAGCTTAAGCACTATTCATTCAGCATCAGAAAACATGGGTGATGGTTTCCAATTTCTGAAAGAGCAATTAACGAATGTTCTAATCAGATAATTCTAATCGAAAACCCAAATCGAGCAAAACTGCATTCGACTCTTAAAATATTATTTAAAAGGAGAAAACAACACCGTATAGAAAGTAAAAACATAAAAGAAGAGGACGAGATAATTCAAATTTTTAAAAACTTTATTAACACCAAAATAGTAACTGCTATTTTAGCAGATGACGAAACTTTTAAAATTGTACAACGGGTTTACTCAAAATACTTTAATTATTCCAACTTAAAACTTGTTAGAAGTCATGTCTTTTTTAAAGATATAATTTGTCCAGACGAACAAGAAAGAGAAGTAAGACATTATCATTACAAATCCAATCATAGGGGAATAAATGAAACCTTTGAACATCTTAGGGCAAAGATATACTTCCCCAATATGAAGCATGTCATATCTCGAATCATTAACAACTGCGATATCTGTCAAAAATATAAGTACGAACGTCAAGTACATCCAATAAAATTTGAATTGACTGAAACGCCGTCAAGACCCTTACAAATACTCCATTTAGATATTTATTCCGTTTCCAAAGAAAATTTTATAACCATTTTGGATAAGTTTATTAGATTCGCAAGTGTTTAATTTTTAACATCAAGAAATACCTTGAATCTTATAAAATCACTAAAACACTTTTTCTCGCATCATGGAATTCCCGAAAAAATAATTTCAGACAACGGCATGGAGTTTCTTTCCACACTCTTTGAAGAATTTTTGGCTCTATATAATATAAATTTTCATACAACTTGTGCAAAAAATTCTACTGGAAATTCACCAGTCGAGAGATTCCATTCCACTCTCACAGAGTTGATAAGGATCATAAAAGCTAAGATTTCAAATAAATCTATAGCTGAGATTGTTGATTAAGTGGTAATTACCTACAATAGCTCCATACACTCTGTTACCAAAATATCTCCATTTGAGTTATTAACCGGGCACACGGTCAAAACCACCTTTTTCCGTAAAGTAAGCAATTTTCATACAGAACAAGACTACCTACTTGAACACATTAAAAACTATGATTCATTAAAACAAATAGCTTTTGATAGAAGTTTAGCATATAAAAAACATGTTATTTCAAAATTAAATGAAACACGAAAAAATGCTCCAGAATTCGATGTTAATGAAAAAATATTTGAGAAAGATGACAGAAGAAACAAACTAGCTGCCAGATTTATCGAACATAAAATTAAACGAGACAATAGGGCAACATTCGAAGCAGAAAAAAGAAAAGTTCACAAGCAAAAAATAAATAATAAAAGAAAACATATTTAACAAAAAAAAAACTTAATATTTTCAACATTGGCTTCGGAATTTTTTTTTTCTCAAATAATAAAAATCCAAATGAAGATGAATATATAGATTAACAAATGAAATTTGGTAAGTTATAAGACAGCTCGGTTCCAGCTACATCTAAAATAAGTACTGAATCTAAAGAAAAACATAAATATAGGGATAAAGGCATAAGGAACAGCAACTCTGCACCCAAAACTGTCCACTCCACTTCATCCATTTCCCATTTATATATAGTCAATATAGAAAAGACGAAAGCCGAGGGCAAAACTAAACTGTTGCAATTTGTATTCATATGCATCGGCAAATTCACTCTTGGGCGAGAGGAGTTACGTGCCACCCTGTGCCACTCAACCGAGCTACAAATAACCATGCATTTGGTGATGCATAGGTCACGCACAAATCACGCACGAAAGCATGTTTGCAGACTCAACAATAGCTGGCGGTAAAAAACATCAACACGCATATAACACGCATTTGGTGCGTTATCCATAGATCTAGTTGCAGTTGTTTACATCAGGCGCTAGAATCAATCATGCATCAACACGCTCCGAATGCATGATCACCATACTCAACAATAACATCAAACCATCATCATCGGCAAAAGCCAAGCCACCAGAATGTTCTACCTAAAAGAGAATTTCGGCAACAGGGAGAATAGAGAGGAAAACCGTGGGAGTGCATCAACACCAGCAGCATAACATTTTGACCATTCTTGTTCTGACCACGAAATAAAGAGCATCTAATAAATTATTAAATAAAGATTTGTGTTTTTTTTTGCTCCCAAACATAACTCGCGGGTCAACCAATATTGGTTAAAAAACAATGTTCCACACTTCATTTCTTCGACACAATGGATTGGAAATTCTCCGGATGGAAATCCGTTGGATTTCTCTGTCTAGGGTGTTTTGAAGGCGAAGGGTGGCACTAAAAAATACCAAAGTTTGGACCACCTCAAACAAGCACTTCGCCTGAAATTGGTCAAAATACCGCAGAGCCACTTGCGTGCAGCGTGCGATGCTGTCTTCGTCTCAAGGCCATTATTCGCGCCAGAGGTGGACATATTGAAAACTACTGATACAATTTTTAAATTGATGTGTATTCCAACATTTTTTGCTTGGCACAATAAAATTTATCAAAAAATAAAAAAATTATAGCATTTTAAAAGTTGGAGTTCGAGTCATTCACCCTTTAAAAAAGTGTTACGTAATGTCCTACTCCAGATGTTCGTTACCAATGAATTTAATTACTCTATTAATTCGACTTCTTTAAAACGTATTTTTGAAATTAAGAATTTGGGTGCAATTTTTGATAAGAAATTTTCCTTTAGATCTCACATTGATTACGTTGTCTCCAAAGCAAATTCAAACATTGGATTTATCAAACGTAATGCAAAAGAACTTAAGCATTCATTCTCTCTACTTTTGTTGTACACTGCGTTAGTTCGATCTGTGTTCGAATACATTTTGAATCCTTTGTGCGATCAGAGATCGTATCAATGTTTTACATCTTTTACAAAATGAATTGGAGCTTTTCACCGGAGTATAGGCCAGATGTCCTTTGCTCGGGATAAAATCCTTAAAATCACCGCATCATTTTCATGATGTAATGTTTTATGAGAAATTTGCTTTCTTACCACATTAGATGTCCTGCTCATCTCTCCAATTTATGCACCAAGTAGAGCTTTAAAAACTAGGCATCTTCTATTAGAAATTAACCACAGAACTAACAATGACCAAATTGGGCCTCTTTTAAGAGCCATACTAGCTTTCAATGACTTGAGTGAATTTTTAAAAGAAATTAACTTTTATAATTGTTTTTTAATTCTATCATTAAATCGAAAAATTAATTTATTTTCTTCTTTAATTTATATTTTTAATATTCCTACATCTGTTAGCCTTAAGTAAAAATAACATTAAATTAAATTAAATTCAATTCACTTCAATTTGAATTCATGTACATATACTGTTGCTGCACGCAAAAAATATCTTTTAAATAAAATAACTTAATATAACATTCCTTCATTTTTCTTCGACATAAATTTACTTTTCTAACCTAGCACAGGAAAAACATTATATTGGCAATCCTGCTTCCAATTGTGCACAGCACATCATCGAACTACCATCGTTACATAGCATCATTTCGCATCAGTTATGCACACAAGTGCCAACGCACCAATTTCAATTCACTGTAGTAAAATGTCCGAGAAAATGAGCAATCGAGTAAATTTATTGTAATTAGTATTAAAGATTATGTACAACGTTATTAGTTGCTTTCCATCAGGTAATCGAATTTGAAAAGACCTGACCTTCGAATCTCGTCCTTGAAACGCTTGCTCTATAATGGCCACCTTCCAGTGAATTCGTTGTGTTGCTTGCTCGTAGGCGAGAACAACGTCTCCTTCCTTCAGACGATGGGCAGAACCCAGAACAGAAAGGAACATAATACATAGCTGAAGATACTCAGATTGCCATCTTTTTCTTAGCTTCGCTTTGTACTTCATACGACACTTACAGGTGCTTCGAAGTAGGTCCGCGTCAGGATGACATTGGAGGAGACAAGTCCAATGGATCGGCGCTCATATAGGACAAGGGTCGGTTGTTGACGATTTTTTCGGGTTCTGCAACGATGGTTCTAAGTTTTTCAAAATCAAGACTTTCATCAAGTTTTTTATTGTCCGGATAGGCCTCCCCCAGAACCAACCCCACCAAGGACCACGTTTTACTATGAACTGCCATTGTATTCGTCTTCTTGAAAGAAAGCCTTGAATGACTTCCTCATCCCAGAAACAGCCTGGGCTGCGTAGTTCCGGTGCCGCTCTTATGAAGGCACGAGCGTTGTCCGCAAGAATAAATGAAGGTACACCACGTCTACTGATGAATCGCCGGAGGGCCATCAAAAAAATGTTCAGTGGACAGGCCTCTTGTTATTTCTAGATGCACATCGCGTACGGAGGAGCATGTGAAAATAACGATGTACTTGTTTTGTCGTCATAGCAGTAGAGTGGACCGGCAAAATCGGCACCCACATTGTTGAATGGTCGCGATAAAGATACTCTTTCAATCGGCAATGGGGCAAAAGACTGCGATGCAGAGGGACGCCAAAGCTTCCTGCATATAATACATTTCTTAAGTTATTTCTTGATAGTTTTGCGTCATTTGACAATCCAAAAACGTCCTCGAAGACTCGAACAAACAGCATTCACTCCGGCATGGCACGTTCGTTCATGGAAGTCATGAGAAGATAAGATTGCGGTGGAAAAATGATAGGATGCTTTAAATCTTTCGGTGTGTCGAGCATTTGAAGGCGGCCTCTCAACCTCAAAATACTGTTGTCGTCTAAGAAGGGTGACAGCTCAAGGATCTTTGAAGACGTCATCAAAGCTTTGCCCTTCTGGAAGAGACTAACTTCATTAGAATACACTTGTCCACACATACCTCAACCAGTGGCTTTGAGCTTGGTGAATTTCTGTTGCGCATAAGGTGGAACGTCAGCAATCAATAAAACTGTCTCAAGTTTCATGTTTTTTTCAAAAGCTCGTTTTACTCGGAATACAAATGCGGTCACTCTTAATAGACGATTCCAAGAACTGTAATCCTCAACACAGAAAAGTGGATACCCGGTGGCTTCTGTCGATGAAAGCGATTCAGCGAACAAATTCGTTGTGACATCAGGGATCAAAACGTCCTCTTGTATGCAACTGTTATCACTGTTTGTAAGCCAGCTCGGTCCGTGAGCCCACATACCTGAAATTTGAAGAATATTTCCACTAATACCTCGGGTGAGAAGATCAGCCGGGTTATCTCGTCCGCTGCAGTGGTTCCACTGTGGAACTTCAGCAAGCCGTCGAATTTCCTCCACTCTATTTTGAACATAGGGTTGGCAGCGCTTCACATATCCTTGGATCCAACTTAATGCAATCTTCGAGTCCGTCTAGAGGAAGTATTCGGCGGCAGAAAGTTTCAGGAATTTGTTCAGGTAGGAATGAAGACTCGTAGCTATAAGTGCCACCGTAAGCCCAAGCTTGGGCTGTATCAGCTCACTGGAGCCGTCCATCTTGAAAAGAGCGACACGATTCTTGGCACACAAAAATGAAACATTGACTTTTCCGGTGGATGAGATGCTTTTAACAAAAGCCGCTGAACCGTAAGCTTTCGTACTGGCATCTACAAATATATGGATCTGGAATCCGACTTCTCTTAAGGGAACCGAAATTGAGGCCCTTGGGAACCATCTTTGAGCTCCAGAATCCCCTTCATGCAGTCGTTCCATTCAATCAGTAGATCTCCAGTCAAATTCTCATCCCAAAGGACCTTCTGCTTCCCCAGTTTCTGGAAAAGAATTTTTAATTTAATTATCGAAAGGCCAAGAATACCTATTGGATCGAATATTCTTGCGATGACTTGCGCCAAATTGCTCTTGGTTTTTTTAGTTGATTCTGAACCAATGAGTCTTAGCACAGATGCCATCGACACGGAGAGTTCATCGCTGTAAGTGAACCATGAGAGCCCTCAAACCTTTTGCACAGATGGGAATGGCGCGTTACTGGTATGCGTGAAGATGCATTGAAGCCCGTTGGAGGATGGCGACCGCTTGAGAGCACAATTCAATCCCTTCTTACTCATCGTCTGTACGACCAGATCACCCATGTATATGCTGTTCAAAAGTATACCGCATGTCGAGGGGAAGTCGTCTTGTTCAAGCTTCACAACAAAAACGGGCTACAATTCACTTCAAAAGTCACTCTAATCATCCGATATACCGCAAACTTTGGCCTATCACTTGCTGATTTCAACTTGGTATCAAACCATATGAAGCGATGTGTATCGCGGTCCTCCTCCCATAAGGATATTTGGAGAAAAGCCTTCTCGATGTCTGCCACAATTCCATGGAGACCCAAACGAAAGTTTAACAAAACACTTAAGACGTCTGGCAGCAAATTGGACCCAGTCCAAAGGTGATCATTGAGCGAACCAGCTCCTTCTATATATATGAGCCGACGCGTCAAAAACCACGCGAAGCTTTGTGGTACCTTCCTCTTTGTATACCGGCTAATGGAGGAGGTAGAAAACACGTGACTGTTGGCAATCTCCATATAGGGAAGGGGTGACTAGTTCGGCGATGATGTCACTAATTAATTTTCTGATGGCTTCGTCGTAGTTTAACAACCTAACTGGATCTCTGGATAAGCGACGTATCAGAGAGTTCAAACGATGAAACGCCTGTCCCTTGTTGTCTTGGAATCGTAGTTTTTCCATGGCAGTTTTGCCAATTAACGAGATCCTTGTTTCGTGATGGATTTGTGGATTAGGCTGGCTGTCAGTAAGGAATTTTCGTCTTCGTTATTCTTGATTCCAATTGCCTCTAACGACCAGAACTGTGTAAGATCTTTTGCATCCATTGATGTCAGATTAAGAAGACTACTGGAAGAGGGACGAGAATTTTGATTAAATGAATCAAATCAAACTTATCACTTACTACAACGTGAAGGCCATGTAATGTCTACCCGAAAACAGTCTCAACTGCTCGCAGTCGCTTTGTTAATCTGAGCTGTTTTCCTGTCACGACGCTCCAATAGAAATCAGAACTTTTTAAGAGGCTAAGACCATCTTCCATCTCAATATTGCCAGTTGGCAAGTCAGACAATTGAATGCCTTCAAAAAATGGGCACTCGGCTTTTGGAACTCAACACGTCGATTCAGATTTCCGGCACAACGATTGCTTCCACGGTGACAAGCATATCACGGTTAAGTAGACTCTTCAAACAAATTTTAACCTTTACAAAATTTGACATAGGCTTTGCCTCTTTACAACCGAACGGTATCAAGGATAAATTCACGGTTCCTATTGTGAGCTGCACTCATGGCCACTAAACTAGAGGCTGTAGATTGGGCACAGGTTTTTGCCCTTGAACTGCCACGCATAACACAACTTTTCTCGAGCGATTCAATTTCTCGTTTTAGAAATTGCAAAATGTTTGGGACTTCGTTTCCACCACCTTCCGCAAGAACTGATGCGACATCATTTTCAATGGAGTCTTCGGCATTTGCATGGTCATCACTTTGCCTGTGGTATTCGATGCGAATGGCGATAGATAGCAATATAGATCTGAACATGACGTAATAATAAGTGGTTGGAATTTTTAATGCAGTTAATGAGCGCGTGCAAGATACAACGGTTCCATAAACATACCCGGAGATATCGCTATGGTCGCGAACAGAAGAAAGACCAACCAACTGTTGAATATGCTTGTCTATGAGTTTTTCCGTACTCCATATCTCTCTTGCAGAAGACCTATAGCCGCTTCGTAGCACCTTTCGGAAGGTGTGAAGCCAAATATGGACCTTTTAGCGTCACCGGTAACCATTGATTAAAGGTAGTTGAATTTTTCTGGGGCAGATAAGTTCGCATTTTCGTGAACCGCACTGCGGAATTACTCCCAAAATGGTAACCAATCACTAAAATTTCCATCAAAACGTTTAAGATTGAGTTTTGGTAGCTTGCACCCAGTGCTTGTTGGCCTTGAATGGGTGGAAAAGTCTTCTATGGAGGTAGAAATTGCGCTTATCTTATTACGTAGTCTTTCTAACCTCGTGTTCAGTCGTGCAAGTGCATTAATGGCTTGGTCTTGGTTGTCTACACATTTCTCAGATTCGTCGTCTTTAGCAAGGCCCCTCTGTTTTAAGTCCTCGTTGATCGCGTTTAGGTTGTTGTTGGCGGACGTAAGTCGTTGAATGTGAGAAATGAGTTCCTCTTCGATTACATCGAAATTTTCTTCATTTTGATCAATAACATGTGAGCTATCATCTTGAAGGTAATCGAGCGCTAATTTTACAATTTTGGTCACTCAACCTCTATAAGCCGAACGCGTTGATAGCTCCATACTATAATGTTAATTTGAGTCACAAAACCGAAACACAATCCTAGTTATTTAACGTTTACCGATTGGAACTCCCGGGTTTCGGCATCGAGTAGTAAAATGTCCAAAAAAATAAGCAATCTAGTAAATTTAGTGTAATTAGTATAAAAGATTATGTACAACGTTATAATGGATTTTTGCGACTGAACTTCAAATGACATGATTATGAGCTTATATAGAAATAGAATTATGATTTTATTTGTGATTTGACTGTACTTAAAATGTGTATGTAAAGCGATCAAGAATTTAATAAACAAATGATTCAATACATATAAAAAGAATATATAAATCCAAGCAGTTAATTTTCAACATTCACCTTGCAATGAGTGTTCGGTCCCAAATATCGGGAGTTGAGACCGACAAACTTCAATAGCCAGCGCTTGCACTTGGCCGAAGAGTAGCGGTAGTTGCGACCGCAAAGTAAAATTTCCTTTTGCACTTGCTTGAGTTGATGTCGCTCCCGAGAAGCGGTATTTTCATTACCCACGACAAGCAAACAAGCAAGTTAAAAGGGAAGAAGTAATGAAAAATTACACAGCCCACTTTCAGTTGTCATAGGGCCAACACATTTATTTCGGAATAAAAATCCACCTTTTTTTAAATTAGCAAACCGGAGTTTTTTTTTTGTTGTTTATTGCAACCTAGACGAATCATATAGGGCCTTACTAACAACCAAATTTAGTATACAGCTTAAGTATAATCTCCACACTTTCAAAAATGTTTGTACTAATAACGAATTTAAAGTGGGTTTTAGTGTTAGTATTGAGTTAAATTTTAATGTACACGAAGCCATGTCTAAATTTTTAAACATGACATTGAAGAACAGAGTGATGCCAATTTACTAATATATTTCAGCTAATTGTAAGAATTAGACTTGGTGTCGTAAATAATTAAATTATGCGTAAAATACTAGTTGAATAAGTCGAAATCGTATAAGTACTATTTCATTTTCAGTTGTTTTGAAAATTCCTTTTCCTTCATTATAATTTATTGAAATACTTTACAGTTTAATTTGGTATATTGGTGTTTTTCGTGAATGTTTCATTTAATCAATAAATTACTAAAAACTTCAAAGTTATTAATTTATGAAAATAATATAATATTCGAGTTTTAAAAAGAATTCTTATGGAATTCAGTTTTCATTTATGAAGAAAAAATTATACACTATTAACTTCAGTATAATGGCATCACAGTTTTTCAGCTGATTTTGTTTACTTCGGCTTTTTAAATTTTTATTTTTCGCGCTACTTCCAAATTCAAAGTGAATATGAAATGTCGAAGTAATGTTATGTAGTAGTTTCAATAAAAATGCAAGTTTAAGTAAAGCTGACTATTAAACAATTATTTGTACACTTTCGACTTAAGTCTGTATTAATATTTAAGCTGATACTTTTTTTAAGTCATGACTAGCGATTCGTTGTTAGTAAGGCCCATAGTTAATATAATATATGTACTTATTGTAATATAATATATGTACATAAATACATACAATTATACATGTAACAGACTTTATACAGGGTGTCCCATAAGTCATGGTCCAAACTGAAACTGATAAAAGGGGTCATCATGGCCTCTCAGAATTTGGTAACTTGTTTATACCAAATCATAACGGTTTTTAAGTAACGGCTGTTTTCTTAAATTTCAAATATTCCCTACTTTGAAACAGTGTTTTGGCCACCCTATGTAAAATAAGTTTTCGTTGTGGCATTAAATTAATTCTTGGTTGAAACAAAAATTGGCAAAATACATTGAGCGAAATTCTTATAAAAACATCACATGCATTCAATGTGATACTCAATAATTCTGTTATCTTAAGTTCAAAATATTTTTTTTTCTGTTCTTAATGAGTAATGGTCGTCTGTATGAAGCAAAGGCTGTGCAAAGTTTTTGCTAAGCCTCAAACTGAGGTAATTGAAACCTGATATTTCGTCACAGTTCTTTGAATACTGTGGATTGAGTGCGAAGTTCTTATAAAAACAGTAAAGTTATTTGTGCAACATTTGTCAATTGGAGCAACAATTCAAATTTTATATTATTAACGGAAGTTGCCAAAAAAGTAAGATAGAAATGCATCAGTTTTTGATAAGATTTTTTTTTCAGAAACAGCACTTCAGATTTGTTAATCAACAATGCCCCGGCGCAAGGTTTTATCGGATGAAGAGAAAGGAAAAATAACCGCATATAATGATTCTGGGCTTTCATTGAGAGAAATTGCGAAAAAAGTCAACCGCTGTCATAGCGTTATTCGCAACTTTTTAAGTTTGGGTGAAGAATATAGGACCATTCGCCGGTATGACTATAAGACGAAAATAAGCCCCTGCCAAAAATCGCTTATTTTTAGAGAAATAAGAAAGGACCCAAGCCTTCAGCATCACAAATATTAAAAAAATAAAAATTTCCGGTTGGAAAACGTCAGGTCCAGCGAATTTTTAAACCAACACTTGCTATAAGAAACCGATGAAAAAACCTCAGCTGTCTGCCAGACACAAATCTGCTAGGTTAGATTTTGCCAAAAAAAATATATGTAATGGACAGAAGAATGGAAAAAGATTGTTTTTAGTGACGACAAAAAATTTAACCTTGATGAACCCGACGGTTTTTCCATGTATTCGCACGATCAAAGAATGAAGGAGGTTGTAAAATTCAGCCGTAATTTTTGAGGTGGTAGTGTTATGATTAGGGCTGGTTTCTAAGCAACTGGTAAGACGAAAATTGCATTTGTACCAACGAAAATGAATTCCCGGAAATATATCGAGCTACTGGAGGATGTAATGGTAGAAACAAGTGAGGAATTAGCTGGAGTTGACTTCATATTTCAACAAAATAATGCTGCCGTTCACACCGCACTGGTCGTCAAAGAGTGGTTTTCTCTTAAAAATATTGATGTTTTGGACTGGGCAGCAAGAAGTCCTGACCTCAACCCGATCGAGAATTTGTGGGGAACATTATCTCGTCTGATAAATGAAAACGGCCGGCAATATAATGCCGTTGAAGAACTTAAGGAAGCTATACAGCTCGCGTGGGATTCTATTTCAAATACCACCCTCCAAAACTTAATTGAAACCATGCCAAACAGAGTATTCGAAACAATAACTAAAAATGGAGGTTCCATCTATTATTAAAAGAATCATTTAAGAAAAATAAACGCTCTTAAAATCCATTAAGTACAAGTGTTTTTATAAGAATTTCGCTGCTATTTTCATAGATTTTTAGTAGATTTGATCTAATTATAATTAAACTGAAATTTTTTTTTATTTTTCAAGCAGCCTGTAGTATCAATGATAGTGTACGATTTTCTAAAAAAACAAAAAAAAAAATATCAAGTACTAAAAAAAAATAAGATAAAAAGTTATGGTGTTTTTATAAGAATTTCGCGCAGTGTAGTTAAGAAATGTGGCGGAATGGCGTAAAAGACCGCCATGTTGGTAAAATTGAACAAACAAAGTGGTTTAAGGATGAGAGTATTCATTAAAATTAAAACTAGATGACAGTATACAAAAGAAATAAATTCTGAAATTTTTTTTAATTTTTGTTTGTTTTAGAACCACGCCCGATGAAGTTCAAATTATTATCACTTTTGATCAAAGCGTAGCTCCGGTAAGTGCTATAGCTTTTTGGAGACTGCAAATACTGACAAATTTTTAAAAGGGACTGCCAGTTCTAACCGGTACATTTTTTTTGTCGAGGTGCTGTTTTAAATTTTCAAGTAAGAAAAGGGTTTGACAACATTTTTTGATTATTTTTTTGATTTGCGACGATGTGGTAAAGATAATTGGAAAATTTTTTATCTTAAAATTAGTATAACTATAGGGCAATGTTTTGCTGTAAGAATTATAAAAAACGAAAATTTATTTTGCATAGGGTGGGCAAAACACTGTTTCAAAGTAGGGAATATTTGAAATTTAAAAAAACAGCCGTTACTTAAAAACCGTTATGATTTGGTATAAATAAGTTACCAAATTCTGAGATGCTATGACCCCCCCTTTTTCTAGTTTCAGTTTGGACCATGACTTACGGGACACTCTGTATAATTGTCTCTCACTATCAATGCAATAAAGCGGACATGTTATAAGTTAAAACGGTCGTGGTTTTATTTCTAGCTTTCGACAGGTTATGGGCTCAGGTATTAAACTTGTTCAAAAATAAAAAATAAAAGGTTGTGTTGCCCAATACAAAGTGATATGATGAGTTCTTCACTTTACCAAATAGAAAAACTTAGGGATGATAATTACGACACTTGGAAAGTCCAAATGAGAAGTGTGCTCATCCATAGTGAATTATGGGGTCTTGTGAGTGGCTCAGTGGTTAAAAGCGAAATATCGACATCTGAAGAAGCGATAGCTTGAGAATGCAAAAATGAAGAACTTCTAGCGATGATTCTACTAAATGTTAAATCATCATAGTTGAACCATGTGAAAAATTGCAAAACGTCAAAGGAAGCATGGGTAAGATTGCAAGAATTACATCGCCCTAAAGATCGCGCTAGGAAAGCGTCGTTTTTTAAGCAACTGCTAGCATTAAAAATGAAAGATGACCAACATACGAGGGGCGTTCAAACTATTCTCGGTATCGGGGTGAAGCTGTGGCTGTATATATAAATTGACTTATTTATCGAGTAATACTATTATTTTAATGCATTCATGTAAAATTTCATATAAATGCGATTATTAATTCGCGTTTTATCTCTAGTTAAACAGAATCATAATGGCAACTGAGACGATGATGGTGAAAATTGAGCATCGCGCTGTAATTAAATTTCTCACTAAGCAAGGAAAAAGTCAAAAAACTATTCATGAAGAGATGGTGGCTGTTTACCAGGGTTCCGCACCTTCATTATCAACTGTGCAAACTGTGTCAAGTGAGTTCAAGAGAGGCAGAGAGAGCATTGAAGACGACCCCCGCTACGGCGCCCCGGCTACTGCTTGTACGGGAGAAAGCATCAAAGAAGTCGAAAAATTTGTTCTTGAGGATGCCCGAATAAAGGTGAAAATGATGGCAGAGATCACCAAGCTTTCAATTGGTACCATTCACACCATTCTTCATGACCATCTTAACCTTTCAAAGGTCAGTGCAAGGTGGGTGCCACGAATGCTCACAGCGCCTCAGAAAAAAGTGAGAATCGCATGCTGTAGAGAGCTTTTGGAGATGTGTAGTGAGAACGCGGACGGTGTTATGGATCGAATTGTTACTGGGGACGAAACATGGGTCCACCACTATGACCCTGAAAACAAACAAGAGTCCATGCAGTGGCATAAAAAAGGAACAGACCCCCCGAAGAAGTTCAAAGTCACTCCGTCTGCCGGGAAGCTCATGGCCACAGTTTTTTGGGACTCAAAGGGAATCTTGCTCATTGAGTACAAAAAAAAAAGGTGAAACCATCAACGCCACATCCTACGCTTCCACTTTGCATAATTTGCGGGAGGAAATTAAAAAGAAAAGACGGGGTAAACTCGCGGCGGGTGTGTTGCTTCTTCATGTAAACGCTCCTGTTCACACGGCTGCTGCGCGAGATTGTGGTTTCGAAGAAATCCAACACCCACCCTATAGTCCAGACCTTGCCCCTAGTGATTATTTCCTGTTTCCGGATTTGAAAAAATGTCTTCGTGGAAAAAGATTTTCGGATGATGAAGAACTCAAGTCGGCAATAAATGGAGGAGGAGGAAATTTATTTTTTTGAGAGTTTAAAAAAGCTTATCTCAAGATGTAACAAATGCATTGATGTTAGGTTAGATTATCATGAAAAATAAAAACAATTTAAATTGAATTCGCATTTTCCTTCATATCGATACCGAGAATATATTGAACGCCCCTCGTATGACTGAGCACTTCAATGCTTTCGCAAATGTAATTGAAAAATTAACCGGAATCGATTTAGACCAGAAAGAAAAACTTTTGGTCATAATAATGTTGTCTAGTTTACCAAAGAGTTATGAAAATTCTGTAATCGCCATTGAATCAAGAGATAAACTATAGGCATAGGAGTATTAAAAGGAAAACTACTGGAAGATGGCCACAGAAGGGAAGTTGAGAGAAGTGAAAAGGGGACAGTAATGACTTTTTTGGCAAAATCATCAAAAGAGAACAATAGAGAACGATTCCAACACAATGAACAAAACATGCAAAAGATGTTACAAGTGTGGTAAAAAGGGGCATTACGCAGCTCAATGCCGAGATCGTGAAAAGTCCAGTTCAAAACCAGCAAGTTCATTTGCAGTGTTAAACGGTGTTACTAGACGTATGCACATGGATACTGGATAGCGGCTCGACTTGCCACATGTGTTGTAACAAGAAGTTGGTCCTTAGTATATGAGAGCACACAGAAGGAATTGAATTAGCGGCTAATTTTTTTGTAGAGTCCGTTGGAAAAGATGAAGTGATGATCGAAACTGAACTCTCAAAGGTGAAACCTTGGGATATTCTCTTCATACCAAAAATGAAAGCTAACTTTGTATCCATATGTAAGGCCACTGAAAGCAAACATATTGTGTATTTCACAGTACTGCGTGCTTACAAAAACGGAAACTTATTTGTGACTCGAGGTAATAATCAAGCTTTGTCATCATTAGGCTCCGAAAACAAGGGAAAGGAAATTTTGAAGTGGCATGAAAGGTAGGTTCATTTATGCAAAAAGTTTGTATCTGTTAAGCAAAAAACAAATGATGCGCAGCATGGATTTAAAAAGTGTATTAGATCATATGCTTATAAAGAAAAATATGTAGAAAACTATTTACATGCTCAACTAATCGTAGCAAAAATATATTGGATCTAATTCAAAATGATGTATGTGGACCAATACAAAAAACTTCTCTTGGAGGTTGATCATATTTTGTGACATTTATCGATGATAAGTCGAGAAAGATGTTTGTTTTTTTTTTTTTAAATACAAATCTGAAGTTTTTGATGTGTTCAAAAAATTTAAGCACATGGTGAGAAGAAGGATTAAATTATTTAGAAGTGATAATGCTCGCGATATGTAAACAGAGAGTTTTCTAAGGTGTCGTTCACATATCTCCGTGGAGAACAGACGTGTTTCGGCTTGCGAGTGCATATTAATAACAAAATAACAAAGTGACATTTGAAGTAATTTCTATAGGCTCCAATTAGCAGAGCGTTAGCGTGCTCGGCCGGCATAATACAGGTCGTGGGTTCGAATCCCCGTGTGTACTCTTCACATTTTTTTTTTTTTTTTTTTTATTTTCATTTGAAATAAATTCAAAACAAGTTAAAGTGGTACTAGTGTTGTCCATCACGTGATGGATTGTGGAGAGCGGTCCGCTATGTTAACAGCGGGATCTGCTGATGTATCAGGTGAGGCTTCGAGTGGTTCGAGTGGTTCGAGCCAAACGCCAAAACCAAAGAGAAGGAGGAAGCTTAGTCCACCTTCTAACTTAGAAAAACGTCCCACCCTACCAACGGCCACTGTAAAGGTGATTGGCGGGGTAAGGGAAGGGAACAACTTCGCTTCATTAGCAGCTAGCTAATCCGATGATGAAGAGGAAGAAATGGAGGCTATTGGTAGCAGCATCAAAATGCTACAAGAAAGAGTGCTGGCCATAAAAGAAAAACAAATGGCAAGAAGGAAGAGGGAAGAGCAAGGCCAATCCCAACAACAGCAGCTTGCTCAAAAGCAAACAGAACAACAAAAGCCTAAGAAACAGCAGCAGCAACAACAAGAGCAGTCACAACAACGGCCACAGCTAAAACAGCAGCAGCCACAAAAACGGCAACAGCAAAAACAGCAGCAACAGCAGCAACAACAACAACAACAACAGCAGCAGCAGCAGCAACAGCAGCAGCAGCAGCAGAAGAAGAAGGAGAAGGTGCCGCCTATCAACACCTATAAATTGGAGGTAAATGCTACTAAGGACCTGTGTAAGTTGGTCATTGGTAATAATTTTAATATTAAGGGATTGGAGAGATTGCCATCCACTGTAATACAGTGGAGGGCTACGCGAAAGTGAAAGAGCTACTAAAGGAAACGACGACGGAGCACTACTCTTTCACACCGAAGTGTGAAAAGCGGCAATCGATGTTGCTGAAGGGGTTGGAACCGTCTTCTGATCCTGAGGAGATCTTGGCACTGCTCAAAGAGAAAGAGTGCGAAGGACTCAAGTTCGTGGGGGTAAAGCCATTTACCACAGCTAGAGCCAGGCGGGAGAAACGGAGTCTGCCGTTCTTCCTGGTGCAGCTCAGTCCCGAAAGCCGTCTGGATAGTCTAAGGAGTATTACTGTCCTAGACTACCAGGTGGTTCACTGGGAAAAATTAAAAAGGAGCGAAGGCGTTATACAATGCGTTCGCTGCCAGAGGTTCGGACACGCCGCTTCGAACTGCCAAATGCAGCCACGATGCGTGAAGTGCGCAAAGAACCAATGTTCCGAGGAGTGTACTCTGGGTAGGGACGGAGCATCCGATAGGACGCAGCTCTCGTGCGTATTATGTGGGAACGTGGGACACACCGCAAACTATCGGGGTTGTCCTAAGTTCGTTGATATTAAGAAAGCAAAACTGGCTCAGCAGCAGAGGGTGGAGGTCAAACGTTCACCTGGGAGGCTTCAAACACCAGCCGTCACGTCCCAAATTTCCTACGCCCAAATGGCAGCAGGTAGGGGGACTACGGTACAGCAAGGGACTGTTGCTTCTCCGGCGCCAATGCCAAGAACAACGGAAGCTGCACCTAACATGCTAGCCATCTTGCTCGCAATCCAAGGGCAGATGGCTCAGCTGCAAAAGCAGGTGCAAGAGCAGGCCAAGCGGGTGGACCAGATCTACGCGCTTCTGCCGGGCCTAACGCAACACATGTCGTAATGGGTACGCACATGGTGGAGCAAACTTTGAAGGTCTTTGCGGTGAATGTTAATTCACTGATTAGGATCAAACGAAGAGCTGCGATGTTTAAATTGCTACAAGACCAAACTCCTGATGTGCTTTTCGCTAGCGAAACCAAGCTAACCGATAAGCACAAACTGGAGTACAACAATTATATTGTTAGAAGAAGAAACCGGCCCAGATCCAAATGTGGAGGCGGGGTCGCAATCTTCATTAAACAAGGCATAAAATTTCACAGAGTGTACAAGGGAGTGTTGCGCAGGTTTCGGGTGTTGGAGGCAGTCGTCATTTACATCCCGCTCCGCAGTGGAAAGCGGCTGTACTTGGCCTCGGTTTATGCACCTGAAACTTCACAATCCACTTTATTTATCACAGAGCTCGACACGCTTTTTCGACTTCTGAGGCTGGAATCGGGGGAGAATTATTTTATAATCGGTGGGGATTTCAACGCTAAACACAGAGATTGGGGAAATAATGTGCCAAATACTAGAGGGAACCTACTACTCGATTGGTGGGGTCAGCACGATGTAATGTACAGACTCGGTCTCAAAGCGACGGATAACCCGTCGTTTCCCAGAGGCGGGTCTTATTTGGATCTACTGCTGTACGACGAACGTATACGACTAACAGGTACGAATTTACAAACGCTAAACTGTCTGCGCACATTCGTGTATGACAGCGACCATTGCGGTTTTAGCACCAAAATTACAGTTCCTAACGAAATTGCGGAATTGGAGGAGTTTGTCCAAAGATATTCTTACAACTACAGTAAGACTCGATGGACACGCTTCTCTGCAACCATGACAAGTGCGCTCTCCTCGAATACGCTCCACCCACCGTCCAATAGGAATTTGTCAAACGAGGAGATCGACAATTACCTAAAACAAATGGACGAGACAATTAAACAAACTATGGACGCTACAATACCGCGGTATCGGCATACGACTAACGAAGACCTGTTCCGCAATCCTACTATTGACGCACTGCAACGACAGAAAAGTAGACTTCTGTCAAGACTCAAAAACTTGCACAGACAGTTTACTGACAGATAAAGACCCGGAGATTAGGACACTGAAGGCGTCGATTAAAAATATTCAAACGTTAATAAAAGAGAATTACAGAATTTCTGTAAGTTCGTATTGGAACAACAGGGTTCGGGCTGTAAACACCAGCAACCCGAATATGTTCCCGCAAATAAATAAACTATTTCGGAGAAAAAATCAAAACGACCTTCAGTGTCTTAAAATACCCCGGACAACAGACAACAAACGGTTACTGACAATAGCAGGTATTGATCCAAATGAGGCCGCTGACGATGACGACTTCTTTGTGATCGAGGATCCACAGGAGAAGGTTGAGGCTATAGGGGCGACTTTCCAGGAAATATACAAGGCCACTGATACCATTGGCCGTAATTATGACCTGGACAATCGCGTCTTGGTGCACGACTTCTACATTCGAAATGAAATAGAGAACTGGCGATCCGAGGGCTCTGGTTTCACCCGGTTCAGCGACGAAAATATGGCAAATAATGTCATTACCAGAGAGGGTGACCTACCCCCGTTCATTTCGAAGGAAGAGCTCCATGAGATCATCGACACAATCAGGGCTAAGAAATCAGTGGGGACAGATGGTATTCCGAACATCGTGCTTCGACATCTTCCTCTAGATGCGGTGGACATTTACACCACCCTGTTTAATAATGCAATGAATAATGCACATTATCCAGCGCATTGGAAAACGGCGGTGGTGCAACCTATCCCCAAAAAGGGAAAGGATATATCCAATCCGGCGAATCTTCGGTCGATAAGTCTCCTTCCGAATATGAGTAAGGTGTTTGAAAAAGTAATCAATAGAGCTCTGTCTAGGTGGGTTGAGGACAAACATATAGTTCCGGATAATCAATTCGGTTTTAAGGCGGGACATGATATCTCACATGCCGCGTCTAAACTGGTGTCCGATATCCAATGGAATAAAGGCAAAAACCAATGCACTGGTGCCTGCCTTGTTGACTTGGAGAAGGCCTTCGACACTGTATGGTTAGAGGGTCTTTTCTATAGGCTGACTAGGCTGGGGATCAGTAAACCACTCTTGTACATTCTTTTTAATATGCTAACCAACAGACAGTTCATCGTGAAAAATGGCGATGTGACTTCTGGTGGAATATTTCAAATTAAAAATGGTCTTCAGCAAGGCGCGGTCAATTCGCCGATCCTATTCAATATTTATACAAGCGACTTGATAGGTTCACTTCCCCATACTATTGCGTACGCAGACGATTTGATAGCGTACAGAACAGGTCCAAGAATCGAGGTCATTAATACTCTCTTGCAGCGTGACTTCGATAAGATAAGACGATTTTGCGATGACTGGAAGTTGAAAATCAACTTTCAGAAGTCGGAAACCATTCTCTTTAGGACGCCGTTGTCTGGAGCCTCTAGGGATACCAGAAAAAATTGGCGAAAGTTCTCGATCATTGGACAACACGGACAGCCTCTTGCCTGTCGAAATGTAGTCAGATACCTTGGGATCTGGCTAGATCAGTTTCTGTATTTTGACAAAAATGTAGATGCTGCTCTGGCCAGAGCCAAAGGCGCTTTTGCCCTTACAAAGAGACTGTTTTATAGCAGCCAACTCGATGAGAGGGTAAAGGTAATCTGCTACATGGCCCTTATCAGGCCCATGCTGGTATTCGGGTGTCCCGTGTGGTTCAATGTGCGAGCAAGCTTAATGGAAAAGATTCGGGTGTTTGAGAGGGCTTGCCTTAGGGCTTGCCTTCGCTTGTACAGAACACCAGAGTCGGAGTACAAAAAATTTTATCGTAATGAGGTCCTTTACAACAGGGCGAACCTAATACGAGTGGACAACTTCGTAATTAAGCTGACTCGAAGGCACATTGCAAGAGCAATGACCTCGATGAATAACCTGATATCTGGGGCCTACTATCCCAATTATCTTTACCACGAGAATGCGCGCTCTGACGGCTTCGTTCCACCGGAAGCATTCCTCTACCTAGATCAGATAGGGTTGATCCAGGATAGATCAGCGGTCCCGCTAATCTTCCATGTCGCTCGGAGAGCTGGGGACAGGCGACTCAACTACGACAAAGACGTCGCACACGGCAGTGTGGATCGTCTCTGGTTCAGTAGGGCGGTGGGGAATCGCGATAAGAGGGATGTCGTTCGGCAGCATCAGCATTTCTGGTGGTTGAATGATGGAGAAGATGTTTCGTCGTCGTTTCCGTCAATTACGGACCAGCCTCACTAATGAGGCAGAGCTGACCAATCTATTTGCTCTGTAAATAGCGATGGCCAGCTTGCATAGGTTTAGGTTAGCATTTAAGGAATATATATATATATATTAGTATATATAAAGGTATATACTAGTATATGTATGTCATTGTGCATAGTGTCTGTGTATGTATGTGTGTATTGTGTATGTAGGTTAGTTAGACTAAGAGTTATTTTAAGTTAGATATTAAGTTTTTATAGAAAAAATAAAAAATCTGGATCATATGCTAAGTTTTTTGTTAACAATTTCTTTTCTTAGCCTTAAGTACTCGTATACAAAATATATTTTTCAATAAAATGTAAATAAAGTCGAAAGACATAGATATACGAATTTAGAGTAGCTTAGAGTGCCTGTGTGGGGCCAGTAAGTTAATATAAGTTTGTTAAGTAATTTTAAGCTAGCATTTAAGCATTTTTTGTTAGTATGTAAGAGTTTAATGATTAATATATTGTAATAAAATGCATTTAAAACTAAAACTAAGAGAGTTTTCTAAGTTTTTAAAGGAAAATGGCGTTCGTCGACAGTTGGCGGTAGAGTATACGCCACAACAAAATGGTTTGCGGAAAGGGCCAAAAGAACAATCATCGAGATGGCGAGGTGCATGCTATTGAACTCTAAAGGAAGGAATAGGGAATAGGTCTCCAACGATTTCGGTAAAAGTTGGACATCTTCGAACATGAGGTAATAGAGCAGTAATGCTTGATAAGCGGTCGGGCAGATCGAAATTTATATTATATGGTTGGCTGCTCGAACGAGTCCAAAGCCTATCGTGTGTATGTTCCAGAGGAAAGAAAAATATTTAAGAGCCGAGACGTCAAGTTTCTGGAAGGAGAAGGTAATTCTACATCAAATGCGCATGATTACACATTTCTAGGATTAGGCAAAACTGAAATAGCTCAAACAGAATCAGGACAATGGTCAACCCAAGGGTTGCTACACAGATGTTACAAGAGAAGATGATTCAGGACCCATACGACAAGATGAAAATAAGCAGGAATATATGACACAGGTAATACAAAATACAAACTAGTGATTTAGGTGAACATACCTCAAAGTCGGAATGCGAAGACGAAGTGGTTGCCCCAAGAAGTTATAGTGGTGTCATAACAAGGAGCCAGTCAAGGATGTTAGAATCCCAGGATTTGGGTAATTATAATAAATTTTTTAGCCAAAGCGAACTCATTCCTATCACATTTAAGGAGGCATTGTCGTCTAAAGATGCTTTTAGGTGGATTTGATTAATACTGAGTTTCGTTCATTACAGAGAAATCATACATGGGATATTGTTGAACGGCCTAATAATCGAAAACCATAAGGTCAAAGTAGGTATTCACGACAAATAATGGGGAAGTTATTGCACTTCATCGTGCATACAAACAAATATAAACATTTCGCAACTTCAGCACACGCGCCGTAAGGTCAATGCTAATATTACAGAATAATCCAAAATCAAGAATTATGTTTCGCTACACCGGATGCAAATATTATATTCCCATCAGGAATGTTTCACATGCGGTGTTAGCACTATTAGATTATAAGTACTAGTGTAAGACAAAAATGTAATTAGAATTAAGTTGACTGCAAATAAAGGTCGTAGTTTAAAAAGCAATTGGTTTTTTTTTAATTACTTTATTTCTAAAATACTTAACTGGGACGTTAAGTATAAGTATACTAATCACGATTAGTAGTAAAATGATGTTGCCAAATACCAGGTGTTGACTTCACTGAAACCTTTTTCCCGATAACCTATTGTTCCACTATTAGATTTATCTTGGCACTGTCTGCGGAATAGCAGCTATTTGTGACCCAAATGGACATAACTAACGCCTACCTGAATGGCGATTTAAAGGAATAGTGTTCATGGAACAGCCAAAGGGTTTCGAGGACAAGGAATTCCCTAATCGCGTTTGTAAATTGAAAAGATCACTCTATGGATTGGAGCAATCAGGAAGAGCGTGGAATACCAGACTGGACAAGGCATTGGTAAGAATCGGATTTACGCAAACTCTTTCGGATCCTTGTCTTAAGTATAGCAACGAGTTAAATATTATTGCTATACATGTAGATGATATCTTACTTGCATGTTCTACTGAAGAAAAACTTAAAGATATAAAACGTCACATATGCGCTGAGTTCGGAGCGATCGATAAAGGTCCAACTGGATACTTTCTTGGATTGGAAATAATACATAACACCAAAAGAGGCAGGTTGTGGGTTTCACAAAGTCAGGTAATAAAGACTCTACTCGCATCCCATGGGATGAGAAAGATTGTAAAGGAAGACATTCACCATTGCAGCTAGGGCAAAAATTCAAAAAATGTGGGAACTGTACAAAGTGCAAATTGATAGAAAAAAAATCATTTCAATCACTTACAGGATCACTCATTTATATAGCGATATAAATAAAATAAAAAAAAATAAATTACGCCGACTTTGATAGGGCAACAAGCGAAGACAGACGATTTAATATCGGCTACACATTCTTGGTTGGCTTATCAAGCACGGAAGCGGAGTATATGGCCCTTTCAGCTGTGACAAAGGAAGCGGTGTACCTGCGGGCTCTGGTATCGGCCATGGGTTTCAATGGAACAGTCAGCAGACCTATCGTGGTCTATTGTGACAACCGGAATGCACAATACCTTGTCAAGAATCTTGTATTCCACGATAGAAGCAAACACATTGATATCCGGTATCATTATGTGCGAGAGAAGTCTATCAGTGCTATATAATACATTCCAACAGAAGAAATTATTGCGGATATACTTACGAAGAATATCTTAAAAGTTAAACATGAGAAATTAATATAATACATATATGCTAGGTTTCCAAAATCATTGAATTTTTGTTTTGGTTGTGAATCTAAATTAATACATTAATAATCTTTGTGTTGAAATGTATTTAACCATTACACATGTATTACTAGGCAACGCAAATTACATTCATGTAACTTATATGTATTTGTTACATTTTGATATAACAATTCAATTCATAGACATATACTTTATACATACGTACTGTTGGCAACGCCATAATTATTATTATTCATATTTTGACATTTACATTACTTTTCATTCTTGCTTATTTTCACATTTTTGATTCTCTCTCTTCTGGCTTTTTAATTTGAACTCTTGTACCAACCAGACGCATAATACAACACGTGAAATAAAACATATTATATTTATATATATTGATATTTTATTTCTATTAAAACAAGTTTGTGTGATCACAAGAGATCACAACAGTGGCGACGAGAATTTTAGACACTATCAATTTTATCAATTCATTCTCCCATCAGGGAAGAAACATTCAAGAAGTTGCTCCAGCAGATGCAGGAACAGACACAGCACTCATCGAGAATGCCAAAGCTGATGTACTAGTGAGCCGAATACATACCACCAACAATATAAACAAGTCAAAAGCTATCCCGAAATCCCCATGCTAGTTCTGTGGTAACATACATTTCGCCCGCGACTGCTCATATGCCAAACACAAATGTGGGCAATGCAACACTATAGGCCATAAAGAAGGGTACTGCAATGTGGGGAGGAAGCAGAAAAACAAAAGTCATAAACACAACAGATCGAGAGCAAAGATGAATTATAACAACAACAAAACATTCAGGCCAGAATTAAAAAGCATTTTCATCACCAACAAAATTGATCCATCGGAGCAGAAGTATATAAGCGTCAACATAAATGGTACAAATATCGACTTGCAGTTGGACACAGCATCTGACATTACAATAATATTAGAGAAAAACTTCAAAAATTTGAATGTTCCACTTGTCGACAAAGTTATACACACAGCCAGATGTGCAACCGGCAAATTACCATTGTCAGCTCAATTTGATTGCAATGTAAAATTCAGAACGAGACAGGCATATTTGACATGTTATGTCACTCCAAACAACAATTTAAATGTTATGGGGCTCGACTGGATTAAGGCATTAAAGCTCGAAGATATGTCAATAAGTGCTATCTGCAATCAAGTCACATGTTGAAAGTTCTAATGAACCTATTCAAAAAAATATTTCACTTTTAAAACTTTCTTTTCCAGACGTGTTCAACGAATCATTAGGCCTGTGTAGCAAAACAAAAGCACATCTGGTTGCAAAGCCAAACATCCAACCAGTTTTCCGACCAAAGCGACCAGTCGCTTATGCCGTCAAAGATCTTGTTGAAGCAGAACTGCAGCGACTACAAGACACCAATGTGATTTCGCTAGTTAACTACTCGGAGTGGGCTGCCCCTATAGTTGTCATTAGGAAATCGAATGGAATCATACGCATTTGTGCAGACTTTTCCACTGGTCTCAACAATGTCCCCGAAAGTCATCAGTATCCTCTTCCCTTGCCAGAGGATATTTTCGCAAGACTGGCCAATGCTCGAGTCTTTAGTCATATAGACTTATCAGACGCTTTCCAGCAAATTGAAGTGGATGAAGAGTCAAAGCATCTACTCACTATCAACACACACATGGGTCTTTTCCTATACAACCGAATGGTGTTCGGTGTGAAAACGTTCCCGCAAATTTTCGAACAAGTCATGGTCCAAATGCTTGCTGGACTGTCAGGCGCAGCAGCATATATTGATGACATCTTTGTATCCGGAACAGACTTGGAGAACACAATGGGAATTTGCATGAAGTTCTTTGTCGTATCCAGGACTATGGATTTAAGGTTAAATTCGCTAAATGCAAGTTTTTTGTCAACGAAGTCAAATACCTTCGGTACGTCATTAACCAACACGGACTTCATCCCGATCCAGAATGCATATTGGCCATCAACAACATGCCCAAGCCAACAAACGTGTCAGAACTTAGGTCTTTTCTTGGTGCTATAAACTATTATGGCAAATTTGTGAACGACATGCTCAAACACAGAGGGCCATTAGATGAGTTTTTAAAGGCAAATACGCGGTGGATATGGACAGATGACCACCACAATAGTTTTCTCAACCTGAAATTTCAGATTCTCTCATCTGACCTGGTCCTAGCTCATTACGATCCTAAGCAAAATATCATCGTTGCAGCAGATGCCTTCAACTATGGCCTAGGTGCATGTATTTTGCATGAATATCCTGATGGAACCATCAAAGCAATCTGTCATGCATCGCGATCGCTCACACCAACAGAAAAAGCATATAGTCAGATTTAAAAGGAGGATCTCGCACTTGTCTTTGCAGTGACTAAATTCCACAAAATGGTTTTTGGTCGAAAGTTCAAACTCCACACAGACCATAAACCACTTCTTGTCATTTTTGAAAAAAAGACAGGAATAGCCGTTCATCAAGCAAACCGTCTACAACGCTGGGCAGTCAAGTTATTGGCATACGATTTTGACATCAGCTTTATTTCAACCAGTAGCTTTGGATATGCAGATGTGCTGTCACGGCTCATTGATAAAAATATCCACGTGACGGGGGATTTTGTTATTGCATCAATCAAAATTGAACAGGAGGTTAAACATATTCTTACAGACAATCTCGGAAATCTGCCAGTTACTCACCAAATGGTTAAAGTTGAATCGGCGAAGGACAATACGCTGCGCCGAGAGAAATCAAAGAAAACAACGAGTTAAAGGCATTTTTCTACCGCAGAGAAGATATCAGCACCATCGACGGATGTCTCATGTTTGGCCAACGAGCCGTCATTCCAAAACTGTATAGAAGAAGAGTTCTCAAACAACTCCATCGTGGCCATCTAGGCATCGAAAGAACAAAATCTATAGCCAGAAGTTTTGTTTATTGGCCAAACATAGACACCGACATCAAAACACTGGTCCAAAATTGCAGCAATTGTGTGACAGCAGCCAAGATGCTTCAGCCATGGCCCACACCAACGGAACAATGGGAATGTCTCCATCTGGATTACGCTGGACCAGTCGAGGGTAATTATTTTCTGGTTCTAGTGGACGCTTTTTCTAAATGGCCGGAAATAGTTGCAACAAAATCTATCACTACTCAGCGTACCATAGAAATTCTTAGCGAGATATTCTCCCGATTTGGACTACCAAAAACGATTGTTTCAGACAACAGGACGCAGTTTAAGAGCTCGCAGTTTCAACAGTACATGGCAGAGAATGGTATCAAACATCTTTGCTCCAGTCCGTACAACCTGATGTCTAATGGACAAGCCGAACGATTTATGGATACCTTCAAACGTTTGCTGCTGAAGTTAAACACAGAGGAAACAATCACTCAAAATCTTCAAACGTTTCTTCAATCGTATCGCTCGACACCAAACCGAAACACACCAAATTCAAAGTCTCCAGCCGAAATCATGTTTGGTAGAAATATTCGCATCACTTTAAATCTTATTAAGCCCAAGCTTAATGAAAACTGCCAAACCAAAGTTGAGACTACGAATCAAAATCAAACATCCATGTCCGAACAATTTAATCGAAAATTTAGTACCAAATCGAGATCATTCAACAGTCAAGATTTAGTTTATGAATATAGAATATAGAATATACATACTAATAGTAACAATTTCCAGTGACAGCCAGGACAAATTGTTGAACGTTTTGGAAAGGTCATATATAATATTTTGTTGCGGAGTGGCAGACTAGTTCGTGCACATGCCAATCAACTTCGAATACGTTATAAAGAAGACATCACTGCCAAACCTGGAGTCGAAAAACCATGGAATATGGCATTGGATGTGTATGAATGTGATACAACACCTTGTGAAGTAGTTCCGCCACCAGACAGGGTTAACTCCCCCAACGTTAAGACTTCTCCAAACAATATAGTGGCAGCTCTACCATCTATCCCACGTCGAACCCAACGGACGCGACGGCCAATCAATAGTATTATGCCTGGATAGTTGTGTCATCAGAAAAGATAACTCAAAGGGGAAGGTGTTGACAACGCCATAATTATTATTCTTCATATTTTGACATTTACATTATTTTTCATTCTTGCTTATTTTCACACTTTTGATTCTCTCTCTTCTGGATTTTTAATTTGAACTCTTGTACCAACCAGACGCATAATACAACACGTGAAATATAACATATTATATTTATATATATTGATATTTTATTTCTATTAAAACAAGTTTGTGTGATCACAAGAGATCACAACACGTACATAAATACTCACAATTATATAACAAAGTTTCTTTAGTCTCTCACTATCATTGGAATAAAGCGGACATTATGTTAAAACGGTAGTGGTGTTGTTTCTTTTGATTAATCACTTATTCACACTGGTTTTAAAAAAATAGAGATAAAAGATATCAATGTCCAATGACTTATTAGATAATATCATTTCACTATTTATTGTAGGAATAACCTTATGTGACAAGGGTGTCATAAGTGACATTCTCGGACTATTGCCGTGAAGGCATAAGTGAAGGGGTGTATTGTACATGCCTTAGCACATGTTCTCAAGTTAAAATTTTATCATAGACACAAATAGTTTATACATAGTTCATGTTTAGCGTGAGACCACATTTAGAATTCGCAGTTCACGGTTATCGCATTTCACGGTTATTGCATTTCAATTTGCTTGCGTCTGATCTCACGCCTGTGTTATGTACCTGTTTAAATCGTAAATTAAAAGTTTAGTTCCAACAGAACCACAAAACGAGGAAGTCAAATAAATGTAAATTTAATAAAATATCACATAAAGTGTTGTCTTTTTTGTTTGTGTCACTATAAAGGTAACATAATTTGGCGACCGTGACAGGACAGTTATAGTGATGACTTGTTACATTTATAGTGAACAAATAAGTGAAATTCAGTCATTAACCAAGTATAGTAAAAAGGTTTTTTCAATAAAATTCAGTGTAAAGTTTTTAAATAAATAATGTCTCAGCTAGAAAACACTAACCAAGGAGAGAATTTGGAGGACTTCGCCGATCAACAGGAACTTGTTGGAGAACAAATTGTGAGAATGGTTCGCAATTACAACAAGGACGACGAGGTAAGAAAAACTCGCAAATACCTCGAGGATAGACTGGCAGAATTGACAAAAAACTGGGATCAATTTGACATCGACAACATAATTCGAAATGGTTTTTCTCAACAATTAGAACATCCATATTTCAAAAAGGACTACTTCGAAACCATTCGAAGGATTGCAGAACAAATGCGTAATGACATCGTGGGTCGATTGGACGCGTTAGCAGCAGATAGCGGGCTCCAGAAGAAACAGGTTCCCAAAAATGTTGAGCCAGCCGTAGAAACAAATACGAAGAAAGGGGCAATACATAAAGGAACATCGGGGGTGGCCGTGGTGTAGTGGTACTGGCAGTCGCTTCTCACTCGGAGGGTCAAGGTTCGAATCCTAGTCAGGACAAAAGTTTTCATTTGTGTATTGGAACTCAGTCAGAAAAATCTGCGTGTGAAGGCATAACACTAACATGTAGATTTGGCTGTTGTAGGGTTTTCAAACACAAAATAACCGTTAAAATTCCCCACCTCACATTCCGAGTGAAGAAAATCTCACCGTCCTATTCGGACTCCCACCCCTGGAGAGTCAATTTCGAAACCAAACACACCTGAGTTTCTTCAAACCACAACATCACAAACTTTCCTTTCTCCTCCTTCTATCTTTCAGCCCGCGCCCTGGCAACAGTATAAGGGTATTCATAACCCCTTAGGCGCGCGTAAATTATATAAAAAAAAAAAATAAAAAATCTGAGTGCGAGCCAAAGAAGAGCCTGAGAAAGTCTATGGCAATGAATGTGAAAGATAGATTTTATTGACTGGCAGAAATTTTAAAAAATCTAGAGATAAGTACCAGTCTCAAACAAATCAACAGTTTTCCCAGCAATTCTGCCAGATAAAACTAAAATCAGTGCAGCAGAATTGGGATGAAATATCAACACTGTATGGAGGACGATATAACAACTCAAGACATAGAAAGCTATTTTGAAAAGCAGGAGTGCGGGGAAAGGGCTCTATTGCAATTACATGGTGATGCAATGGTTTTACAAACAGGGGCGGCAACTATTAACACAGCAATGAAGTTGCCAAAAATAGAGCTTCCCGAATTTGATGGGTATTGCTTGAATTGGAGATAATTTTACGACCTGTTCAAACAACTCATTCATGATAATCCTATTGCTCCTGCACAAAAGCTACACTTTTTGAGAGCCAACGTAACAGGTGAGGCTCATAACTAAATCAAGCATTTTCAACCAACTGACTTTAATTATGAGGTAGCTTGGAAAACCCATGTTGATCGTTATGATAACAAGGGGTTACTATTGACAGAACAACTCACAAGAATCCTTACTCAATCAAGCACGAGAGGCACGGTAAACAGTCTAAGGAAGCTGCATGACACAACAAAGGAAGTTTTTTAGGTGATAGGCAACCTTGGCTCTCATGGTTGGGACCCTTTGATTTTCTATTTGATGCTGAAGAAATTGGACAGAGAAAGCAGGACATTGTTTGAACAATCACTTACGGATCCAAGAAGCAGTCCAAGCATGAGTGAATTTTTTAAGTCCGTGGAGGCCAGGTTCCAGACCCTAGAGGTCAACGGTAAGGAGAGCAAATCGAAGTCATCAGTGGGAGTTGAAGCAAGCACCCAAGAGTATCAGAATTGCACTTTGTGCAGTTCAAATAACCATTGAATTTTCAATTGTAGTAAATTTCTTTCCTTTTCAGATGCAGCAAGCGGTGCGGAATCTGAAGATCTGCGGAAAGCGTTTGAAGGTTGGCCACTTCTCCCGATCATGATAGTCCAGAGGATGTCAAAAATGCGATCAAAGGCATAATACGCTTTTGCACCACCAAGAAAGGTCTACACTGAAGCAGAGTAAAAAGCAAGTCAAGCCATATCAGAATGCAGAAGCAAGCCAGCCAGCGCACAGCAACAGCTCACCGCCATCGCTTCTGTCTAGTAAGTCTAACCTTAATTAAAATAATTTATTAAGTGATAAAAATCTAGTACAGTAGCCAATGCTGCAATAGGTCACACATATAAAAATAAGCATATATCGCTCAACAAATTGGAGCAAAAAGATCTAGATTAAATATTCCAATTAGTGGAATTGGCTCCCAAGACAGTCAAGCACAGTATATCACCAGCATAAAGTTCAAATCAAGATCTTCATTATTTTCTGCTTCTATTGATGGAGTAATTTTGACAAAAATAACTGACTATCAATCAAATACTTGATGCTATAACTTTAAGTATACCCCCAGAAGTGGAACTGGCAGACACCAATTCCCATAAGAATGAACCGATCGATATTCTCATAGGAGCAGACATTTTCTTTTACCTGCTCCTTCAGAGGGCGATACGATGCGGATATAATTTATTAGTTTTGAGAAACTCTAAATTGGGCCGGATAATTACAGGAGGCATGGAATTACCATTTTGTACTCTTATTGTAGCGAAACCCACCTTATCTACATTGGATAAATTGGTGCAAAGTTTTTGGGAGACATGATACTCCGGTAAAAACCATGGGCGAGGAAGAGTTCAGGTGTGAAGAGCTTTTTAAAAATAATATAACGTTTGAGAATAAAAATTTCATCGTAAAATTACCCTTTAAAGATGATCCAACAAAACTTTTAGGAGTTTCCATTGAGATGGCAAGAAGAAAGTTTCTACTAGGTGGAGTGAAATGTAACCTCCTTGGGAATTAAAAAATTATTTTTTTGAAATTATTTTTTATATTATTCAATCTAGTACCCTTTTAGTTTGATGCACTTATTCCAGCGATTTTCCAACTTCTTGATCCCGTCCAAAAGTAATTTTCCGGAAGGTCTACAAAATACTCCTCCATTGCGTCGATGATTTCCTCGCGTGAGCTGAATTTTTTATTGATGAGCCATCTGGGAAGAGATAATAGTCCGAGGTATCCAAATCCAGTTACCAATCGACCCCAAAAGTCCACCCGATTCCGCATCAGCAAGTCCAAACACTCTTTCGAAGTGCTCTCGCGTTCGTGTTTTTGGTGTTTGCGGGGCACCTAGCGGCAGGATAACTTTTTCATATGCAGAATATTGACCAAAATATGGCGTGTGCACTCAGTACTAATCTTTGTGGTATCTGCTAGCTCGCGCACCAACACTTTCCGGTCAGCCAGCACCATTTCATGTATTTTTTTTTTGAGATTGTCCTCTGTAACCACATCGGAGGGCCTGCCGCTGCGGACTTGATCGGTAGTGGAGTTGCGGCCATCACGAAACTCTAGACACCAATATTTGACGGTATAATCTGACTGAGCATTAGCCCCATAATATTTATGCAACTTTTCTTTTGTTTCCTTCGCTGTTTTGCCTCTCAACAAATAATGTTTTATGAGAGAACGAAAATCGTTTTTGTCCATACTCAACATGATGCCAAACACGTCAACAACAATCATTCGGCATGTCTCCCTAAATATGAACGGACTTCAAGGCACCATAACCTTTTTTGCAGTAGCAGCGCATTCTGGCGGTCAAGGAAAATAACCCAGAACTGAAGGATCAATACGTTAAATTCTTGGAGGAGTATGAGTTTTTAGGCCATACGAAATTTATATCAGATAATCGAATAACCGGAACACATTACATGCGCCTTCATCATTGTATTTTGAAACCAGAAAATTCATCAACAAAACTTGGTGTTGTCTTTGATGCATCGGCAAAGAGCAGCAGCGGCAAATCTCTCAACGATATTTTGATGGTCGATCCAACAGTCCAACCTGATTTTTTTTCTATCATTATTAACTTTAGAATGCATAGATATGATTTTACCTGTAATATAAGCAAAATGTACAGGCAGATTTTGGTGAAACAAGAGGATTAACCTTACCAATTAATCTTGTGGAGACCACAATCAAATCATCCGCTAAAAACTTATCAATTAAATACTTTAACATATGAAACAGCCTCTGCACCATATTTAGCAACACGATGTCTTACTAAATTGGCAGAAGACAACATACAAAAATTCGAAAAAGTGTCATTTGTTATCCAAAATAATATCTACGTAGATGACTGTCTAACAGGTGCTAAAACAGTCGCTGAAGCTCGTGAGTTATTGAATGAAATTAAACAAGTGCTTCAAGTGGGTAACTTTGATTTGCGGAAGTTTTGTGCAAATGACCCAATGGTCTTAAAGTTCCAGAAAAGCACAAGGAGAACCTAGTTACCTCTTATCAGTCAGAGGTAGTTAAGACTTTGGGACTAATCTGGGAACCATCACAAGATGTATTTAAATACAGTTTCAAAACCGAACTAATAAGCAAAGCGAGTGAAAAGATATATAAAAGAACAGTTCTCGCGGACCTCACAAGATTATTTGTTCCATTGGGATTGATCGGCCCCGTGATTATGCTGGTTAAGTTAGTCCTGTAGGAGCTGTGGAAAACTAAACTACCTGGAACAATGGTTGTAATAAAAGAAATGAATGTTCCACCTATGCGATGGAAATTAGGCCGAGTAACCGAAATTTTTAAAGAAAGCGGCAATCTAATCTGAGTGGCACCTAGTAAAACAGAAAATGGCACATATTAAAGGACCATGCACAATCTATGCCCATTGCCAATATAGGACTCGAGTGCTGAAAATGTTTATCACGATACAAGACCAAAATCAGATGAAACCAGTAAAGAAACAAATTCAGGTTGGAAAAAATTTAACTTAAGGAGCGTGCTTACCTCAATATTGTGCATTTTCTTAGTGTTAGACATAACGGTGTCTGCCACAGACAAATGAAAAAGTTGCGGTGACAAAATTAGACAACTGCATTGGTATTTACTTCGAAGACATTGGTGAGGTAAAAATAACAAATACCTTCTGGAACGTTTATATTTATTAGAATTTAACAACATATTGGTTTGAAAGAAATAAAATCACATCTTAAGCTGCTAGATGGAATATGCACAGAAGATATGGCTAACAAAGCTTATTGCAGACCCATAATAGATAGCCTTCAACATCGAGTTACGGTGATAGAGCGCAACAATGAGCTGCTGCATAGTTCCCAAGGATCAAAATATGAAAAAAATAAGAGTGGCAAGATCTCTGTTTGACATCGTTATAACACTAGCACTTAGTTTGTTTGGAATTTTGGATCAGGAAGATACTAATCGAATCGAAGAAAAAATAGATTTGATCAAAGAAAATGAACGCCGTGCAGAATATCTTTTAAAAAGGCAGAATATCATATCAGACTCTACGGTCAACATTTTGAAAAGAGACACCTTAGAAATCCAACAACAATTTAAGGCTCTTCATATTTATTTGATGAGAAAGATTGATGGAATTCAATCAAAGCAAATGCTGTTCGAGTAAAAACATGAGTGACAGCTCTTACTTCATATTTAATATTGATTATCACAAATTTTGAACGGATTCAGGAAGTGTTATTGGACTTAAATCGTACTAAAATAAATCAAAAATTGATAATACCAAGACAATTTAGTTAACAGTTGCAGCTAATTAACTTCCTCCAACACTCCGATTGCCAAAAAGATCTATAGTAGATATGTTCAGAATGGCTTCGATCACAGGCCGTAGTTTGAACAACTCAATCGTTTTCGAGATGCGGCTACCCATAATAAATACTGAAGAATTTCAACTTTAATTTGGTCAAAGTTCCTATATCGCATGAAAATTTAAGTTATTTGGTCGACATATCTACTCCATATTTTGCAGTTTCGATGACCAGAGATAAGTTTTTCCCACTAACAGCAATTGAGGTGGCTTCAAGTTAATATCACCCAAAAATTATCTATGTAATCAGCTCCATCAGTGGTGTAGCGAGGCGGTGGGCAAGGGAGGCACAGGTCCCGTGCGGCAATTTGGAGCGGAATTTTTTTTTAAATATACAAAATTTACAAAACGGATTCTTTTCCCATTGCAACGAATTGATTAACAAAGTTTACCAGCAGTAACACTGCTTCACAGGAAGTAATCAAAAACTTTGCACAATGCACATAAATATCGATCACTCCCGAATAGCGATGGTTGCGACCGAAATTTATGAAATTTGCGCTTGCTTGATAAGCGACGAACCCAACATCGCAAACCAGTCAACATCGACATCGGTCGCTCCCGATAAGTGGTACATTGTTGTGTCACAACTGCGCAAAGGTGCCTTTGACACAATTTGTGTAAAAGCTTAGACAAGCTGGGCAATGACACAGTCCATGTGCGAGTACATTCGTCCAAGGCGCAGGATCACACCCAGTTATTAACGCTTAATTGTATTGTAGAATAAAGTCTAAGTCTAATTTACAAGTGCTATATTTTAATTTCAAACTTTTAGCTAAAAAGTTAGCTATACAATAATAAGGAAAAGTAGATACATACAACCTTGATCAAAAAATACAAGTTTATTCATCTAAATCCACATTGTCCCTTCAAAGTTATCTCCATCAACTGGAACACACTTATGCCAGCGCTTGATCTAATCCTCGAAACATTTTTTATATTCGGTTTTCGGTATGTCCATCAGTGCTTCCTGCGATTTTTCCATTACTTCCTCTCGACTGCTGAAACGCGTTCTCCGTAGTGGTTTTTTAACTCAATTGAACAGAAAGAAGTCACAGGGAGCCAAATCAGGTGAATGCAGTGGCTGTTGGATTGTATTTGTTGCATTTTTCGTCAAAAAATTACGAATAATGATGGCACTGTGCGACAGTACGTTATCATGGTGCAAAATCCACCAGTTTTCTGCCACAATTCTGGTCTCTTTCGGTGAATTGCTTCACGCAAACGTCTCATAACGCCCAAATACTCGTAATACTCTTTGTTTACTGTCTGGCTTTCTGGCAAAAATTCATGATACACTACACCGTTATAATCCATGAAAACCGTGAGCATTGCATTCTTTTTTGACTGAATACGATGTGGTTTTTTTGGTCTCGGCTTATTTGGTGAACGCCATTCACTTGCCTGATGCCTGGATTGCATGTCGTACTCATAACCCCACGTCTCGTCTTCAGTAACGATCCTTTTGGTGAATGTGGGATCAGAATCAGCCTCGCAAATTATCTCTTTCGCGTCAACACGGTCTCTTTTTTGCATGAAATTGAGGTCTTTTGGCACCAACTTTGCTGCTACACCATGGAAACCCAAATCATTAACCAAAATATCTTGGACGGATCCATGGGCAATGTTCAAGTCTTCCGCTATCTCCCTGATGGTTAATTTGCGGTTATTGACCAACATTTCGTTTACTTCATCAATGTTTTCGTCGGTTTTCGATGTCGATGGTCTTTTGCAAATGTCAAGGTATGACGCTAAGATTTAGAGGGAATGTCAACAACAGATTTACCAACTTAACAAAAAAAAACGGAACTCAAATCGGAAGAATGGGAGCGCCACACGGTGGCGGGAACATTTTAATCAAAGTGGTATGTGTTTAATTTGAACAGTTCACTTGTCCTTGTCCATGCTCTTGTGTTTGATGTTTCTTTTGTAATATCTTCGAGTATCTATGTGTTGAAAAAAAGCATCGGATGCCACAAATAAAATCTTCAATTATAGTCGTATTTTCTCTGCAATTTCTCCTTATAGTTATCTTAAAATGAAAAGAATAAAAGAAAGTGGGGCTTCGTATCGAAGTAAAAAAAGAACCCGCTAAGAAAGTAAGAAGAAGAAAAAAGGGTCTATCTTTAAATATATAAATATATGGAACTTCCTATTTCTGGAACTTTAGCCTCTTCATCAAGTGTAAGATCTCTAACAGATATTTTGACTGTTGACAATTCCAATTCTAAAGTAGTGCGAGAACTAAACAAAGATATTTTTTTAACTGAAGTTAGTACTCCAAATGTGTCACCCTAAGCTTCACGTCCTTCCCTTGGAAATACAAATGCTGCTGTACCTGAACAGATTCCTACAACTTCAGTTAGTGGCCAGACTTCGAACTGGAGAGAAATTGATAAAATACAGGAAAATACGAGTACTTACTTACTAGAACGGTCGATATTATTAAATTCCTCGCAAAACAGAATTTGGCTTTTCATGGCCTCAGAGAAGAAATTACCAGTACAAATAGGGGAAACTTTTTCGAACTGGTGCACCTAATAACAAATTATGATCCAATGCTTCGAGAACACATTTTACGAATAAAAATGGGTGGAAGTACTATCACTTATGAGTATATGTCACCACAAATTCAAAACGAGTTCATTAATATTTTAGGAGATAACGATCGTCAACAAATTTTCTGTCAAGTTAAAAAGGCTAAATATTATTCCATTATATTCGATAGTACCCCAAATGTATCACACAAAGATCAAGCCAGTCAAGTATTGAAAATCAGAAAGTAGTAGTTGTGGAATCTTTTATTGATTTTATCGAAACAAAGAACAAAACAGCTGAAGGCATTTCTGACATGATTTTAAGTAAGCTATTAGCTGATGGTCTTGATATAATGGATTGCAGAGGTCAAGCATATAACGATGCTGCTGTCATGAGTGGAAAATATACAGGAGTGCAGCAAAGACTGAAAGACATAAACCAGAAAGCAGAATTTATACCCTGCTCCAATCACTCTTTGAACTTCGTTTGTTTACATGCTGCTGCTGTTGAGCCAAATTCGGTCACTTTCTTCGGTACCTTAAGCGCCCTACACACGATCAATGTTAATTAACTAGTATAATTGACGCTTTTTTTTGTAAAGTAACAATGATGAAAAATTACCACCACACGTATCAATGAACATTGACAATATTTTTACGTAAATTCTGTTTAGTCGTTTCATATGTGTCTACGAGAATGGACAATAATTTGTACTTGCTTGCAGCCGGTGCTGCTGTCTGGTTACACCCCTGATTAAAAAAAAAATACTGCGATGAGGCATTGTATTAAACCATCTGAGCGAGTTTTGAAGACCTCAAATTTTCAACAAGAGTCTCCGCTCAATCGTTGTCCACAATAATTCCAGAGATCTGCAGTGCAACATATAATGTTTTAAAAGACGATAACTTAAAAGTGAGCTAAAAGTACGTACACAAAATAACAGTAAAATAAAAATCATGGATAATTTATTTAACTCACAGCTCCCAAGATCTGAAGAAAAGTGGGAAGAAATCTCTCAGCATTTTTGTTACAAATGGGATTTCCCTAATTTTTTGGGGGTTGTGGACGGCAAACATATTTCAATTGTGCACATCCTGTAAATAGTGGATCCTATTTTTATAATTATAAAGGATACTACAGCATTGTCCTACTTGCTATTGTTAATGCAATGTTGGAACTAATGGTAGAGTTTCCGACGGAGAGTAATAGAGTATACAGATTTTTATGAAGATCTAGTTAACAATAGTCTTAAAATACCACCACCGAAAATAACCAATAATTACGATTCTACAATTCCATACGTGTTTATTAGCGACGAAGCGTTTCGGCTGCGGAAAGATATGATTAAACCGTTTTCAAGGCATGAATTGAATGCAGACCGGGAATATATTAATAAAAAGCTTTCAGGTGGACGATTAGTTGTAGAAAACGCATTTGTCATTCTCTTGTTTCGGTTCAGGGTTTTTCATGCAAATATTAAACCATCGACTGCGTCGTTTTAGCAAGCTGTGCACTACACAACTACCTCAAGAGGCCAAACCCGAACTACATCGACGGATCTGAAATACTTTCAAACGAGCGCACAGATCAAATGTACATAACCGACGGGTTGATTTGGAAGGAAAAACTGTTCGTGACCAATTTTTACAGTACTTTATTCAAACAAGAAATAATTAACTCAACTAATGTCCATAAAAGAAAACCGTTAAAAAAAATAAAATTCAATTCATTTTTATAAAAAACACTTAATCTTATTTCATTACCATTTAGAAAGAAATTGTTGTATAGGCATTTCCTGAGTGATGGCTTGCATTTCTTGCTCTTCTGGTTCAACTTCTAACACAATTCGAATTTGTTTTGCTCTCTCAACTATGGTTTCAAAAGTCGCGTCATTCTTATTATTTTGACGTAAATTTTATCCTCTTCCGGCAAAGACCTAAATTCACAAGCAACATTTTTACCATATGTATATATCGCAATTATCTTCTTCACTCGCATTTAATTTTTCTTGCACTTGATGTAGTATAGCTTGAGTTTGCTATACACCTCTGTTTTTAGCGGTAAACGGTAAACGGTGTAAACGGTGTTCTTTGTTCAGTTTCTAGAGTAATTGAAGAAGGACTGCTGACGTCAGCATATAACTGAAATTTTTAAGTATTACAATTTTTTTTCTGCTTGTACCCACAAAAAACTTACACTTTCTTCGGACGGCAAATCTGATAAACTAACGGAAGCAGAACCTCTGCTGCTCAATCCACTTCTTGGAGTTTCCTGATCTGTCAAGAACAACAACTCACTGAAATAGCATAAAGATGGCTGGTAAATGTCATCCTCCCTTGCTCTCCACTTTTTGGAATTCTTGATTTTTTTTAATTCCGTCCGAAAATTTGTTCTCATACTATTTATTTTGGTTTTCACAGCTCCGACGGTGGCATTTTTATCAATTTCTAATAGTTTTTCCCGCAATTTCTCATACGACTTTAGCTTTAAATCTTTACTCATATATTCCGATGATTTTACTTTTATTTTTAAAAATTCACTTAAAAATTCCCGTATGCATTGTCGAAAATCAGACATCTTGCCTCTACGATTACCAGTCCGCAAATGAAAACATTGACAAGTAAAATTGATGCACCCTACACATCATCAATCTAGTGACAATGAAAATTGACGCAAAACCAAATCAGTTTTGATTTTAATCAATGTAGCAAGAGTACTTGACAAGAACATTCAAAAGCACACAAACGATCAATGTTGATGATGACTCATTCAAGTAACATTGAAAAGTAACATTGATCGTGTGTAGGGCGTTTTAGAACGCATACGAGTATATTCATTTTTTTCCGTGTCCACACACCGTTGGGAAGTTCTGCTTGGTACTTCAGGCAAAGCATTGAAGAGGCTGCAAGAAACAAGATGGAGTGCAAGAGCTGATGCAGTCAAGAATACCTGGTACCATTATGAAGGCATTTTTAATACCTTGGAAAGCACTGCACGAAGTTTATGTTGCCCAAATATACTTACAAACAGAAGGACTGTACCTTCATCAATGTGCTGAAAAAATAAATGCATTACAGATCTTCCTTACAGAAAAGCGAGATGAATTGGTTGACAGTGCTTTTACTTATGCTAGAAATGTATGTCAAAAACTTGGAATTTTAATGGAACGTCCCATAAAAAAAAAAAACATATTTTTAGTGACGGAAATAAAGATGCTGCTTTATCCTATGAAAACGAACTGCGACGAAAATTACTCTCATCCTTAGATAGGGTCAGTGCTGACTGACAAAGTTCGACTTTCTCACCCCAGCTAAACTCTTAGATAAAAATTATGAAAGCAGTTCAGATGTTGCACCTCATGAGGATGACATTTATAAGGATGAATTTGAGATCGAACGCTTACGGTTAAGAGCAATTATATCTTCTACAGGCAAAACAAATGAACTCGCCAATAAAAGCCCACTCGAACTATTAAAATATATGTATATGTTCAGACTGGAAACTAGTCTGCCTAACATAACAATAATGCTTCGTCTTTTTCTCACAATTGCAATAAGTAATGCCAGCTAATTTAAGGTCCACAATGAGCACCCTAAGGCTATCTAATCTGGGTATCATGGCTATAGAGCAGGAAATCACGGAGACCATCGATACTGAAGGAATAATAAGAGATTTTGCCTTGATGAAAAGTAAGAAAATAAATTTTTAAAGAAGTTTTCTGTAAATACATAGATAAAAAAGTTTCTTGTAAGTAAAAAAACATTAATTACATTATGCACCTGCATTTACCCTTTCACTAAAATCTAAATTAAATGCTTTCATCTTTTCATTTAAAAATTATTTTTTTTAAACTAATTGTAATTATGAAATTATTTATTTATTTATTAATGAATTAAATTAAAATTAATCAAAAATAATTTAATGTGACTAAATAGAAAAATTTCAAAAGCTAAAGAAAAAAATAAATAAATGGAAAATAAATTATAAAAAATAATCGAATCCTATTTTTCTGAAGAATTTTAATTTAGATAATTAAAGTTTAATGGGAATTACCGTTATTTATTTGATACCCTAAGGTATCAAATAAATCTCCGCTTCGAGATTGGGAAATCGGAAAGTAACCAATAGCGGAAAATTTTAAATTTGCAGCTTCATTTTTGCTTCACTTGCCCGAAAGTAGTTCCAACAACAGTTGACAAAATTTTGAAAAGAAATTTTACCAATCTTATTGACATACATACCATATGTGTAGGTATAACTGGTTGAAACCGTAGGCAAAAGTGTTTTTTTTTTAGTATGTGAAAAAATTACTAGGGGCGGCATAAATTTGGTCTGCCCCGGGCGGCCTCAACCCACACTACGCAAGTGAGCTCCATCCAACTAATACGCAGCTAAATAAGATGAACGGCTGTGAAATAGATCTTCTGAATCATGTCCAAAACGCTCTATTTCGATGTCAAGTTAATGAAGTTAATTCACAAGCTCTCAGCAAATCTAATGGATGGATTTTTTCGTTAGCAGCTGGCGTAACAGGTCATGTTATTTGCGAAGGCAGGACTACAAGAATACACATTCAAGGCAATGGTTTGCTGGAGTTCCGTAAGTCATGTACACTCAAATTACCATATACGAGTCTCAACGGTCAACACTAGTACAACTATACTATCTACACATCAGCAACTGCATATTTAAAAGAAATGGAACAACCACTTCTACGACTTCATTGATCTAAGTTCATGATCTTGATTTGAATGTTATGCTCGTGATATACTGTGCTTAACTGTCTTGGGAGCCAATTCCAGTAATTGGAATATTTAATCTCGATCTTTTTACTCCAATTTGCTGAGCGAATTTTTTTGTTACGAAGTGCAACTGTGATCCTGAATCTAGTAACACCCGACACGACTTGAATGCCACCCGAGGCTTATGACATTGATAATATACAGCTTGATGATCTCAGTACTAGAATTGAAGAGGTTATGAACCAAACAAATGCGTTTCCGATATCCTCGTCTTTGAGCGCGCATGACTATCATCACTATATATTGACATGACTTTTAGCTGCTGGCATGATTAGAATGGGCATTGTATATTGGTTTCGTCATAGGAGACCAACACCAGCACCTAGACGCAGAGTTTCACGTTTTGAATTGGAACCTTAGTTTAAGAACCTATATAGCTAAAAATGTAAAATCTAGAAAATGTAAATATACTGATAGCATAAATGTCAATGAAGACAACTTAGTTTAAAATTAGAGAATTAAGAACGCTCTAAAGGGGGGAGTATGTTATGCATATTTCATAAATGTTCTCAAGCAACAATTTTATCATAGACATAAATAGTTTATAGTTCATGTTTCAATCGTGAGACTAGATTCAGAATTCGCAGTTCACTGTTATCGCATTTCAATTTGCTTGCATCTGATCTCACGCCTGTAATATGTATCTGATTAAATTGTAAATTAAAAGTTTAGTTCCAACAGAACCACGAAACGACGAAGTCAAATAAATATAAATTTAATAAAATATCAAATAAAGTGTTGTCTCTTGAAGTAGTTGAAGCCTTATTATAATACATTGGCAGTTTTGGAAAAACTGAAAGGTTTTGTTATTTATTTAAACTAGAAAGGGATGCTGGTGTTATATGTATGTATACCCCAGATATTTCTGGTCAAACTATTTTGTGTAGCTTACAATTCTTATTGTAGGCAAAGAAAAACATTTTTAAATTTACAACATACTCAAAGAATTGATATATAATTTTATGCATACATTTATAATAAGTGAGTTAATGTTAACATCATACTTTTGTCAACAGATTTTCATTTATTTTATCAATATCTGTTTATGTAACAACTCACTTTGAAACTACTAATTATTAGCTGGTTCTTATTTTTACCAATTTTCATTATGTTCCAATGAGGTTGAAATGGTTTATTTTGATTATTTTGGATGAATTTACAAAAAAAATTATTGTGGTGGTTTTAAGAAGAAGGTTGTCGGTACACTTACCTTTTTCGATAAAGTTATCTGCTTCATTAATTGTAAGACAGGCCAAAAGTTTCATATAAAAATAATTTCCTCCTAATTTTTCATCAGTAGAACTAAAATCATGTTCAGAAAATTGTCACTTATTTCAAACACTTTGAAGTTAAAAATAGGAGAACTGGATAAAATATTTTCTCTTTTCACAAAAATTTGATTGCGCTCTGAAGGTAGATTGTTCGGTTATTTATAGAAACTGTCTTCGAAGTTTGACTTAAAAGGTTGGTGGTAGACAAATAAATTATAGGCAGACAACCACGTAAGTTCATATGACTATAAAGAAATAGAACTGGTATTGTATACAAAACATTAACTTTGTGTGGCAAAAAAAAAACATAAACTTATATAATTATAAATGTTGTAGTGAATCGAGCTTCAAGTTTAATTACCCATCTTTTCCGAAACTTCCACCAGAAAGGTACGCACAAAATTCAAATTCGAACTGCTGATGTTAACCTACTCTGAATATTCAGGCCTGCTACTCATACATATGTTAGAAGGCACGCAAATGTAACATAACTGTCAATTAAATTGGAATACAAAAATTTTGTTAATTATTTTTGTTTATTTCTAAAAGAACTTAGTTTAAGCTTTTATATCTATTACAATCAAGTTAAATTTTTCAAAGAGAGCTCGTTGTTGGCATAAATATTTTATGTTGTGTCTGGTGGGCGGCAAAAATTCCAACACGACTGTGACAAAGAGAAAAAACTAACAAAGTATATGGGATTGCACGGCAGGAGTACGATTACTTAGGCGCCAAGAAATAGTAACGGTTTTTTGTAGAGCAGTTCAATACAAGCATTTTTTACTATGGGAAGGGGGAACCTATCTCGCCCCGTTTAGGAGGTAGGGGCAATTTAAAAAAAATATTACTTAAAATGAAAAAAAGTTATTAAAAAACAACGGCAACACTTAAAATAAAGTACTATACCGGTTTTGAAAGCCAGAAACCTGTTCTTTAATCCTAAATTTAAACTAAGCTATTTATGTCAATATTTTTTGAAAAAATCGCATGCAAACTCAAAATTTTGATAAAAAATGTGAAAAAAAAAGTTTAGACCAATTTTTTTCAAAATCGTCTTATTCGACAGTGAGCTTAATTTCCGTTCGCATATCGATAAGATGATCCTCAAAGCCAACTCATCACTTGGCTTTATTAAACGGTGGTCCAAGGAATTTTCCAACCCGTATGTAACCAGATCTCTCTATATTACCTTTGTTCGCCCCCTGCTTGAGTATGCCAGTCAAGCTTGGTCCCCTTTTCACCGGCTTCATGTTTCCCGAATCGAGGGTATTCAATGTCGATTCCTCCGATTTGCGCTCCGTGGCCTGCCATGGAACGACCCTTTAATCTTACCTCCCTATCAAGACCGCCTCAAACTTCTAAATATGAATTCGTTAGAAGAACGTAGGAATATTGCTGACGTACTTTTCATTCATCGTCTTCTCTCAGGTTCCATCGACTGTGCATCCATTTTGAACTCCTTTTCCTTCAATACCAACCCCCGCAATCTACGTTGTCCTCGTCTCTTCTATCTACCTGTCCACCGCACCTCTTATGGTTCCAACGAACCTATCTCCCGAATGCTCCGAAAGGTCAACTCGAACCTCTCCCTTTTTCATTTCCACCTGAGCACTCCTCGTCTGAAACAAGATCTCCTCCATCATTTCCTTGGTCACTAGCTCTTAAGTGTTTCTGTTAGTTTTTAAGTTAGATTAAGCTTGTATTAAGCCAACAAATGGGGGCCTCAGGCCCCACCAAAAATTAAAAAACAAAACGAAAACAAAATAAAGCAAGGTAACTACCTTAATTAATTTAAAATAATTAATTTAGATGTGGCTACAGTTCCTTAGTAGTTCACAGAGTCTAGTTTCCGATTCAAAACAGTTATTACCATCTTTCAGCCTTAATGAGATTACGTAATATACAACTGTATGTTCCCAGTTTTAATGACCTTTAAAATTGGTAGACCAGTTGGTCTTATTGTTGTATAGACTTAATTAAAGTTATTGAATGTGTTTCCAAGAACAAGCATACATTGAAAGAATGTGGAAAATATACAGTATGTATGTAGTATTGCATATTTAGATAGCGGATTTAAGTTAAAGATACATTTCCTGAAATACTACTGTATTTAGCCAAACTTACTAAAGTCGGCCATATTTATACATATTTGTGATTACAAAAATATAATTGTTCAAAATTTTTCTTATGTTTTAATAAAGTTTAATTGTATTGCAAAAACTACCAACTTTGCTAAGTGCTATGGTGTGGGAGTATTGGTCTTGAGGCATAAGAAAAGTAAAGGGCAGTCTTGTAGGAAATTTTACATAGGTAAAAGTCAAAGAATGGCTGGATTTAGTTGACTACGCGACATGGATTCGTGGTATCGACAATTGGTTCCGTAAAGATTAATACGGCAAAGAGGAAAAAATCTACGATTTCATGGGTATACATTCAATGAGATGTGTTACAATAGAGCAGAAGAATTAGTATTACTAATTAGAAGCTTGTGAACAAAAAGTATGTCAACAACTTAACTGCGGGTTGTAAGAGGTTTCGGATCTATCAACTTCATCCGATCGAGATTGGGTAGGAAATTGAAGCTGTCATTCAAGGGGAGACCCCGTAATACGAAACGGATAAGCCTTCGTTGTACAGATATTAGGCGTAATACATGGGTGCTGTACAGAGTGACCAGACCGGACTGCCGTATACGAAAATAGGCCGAACAAAGATTATTTAAAAGGATTTAGTAACATACGTATTAGAAAATTCCTCAGATCAACGCTTGACGAAACCAAAGGCAGACTTGGGTTTTTTTTAATGTGAGCTATGAATGTGAGCACAGAATTTTAGTTCGCTGTCATTACTGTTTATACAATGAATTATTTTTAACTATTTGGAGAGAGAGGGAGAGAGACAAAGAACAAAAGGCAGAACGAAACTGGCTTGACAGCATCAAAACGACCGAAGGAATCAAAAGGCCATAATGAACTGTAGCGATAATAGAAGAAGAAGAAGCGGAACCTCCAGAGAAATGTTGAGCCAATAGGCGATTCCGATTCCGAGAGATAAAATAAGTATCCGTAAAGAGAAATGAACTGAGAGATATGAGTAAGTCCAGATCTAAACTTGTTTTATTCCGAGGGTCCTAAAAAACTTGGATTATATTTTTATGCTGATGACATCCTAACCAGAGCCGCAAATGTGGAGTCGCACCTACAAACAAAGAGACAAGTCACCACAATTTAAGCGTCATAAGGGAGAGAAAAAGGACAGATACTTAGAACCGTTTGTTTTGAATGTTTGAGGTGATATTAAGTGGGTATTCAAGGGTGTCAATTAATTCAGCAAGACTAACATCACCTATGAGTTTTATGGCACAGTGCTGAAACTGTTTTTTACAAATTTTAAATTCTTGCAGAACCTTGCAATGTTTGCAAAGAGGACGTGTATATAAATAGATTCTAAGAATCTATATCCATAATTTCGTGCGAACGCTGTTTGTACAGAAAACTAACGTGAGTTCAAAACCTGTTGCTCTACACTCGAGGGAAGGGAGTGCACATCGACGATTCTAGAACCATTTTCTGTGGCGGTTTACGTTCAGTCGCACAAATTTCGAATATCTTTATTACCATTTTTTCGAGCACGTGCAAAACCTCCAGGCCAATCCCATCAGCTTGTATTACCATGTTCAAAGAATGTCGTCGAAAAACCCAGTCTGAACAGCTATAGAAATTCAGGTTGCAGTCAGAGGTTTGAAGAAGGAAAACATAGCCGGATTACTCAAATGATATCAGCAAATACTCAGCTTCACTGACAATTTAATGTAAAATAGATCAGTATCTAGTAACAATGCAAATACATGGAAAAAATAAGTACGAATAACGTTAGATTTATTTGTATGTTTCAATCGGCTGTAAAGGACAAAGAAAATCTGATCAAAGGTTACGCGTAAATGTTCAAAGTTAAGCGTTTTTTTTATTAAACAGTGAAATATTATATATGCTCGCATACGAATGATACGAGCATTATCACCATTATATTTGTTAACTTCTAAACTTATTTTCGACTTTTGAAAAAACTTAAGCAAATTCATTTTGGAAATGTGAAAAATAGTACTTTTGCTACTCCTACAATTTATTGATTTTTATTTTATATTGGTTGTAAAATGGGCACATGTATTATTACAAAAATGTATAAAACTTACTTTTCTCTTAAAATTTGTGATGTAATAACTTCTTCCATTGCTAAAGAAGAAATTTGAAAATTTTCAATTTCATCTTGGACACTTGAATGGAATACAATATTATGCAAAAAGTCTGGATGGCCCCTTTGCACAGATGTCTCTACTGCATTTCTCATTAAAACTGCGTATCTGGCACGAGCTTCTTCTATTATACTTTCCGATAATAAAAACCCACCAAAACGTTGCATATCCCTTTTATATACTAAATGCCAATTTGTTATTTTTAATTTTAATTTTATGCAAAAAATATACCGCTATGGTTACGACCCGTTACACAACAAAAGCCAAACACTCCTTCAGACAAATCGCATATTTGAGGTTTCTCATGGTGTTCCATTAGAATGTGAGCTGGACATTGAATCTGTGGTACACAAGAAATATTCGCAGGGCACGGATTACATTCTCTTGATAATAAAACTGACGGCGTGTTTATGTCTATTTATAGATGTAAATATTTAAATTAATATTTGTAGCTCATTAAATTCTATACGGGATATTTCGCTTACCGTGATCGCTTTCCAAGCCATGCCTCTTTGTAAAAGACTCTTTAGGAATAATTAAAAATGAATTTGTGTAAATTACTGATTGGCACAAAAGTGTAACACAGCGAAAAAGTGATAAAATACCGCACTTCATTATGTTTGCAGATGCAGGCGAAGCATAGATATAGCATGTATAGCTTTCAGGGTACAGTGATCACGACTGAAGTAGACACAAAATATAAAAGTCAACTAACGGAAATTTTACTTAAATTAATAAATATTAAACCGTCCGTGCAGTTAAGATTACACATATATAAGAATTACGTTTATGTATGCACGTAGAAATATCATTGCTGAATCTATATACATACATATGTAACGCATGTACATACGATCATGTAAATCGTATTTGAACATTTTAATGCTTATCCTACAAGGCTTCGCCTATGCATGCATATAATATATAAACATATTTAAATACTGTCAATACATACAGACCGCGACAGTTTATTACCTGAATTTTCAATATGAGCTTAATATAATGATTTGTTTTTACAATTTTATAAGGCTGATATGTGTTAGGCTCTATTCTTACTGCCCCATAGCTGGAATTCAGAAAACAGAAATTACTCGTGAGTGAGATTTCTGTTTTTCGAAATTCAGCTTGATGCGACACTTATTACTTTTATCAATTTGTCTTGTAAATTTAGAGCACCTGGTATTTTGAAATAATTTTAAGCGAATTTCTTGTAATGGCTTGGCTATACATATATTTATATAAAAATTATAATAACATAATTTTACTAAATTGGCTAGTGACAAAACATACGGAAGGATTCTTGCACCTAAGCAGGAAAATAATTTAAAATGGGAAATATTTTTCTGAGTCCTTATACCTATACGATAACTTCTTTTTAAGCGAACTGTGGAAAGCATTTAAAATGGCATACTGTAGAAGCAATTCCTTGAAAGTGAAAATAGTCTCCTAAACATTTTAGACCCTTCAAAATCACTGAGTCATTTTGACAACAGGTAGCTATCGCCAACCTTATAATACGCTTGTTCTGGGACTCTAAATGTGTAATTTTGTAAGAAATTATACAAAAACCTGTTCCCACGAGAAAAGTATTAGGTGTGCTTTTTTTCGCATGAGCGCTAAATTGGCAAAAAATGGCTATTGGCGTTAATTATTAAGATTCGGGCAATTTGGCTGCACTTACATTTAATTTATTTTTTCTCCATTATGCTTGTAAAGGCTATCATTTTAACGTTCCCAAACAAGTTACCGCTTTCATGAAAAAATAGGAGTGGAAGAATTGTTGCTATTCTCATTAGAAACTTGACATTTGATTCATCTGTCAAATTAGTTATGTAAAAAGAACTCCTAGATAAAAAGTGTGAAAATAAAAGATAATGGATATACATTTAAAGGTTTGGTATCAATTGAATAGTCAGATGCTACATCACGCAGCGAAATTAAAATCTGAGTAAGTTGTAACATAGAAGACGATGTACCTGTCTTTGAAAATTAGGCGTGAAAGTTAACCTCAAAAAATGAGTAAAAGAGGCCTACTGGAAATATCCGCTGAAAACCGACGATCAAGCCCCAGCAAGTCCAAAATGCCAAACGACAATATAACAGGCATAAGCATTGAGCAGTTTAAGCAAATATTAGATGAAAAAAACAAAGACCTTGCGAAGGACTTAGCGTCGAATCAGATTTTCAATTGCTTGTCTCTGAAATTGCATGTATAAAAGAAAAGCCTGATGTATTATTAAGGTTGTGCAATTAGAAGACCGAAACGGATACCTAGAAAATACGCTGGACCAACTCTTACAGAAAAGTCCTGAATCTAACCTCATTGTACACCTGCCAGCGGAAAAAAATATCGACATGAACGAGAAGGCAAGGTGCCGATCCACTTAAAGATTCAACTTCGACGATAAACGATATAGAAACAGCTTACAGTGTTCTCAGTCGGGACCCAAAAACTACTACAGTTATCTCCAAAATGAGAAATCGATACTCCGCCGCTAAAATGTTGCAGGGTTGAAAAATAAATTGGAATTTGATGATTGAAGAATCTGATGTGTTTATTGTGTGTTATTTGAAACTCATCTCTTAAATAAAGAAGAAACTAAAATTAATAATTTATTTAAAAATTACGAATTGAAATGGATCCCTGCCACGAAAACGAGCTTATTTGGTAGTAGAAGTGGTGGTAAGCTCATCGCATACCGTAAAAATATAAATACTGTAGATTTACAACTCAAGATGAAAGAAGGAACACATATTTTGAAACTAAAAGCAAATGACTGTATCTCTCATATAGTACGTACTTATTTAAACCAAAACCATTGGCAACGCGACTATGATAAGCTAAGAGATTCGTTAATAAGTCTAAATTCATTAAGTCTAATGCTTATCGGTGATTTTAATGCAAGAATAAGTCCTTCAGAAAATAACTTTGTAAGTGGATCCCCATCATCATTCGTAAAACGATACTGTAATACTAAGGACTTAGTTTACGATCAAAGACGTGCTACAAGACTTGAGCTGGTAGATACTTTCGACTGACTTTTCTGAATGGAAGTCCTGATAGTGATTTTAATGGCGAATAAACGCTCCTACGTGGCACAGCGTGCTCAGTTTTGGATTATTGTTTTGTAGCTGGAAACTGGCGATCATGCCTGTCGGACTTTAGAGTAGGCATAAAAACATTTCCTGACCACATGCCGCTGGAAATCACTTTTATAGCTCCAAGTCCCTAAATACAGCTAACGAAAACTACTCGTATCTAAATTTATTGCCTAAATTACACCCTGAATGACTCGAACTGCATCCAAATTCAGATTGCTATAATTTCCAAACCGCTCATGACAGTGAGCTCAAATTTTGACACATGACAGATAATTTTATTGTTTATAAGCCTTTTAAACGATTTGAGTCCTAGGTGTGTTGAAAAATTTTTATCCGCGATGGGATTCAAACGTGATAGTGTGATTGCTTTATATATATTTGGCTGGAAAACCACAAGTAGCTATCGTTAGAGCCCTTCAGCAACTCAACGTGAATAAATCATTTGTGTCTCAAACCATAGCTCGTTACCGTGATACTGGCAGCGTTGCAAAACGCCATGGAGGTGGTCATAAAAAAACAGCAACATCGGCAGAAATGGTTCGGAAACTGATGGCTCGAATTGAGCGAAATCCGCGTCGAAGTGGAAGAAAAATGGCTCGTGAGCTCAACATATCGTTGGAACGGATGCATCACATACAGAAAAATGAGCTTGGGTTCAAGCCATTGAAGTTCCAAAAACCACACGATCTTACACCGCAACAGAAAAAAGTTAGAGTCGAAAGAGCGAAGGAGTTGCTACGCTTGCACGAAAGTTGTGAGTTGCCGAAATTGGTTTTTTCCGATGAGTAGCCATTCGTTATCAAACAATATGTCAACAAACAAAATGACCGAGTTTACTTGCCAGAGAGGTTCTTCGAAAATTTACACCTTCGGACGGCCACCAGACAGAAGGCAGCACCGATGGTGATGGTTTGGGCCGCCATAACCGCCGATGGTCGCTCTCCGCTCGTATTTTTGGACCGTGGCGTCAAAATTAATGCGATCGTATACCGTGAAACTGTCTTAGAGGCAGTATTGATGCCTTGGGCAAACAATCATTTCGGTCGGAGACCGTGACCTTTTCATAAGACTCGGCACCGTCTCACAAAGCGCGCGTCAACCAAGATTGGTTAAAAAACAATGTTCCACACTTCATTTCTTCGACACAATGGATTGCAAATTCTTCGGATGGAAATCCGTTGGAATTCTCTGTCTGGGGTATTTTAAAGGCGAAGGTTGGCACTAAAAAATACCAAAGTTTGGACCACCTCAAACAGGCACTTCGACGGGAATTGGCCAAAATACCGCAGAGCCACTTGCGTGCAGCGTGCGATGCTTTCTTATTCGCCCCAAAGGTGGACATATTGAAAACTACTGATACAAATTGAAAATTGATGTATTTTCCAATATTTTTTGCCTTGGGACAATAAAATTTATCAAAAAATAAAAAAATTATAGCATTTTAAAAAGTTGGAGTTAGAGTCATTCAGCCTGTATATTGAAGTGACAGAAATCTTGAATAGTACCAACTGAACTTAAATAGACAAATGGTATATCTGAGTAGTATATCGAATATAATACTAGACACTGAAATACTAACGGAGGCAATGGAAAAAGCATCGCCATCAAGACCAAGGACAACTTATAAGAATAAGACGAATAGACAAAAATGGTTCGATAGCTAGTTCACGAAAATTAGAGATAAATCTTTTGCGTTTTTAAAACTCGTAAGGTGATACAATATGAACACATTTAAAAGTCGCTATGCGTCCACACACTAAGAATATAAACGCCTATGCCACGCTAAAAAATGCAACTTTAAGCAACAAAAAATTAATGCCTTAACTTGCGCTAGATCTTTTGCGGAGTTCTAGAAAGCAGTTAAACAGATAAACGGAGGTAGAAATGCTATTGCGCCTCATTTGCATGCTCTGTGGTTGGGAGATCACTTCAAAACACTGCTTAATAGCCAACGAGCTTCTTTAGCCCACCAATATGGAGCCACTTTCTTCATAAACGAATAATTAGATGCATCATTCACTCTGAACGACTTACAAAGGTAATTATGAATTTAAAAAGGAACAAAGCTCCGGGCGAGGATCGCATACCATTTGAGTTCTATAACAACTGCAGAATTGATTTTGCCACTGCCCCTACAGCAGAACTTAACCGAATATTCAAAACTGCAGATATCCCACAAAGCTTCGGAAAATAAACAATATTTCCGTTACACAAAAAGGGTGATTATAATAACCCGAACAACTACAGATGCATATCCTTCCTAAATACCTTGGCTAAGATATTTGGAGTACTTCTGTTCGACAGGCTAACTCAATGAGTCTCAAATAATAAAATTCTACACGAATTTAAACTCGGCTTTAGACCAGAATACTCAACTGTGGACCAAGCTTTATGCTTTATTTGTTGACTTTAGTGCAGCCTTCGACTCTATAGCACTCGAACCTCTGCAGAATAGGAATTTCGAGCAAAATTATTAACACTATGAAAACAATGTATGAAAACAATATGCCAATGGTTTGGAATGGGAGCAGCACGTCTGAGGAGTTCACCACAACCTTGGGAGTTAAGCAAGGATGTATCATAAGTACTTTCTTGTTCATTTTGCTTATCAATGATATAACAGATAATATTGGAGGCGGAGTTGAAATTAGCGGGGTAAATGTCCCTGAATAAGTGTACACAAATGATATTGTCTTTTTAGCAGAGACAGTAAATAGTATGCAGCTGATGATAAACAGACTGAAAAGCTACTGAAATACTTGGGATCTGTCTGTTAACTTAGGCAAAACATGATATTCAGAAATGGTTAAGAGCGATACTCAAGAAATGAAGCTTGGATGTATGGAAGAGAGCGCATAGAAATAGTTAAATCCTGTAAGCATCTAGGAGTGTTGATTTCAGCTAACATAAATATGAATAAACATCTTGAAACCAAACTAAGAGAAGCTAAGGACGCAATTAAGGAGAAAATGTATAAATGTATAAATAAATACATCGAACAAAAAATGATTCGTGCTACTGCATCAACCATAATGTTATATGGTGCTCAAATATGTTAACACTATAGCGTCAAAGGAGTTTTTTGGTTGCCAAGTAACCGCCTCAATCATATACTTTACCTAGAAACCGGGATGGCCACTCTGTTTTTGGAAATACTTAAATTGCATTTCAACTATATTGTAAAAGTAATGGGAATGAAGCAAATACGGTTACCAAAGGTAATACTGTCGTATATAATCTCAACCAAAGAAGGAATTGTCCAAAAATGGGAAGAAATAGCACAAAACTGCGGGCTTAGTTAGTGTAATTTACCTGTAGATTCCAAAAAAACCCACGTATTTTCCCAACCTATGCTACAATTTTTTACATGAAATTTTTTTTAGGCAGGAATTGTAAATAACATAAAGTCAATTAAACTTGAAAAGAAATGTTAAGCTCGTAAGCGTTAATTTTATGGAAAAGAAGGCTTGGACATTGACAAAGAGGGGAAGATGCACTTCAGACTGAAGTGAACTGTTCCCCTAATACAATAAAACTCATTAAGCGCAATCTGAAAAGCTTTTTCCTGCTTTACAATTTCTTGTTTATTTTGATTTTAATTTCTACTTTGGAATTTAACACACACTTTTCAAAAAACGTTCTAGTAAGGTTTTGGGGTTAGGGGAGAATTCATCCCTACTAAAACTTAAGCAAAAAATTCAGTTTTAAAATTGTTACAAAAATCTCGCGGGAAAAGCCCCAATATTAGAATAGTTATAACAAGAAGGATCACTCCCCCTTTGGTCGAAAAGATTTCAAATTAACAAAAATCTGAAATAATAGTATGTAGCTTTACCGTCCATTTTTTTAGATTGAAATATTCATTTTCCATACCTCCAAGAGGTAAGATAAAAGGCGCGTTTTTGAAGGGTATCCCCAGTAGGCCTAATCCATTTTGAATAAAAAGCAAAGAAATCTAAAAAATTTATTCACTAAAATCAATATAGCTTAAAATTACATAGACAAGTATAACAAAAATATATATATAGTATTCTAAATTCTTTTATTAAATAACAATATTAACAAAATATTTTACTCATATTAGAACTTACTGCTGCTGCTGCTCTCTTCATCTAGATTTATAATCACTCTCTACAGCGCCTTCCGAAAAAAGGTCCATTTCCCACATTTTTGGCTCGACTTGTTGGACACACCGATGCCATTTTTCAGCGTTAACGTTGCTGATTGCAGTTGAAAAAATGGTTTTTATTTCCAATATCTTAAAGGACTTGTTGTGGCTTGCAACGAATCCTTGAGACCAAACCAATCCTATTGGGTTAAGCTCGCAGTGATAAGGATGCAAGCGAAGCGCTTTGTGTTTAGCAGCTCGGGTAATATCGTCAATGACGTAGATTTTGTACTGGGTTTTATGACGCTTTACGATTCTCAACAACTCAGCTTCAGCATATCATCCTCGAAAGAAATATTGTTTGACCGGAGCCAAATCTATATGTCTTCTATTTTTATTGCAATCGATGGAGCTTTGTTTCCTTAAACCATTTCTCCTATACGACAGAATTCATGTCTTCGTGATAATTCCCACTGCTGCCAATAACGAAACGCAGGAGTCCGCCCTCTACGAAACTTGTTGAGCTTTCTATTTGCGTTATTATAAACCTCTTCCCATTTCCCGATGGTGCACGCAGTCATGTTGGCAATCCCCTGTTGAACGCTTGCCGTGGTGTTAATATGGCTGGGTCCATCCAAACTTTATTTCTTGTATGTCCTTCGTTGAGCCAAGTCCCATCAGTAAAATAGATTTTTGTGTTCCGTTCCCTAAGATTTTTTAATTTCGCGTAAATATCGCCTGCTCCATGATATGATGTCACTTCTTCCCAAAGAACACTCTTTCGCTGACGATTGGCAAATTTAAAACTTAGTTTTTTAAGAAAAAAAAACGTATGCAGACAAGACCTGCTAATTTTGGTGAAGTTTGCATTGCATCTTACCTCATGCAGTCTTTTATCCAGCATGGAAAGTTCGTTATTTGAAAAGAACTGTTGCACAAATTGCATGATGGCACACTACTTTACTTTTGAGACCAGTTTGGTTTTTCTTTTTTGGTGGTGAGTTCTTGCCTTTAGCAATATTTGTTGTAAACTGTTCGCTCACACACAGAAAAAATATCAGCTACTTGCTTCACAGCTTCTGTTTTATTTTTTAAATTTTTATGAATTTTTTATGTCGCGTCAACAATTTTTTTTTTTCGTGTTTTTTAAGTGTTTGGATGGTTTTGAAGCCATTTCTAACTACTAAGATTAAGCACAAAATACACGACTTAAAAATACAAATTGCACAAAACTTAAAAAAATACACCTCTTCAAAAAACAATTTGCAAACAATTCTTAAAAAACTACCCGTCATAAAAACACAAATTGCACAAAACTTCAAAAAATAAATAAATACACCTTTTAAAAATACAATTTGCATAAAAACACTTAATTTCACATTAATATCACAATCCAAATTTAGAAAAATACACGTAACATCAAAAAACTGGCCGCTATGAAAAACTACGCAAATAAACTTTTTCCTTAAAAAAACAGCTTACAATTTTGTAACTGCATTCTAACGTACTCGTATATTCAACACATTAAAAGAAATGCAAATGATCAAAACAAGGGGCCGTATGCATAAAAACTAGTAAATGCTTTTACTAGACGATTTTTACGAAAATATTTGATTTTCATATGCATAAAACTTAAGTAAGTGCTGGAGAACAAGCATTTACTAGGGGACAAAGTATTTACTAGTTTCGTATGAATTTCACTAGTAAATACTTAATACCGTATGCATAAAAACTAGTAAATACTTTTACTTCTGTAGTATTTACTTGACTTTTTTCAAGTTAGTGAACAGCAACTTGAAAATTCGCTAGTATATACTTTTCTGCCTTTGCAGCTATAATAAATAGGATTATAGTCGTGAGTCTCATTTTGAAGCAATCAGGTCGCTATATTTATCGAAATGGCTGAATGTTACGAATTAATTCCGAAAAATTTTACAAGAAGCTAAGGGTTATGGAGTCTAATTTTAAAATTCTTTACCGTTTTGAGAAGGAAAATGTAAAGTAGTTAAGTGAATACTTTATTGGTAAGTAAATACTGTATAACTTTTATATTTTAAGAAATTCAAACAGAAACAAAAGGAGGGGCAGTATTACCTCAAGAAAAGATGAGTATCTTTTTAAGACAAGTTATGGATACTGGGTTTTAAATTGGCGTTGGTGAAGATATTGGCGTACATCAGAGTACTGTTTTTAGAACAGTAAATTCTGTTACAAAACTTATAGCAGATAAAGCCTCTCATTGGATAAAGTTTCCCTCCAATTCTGAGGAACACTTGAAATCAAAACATGATTGGCTTAGCAAATACAGATTCCCATCATGTATAGGAGCCTTGGACTGCAATGGAAGTGAGGCTTCATTATTTCTACAAATGAAGCCTCACTTCCATTCAAAAGAATATGTTAATCGAAAAGGATATGCCTCCATCAATATTCAAGCAACATGTGATGCAAGTGTGGATTGCCAATTACCAGGCTCAGTTCACGATTCTAGGATTTGGAGGAACAGTTTCCTTGAACCTGTAATGCGAAATTCCACTAACAGCGTTTTGTTGGGAGATGAAGGCTATGGAATTGCACCTTGGTTAATGACGCCTTTTAAGAATCCAACAAGTAATCAAGAAAAGGCATTCAATGAATTGCACTCAAAAGGTAGGGTAATAATTGAAAGATGTTTTGGCCAAGTGAAGAGGAGATTCTCAATTCTATAAAACTGCATACGTCTCTATTTAGAAAATATTCCAAATATAATTGTGGCATGTTTCATTTTGCACAATATTGCAAAGCATTTAAATGGTAACGATTTCCAATTGCCAGAAGGCGTAGAAAATGAGATTTCTGTTCAAGGTGATGTTCAAGGTTCAAATTTGACGAATGGGGCAGATAAAGAGAACGGAATGAGCAGGAATATTAGGTAACGTAAATTCATAGAACTTTATTGAACATATGTATCTTCCTAACACAAAAAAATAATAATAAAAATATATACGATATAAAATAAAAAACAGTGTTCCAAAAATAAAATTTTATTTCAACAAAAAATAAAAATTATTTTTTCCTGATTTTATAAATTTAAGAAGGTTAATTCACTTTCAGTGCTTGTAGTGGAATTATAAGTTGGATACGAATTCCGTTCTTCGTTGACATTTTCCATCCTTTTTCTAATTTCCTCCTGCTACATTCGTATTATCTTTAATTGCTCCAGCAACACCAAACGTTGAAGTTCTCCATTATACAGATTTTTTGTCTCCTCATTCTCATTAAACTTCAATTGTCTATGTTTTTTTACGGGAGCATCTCGTGGTAATTCTTCAATTTCATCTGCAGAAAGAGTTATATCAGCTTCCTTTTCCGTTTGTATCCGAATGGGATTATCTGCTCCCACAGATAAACCACCTTTACGCAAACAATGTTAGTAAAAGTATAATAATTAGCTTTATAAAGCAATATGTACCAGGAATGCAAGAGATAGATGGGTTTTCATCAGGATTTAAAAGGTCTAAAAAAATTACTTCTCATTCTTTGAGTTTTATGGGCTTATTTCCCGTTTTGTTAAGGTCTGCCTTCTTCTTAACATCTGTCTTACAATTATTTAGCCTCTTTCTAATTTGCTCTTCCGTTATTTGAACACCGGTAATAGCTTTATATTCACTAATAAATAATTGTATAGCTTCGGACTTCTCCTTCTTAAGGCAAGGTTGTTGTGACTTATTCGAAAGAACGGTATGCTCTTTTAAAATTCGCACAAAACCTAGTTGCAATTGAGAAGCTTCGCTGTTTCTGGCTGTTTCTTTTGAATTATGCTTTACGAACTAAACATTCCATCGGGATCGTTTACAAAGCAAACATTAAAGAAATAGTAAATGACGATAAGAGCTAACGGTATAGTTTTCAAAACAAATTTTTTTGCAAAGCAATTGGGAAATAATACAAAATAATTATATACTACCAATTGTTCGATGAACTAGTAGTATTTACTTGAATGAATTCAGTATTTACTAGAAATATTTGCTGGTAAGTCAAAACTCATGTTTATGCATACCAAATTTAGTAAATACTTAAAATATAAGCTTCTACTAGTAGTACTATTACTTACTTAGACCTTTTACTACTAGTAAATACTTAATTTTTATGGATACGGCCCAAGATCTCCACGATAACACTCGTCATTAAGAACTTATTTCAAAGCTCTAAAACCAAAAACTCTTCAACAGAAATCCAAGGAAAAAAAACAGAACGAGTTACCGAACGGGCACTGGTAACTCCGATTGCACATCAATTTAATAGGGGTTGAAATTTGAATAGCAGCAGTCACAGGCTACACCCAATTAGTGCACACTCAGATGTGCATTCACTGGCGGGTACGTCAGATGCAATTCACTGGCGGGTAAACACTTTTAAAGGGGGGTTTCTTTCAATTTAAATGGTGCAAAAATATGGCATGCTACTGATTTTGAAAAAGCTTCGCTATAAGACGTGTACTACCAATGTTAGACATAGTATAGATAGCATTGGTTTGACGTTTTATATTCGCACTTGAATTTGAATTTATTTTGAAGTCATGTGGAAATATCAAAATCAGCTGAGATTGTTTTCTTGGTTTGTACATACATATACAGGGTGCCCCTAATTCGTCAACGATAATTTGGAAAATGATTCCTCGGTATATTCTATGAAAAAAATCGTTCCACAGTAAGGGTCTATCTCCAATGTTGACATCATTTATCGAGGATTTAAGAAAAGACGTACTTTGGCGTACCCTGACCCATGTTAACGAAAATTTCTCTTTTAGTACTATTGGTAGAAACTTGGTGTAGGACTTTGTTTTTAGAAGAAATACTGGGCTTTGTAACGGCGTTTAAGTAAAACTAATACGTTGTTTCAGGCTTCAGATATCCAATTTCAGAGCCGTCCGTGCTAATTTTTAATTTTGAGGTCACTTTTCTCTAGAAAGTGGGTAATAAACTCAACGTTTTACTATTTTTTCTCATGAAGATAATTATAATAAAAAAGGAAATCATCAAAAAGTTTGCAGAAAGGCCCATAGATTCTACGATATTTTGGAAAACCTGCAGCGGGTGAAAAAAGGGATTTATGATTTTTTACCTATGTTTCTAAGAGTTGACAATAATAATGGTTTTCCAAGAATTAATAATTGTCCAATAATTTTTTTAAAATTGCATAGCTATTAAAAAATTTTAAAGCGTGTTCTGTTATCTGGCTACCTGTCAAAACCCTCCTTCACTTACCTTGGCCCTTAAAAGTTCTCAGAAAGAATTAGGTTTGGGGTATGATGGCCTGTTTGAAAAAGTTAGCAAAGAAAAATGGCATAAAACATTAGAAAAACAAATTAGTTCATCAGTTTAATTTTTTACTCCAAGTGTTGACAGTAGGTATAAATAAAAAAAAGTTTAATAATTTAGCAATTCAAAATTTATTTATTACTTTATTATTTTTCAAAATTCATAAGAAGAAGCTTTTCTTCTCAGATGCCGCCATTCAAAAAGGAACAAAATGGCGGAAGCATTCTGGCGACCCTTTTACATGATGGTTACATGGGCCACTGCATTATTGAGTGATGCCAGGTTTGGCAACACTCCCCCCTGGTAAGCAGAGCTTTAGTTCGGGTTACCATCTTCGCCAAACCGTCGGACGTCCACGGGCGCTAGTTTCGACATTGGACTTGTATAAATTCTACTTGAGGTTTTTATGATAGCACTTCTGCAACGCTCATCTCTTCCATGGATGAGTTTAATGATTTTCGCTTTTGGCCACACGTTTCTGGGCTGATTTCCATCCACTACGATTACTACATCACCCTCTTCCAAACTTTTCGTAGGCGCAAACCATTTTGTTCGCCTGGTAAGTGACTGTAGGTAATCCTGGATCCATTTATTCCAGAATTTATTTCAAAACTGTTCGGCAATCATCCAATTTTTCTGAGTATAACAGCACAATCAGAAAATTGCCCAATTGGTTTTCCACCATTTGACGAACCCAGCAAAAAATGGTTCGGTGTCAGCGCCTCATCACTGTCACTGTCAAGAGGTAAGTTAGAGGTCTCGAATTGATCACATATTTCACTTCCGCCATCATCGTTAAAAGTAGTTCATCGGATGGAGTTTTTGTTAGCGATTGCTTAACAGAGCGCACCATGCGCTTCCATACTCCTCCCATATGCGGTGACAATGTATACCCCCATTTGATTTTCATACGACCATTTGATTTTCAATTCCATAAATTCTTTTGCCAACTCTTCGTTATTAATATTCCTTATTGCCGTTCGCAGCTCTTCTGACACTCCTTTGAAGTTCGTCCGATTGTCCGTCATTATCTCTATCGATATTCCACGCCTCGCTATAAACCGTTTTAGCGCCAATATGCACTAGTCACTGCTAAGACTGTGAGCTATTTCAACGTGAATTGCCCGTATACTCATACATGTTATTATGACTCCCCATTCTCGTTCATAGGCCCAAAATAGTCCATGCCAATATATGAGAATGGTTTTATAAATGACTTGAGTCTTATAGCTGGAAGTTCACCCTTTATTGGACAGATCGGTTTCGCCTTTAGGTTCTTACGAAATTGACGTTTCGCCTTCACTTTTTTTAGCAGGACTCTCAATGAACGGATATAATATTTTTGAAGCAATTCATTGACCACTGTTTCATTGCATTGGTGATGATGTAGTAAGTGTTACTCGTTTATTATTAGCGAAGTAACAGCATGATTTTTTGGAAGAACTATTGGTCTCTTTGTATCCACTGAAACTCCATCCGCTGCATCTATTCGTCCTCGTATGCGAATAACATTATCTTCGTCCATATATGGTGTAAATTTAAACAGAAGTCTGTTCTTGTAGAAGGATTTTTCACGCTGGTTTAGCTTTGCGGATCTTAAAAGAACTGATTCAGTTGGAAATGGTTCCTGTTAATATTGTCTGTACAGGTAAATTTATGCCTTTGACAGCTCTGAAGGATTTAGAATGACCGAGGAATTATTTTGCAGTTTGAGTGCCTTTTCAATGAACCGCTGCAATGAACCGTAAAACATAGGCTATAACTCGGACTAACTTGTTCCATCTTGAAATTCGATCATACTTTATGATACACTCATTTGTTACAGTATGGTGAAGCAAGCTAGCTTTAACCTCTTCCAGTGTTGAAAGAATAGCTTCGCTCAGTACTGGCCAACCATATTCTGGGAGGGTTAGAAAGGTTGGACCACAAACCCAGCGAGATGCCGATTGAAAGTTCGTATTCGCTTTCGATTTTGTTGCGTCGTCTGCCGCATTTTCTTTACTTGGAACCCATCTCCAGTCCATTTTATTTTTGCAGTTTCCTCCAATAGTTCACAGACTCGCCTTACGACAAATTTTCTGTATTTTCTGTAGTCACCGCTGATCCAAGATAAGACTGTCTTTGAGTCCGTCCAAAAGGTTTTGCCAGAAATTTTTATCGAATGTCCATCTACAGCGGCTTTCGCCAATCTAACACCCAATAGCGCTTTCTAGTCGTGGAATCGAAATTCCTTTTAGGGGAGCTACTTTCGCCTTTCCTCCAACAAGGGCTACTTCTATGCAATCGTTATTGCGTACACGGAAATACATAACAGCGGCGTAAGCATCCTTTCCAGCATCTACAAATGTGTGCAGCTGAACATCCGCATCTTCATTAAAATAACATTTCTTCAAATACCTTCTCGGCACGGAAATATTTTTTACTGCTGGTAAAAACCGTAACCATTTTTGCCATTGGGTGTAATGCTCCTCGATTATCTTCTGGTGCCACGCGATTCCAGAGCACCATACTTCTTGCATAAGTATTTTTAAAAGAATCGTAAAATTAGAAATTAAACTTAAAGGGTCAAAAATCGACATCAGTATCTTAAGTAATTCCCTTTTTGTTGGATTAACATGACCACCAAGAATAGTTGCGGTGAAGTTTCTTCCTTCAAATGAAAACGAAAAATTGTCATAGACTGGCGATTGTAGCAATCCCAGGATTCTTTCAACAAACATTAAATTGCCACAGTTTGTTAATTCTTTGTTGCATCCATCTGGCTTCGCTTGAAGTGCTTTTATCACATTATCGCTGTTGCTTAAAAACTTTCCAATTTAAAATCTCCTTTAGCGTGTATACTATATATTTTATCTCGCTTGCCAGTTCCACCGCTTCTTCCTCCGTGTCAAAGCTAAATGAAAAATCGTAAACGTAATGATTATGAATTATCGCATTGGCAGCTTTGGGATAATCATTGATAAACCGCAGAGCATTACTGTATTTTGCGTATTGAGCACAACTAGGTGCACATTCTGCTCCAAAAATTAAAACCTGCATCACAAACACCACCATCCTTTCTGTGGGAGAATTTCTCCATAGAAATCTTCGCGAGCATTGATCAGATGTGCGGATTCGAACTTGATGGAACATTTCTTTTATGTCTCCACATAAAGCAACTCGCCGCTCCCTGAATACATACAAAACAGAGACCAATGAAGGAAGGGTATCAGGCTCTCTCAATAAAATTTAAATACAGATGCCATCTGTCTTTGCCACTGCGTCCCACACTATGAGTATTTTACGTAGTTTATTTGCGTTGAAAACTGGGAAGATTGGCAAATACCATGCACGCTCATTTACGTCCTTTTATTTAGGTTTCCTTATAACAAAGGTTCTTTACATAACTTTTTTTCCAGTAATTGCAATCTTCGCTCAGCTGTTGATCGGTTATTGGGCATGTATATTTGATCAAATTTGCATAACAGCAGCACTGTGTACCGATCGATTTCACACGTAAATTTCCCTAACATTTTTAGTGCTTCTTCATCTTCATTGGATAGTAATGCACTTTTGGATTTTGTGTTTATCGCTTCGACGGAAAAATATTCTTCCACTAACTCATTGAGTTTGCTGTCAAAATCTTGATGATATTGACAAACGTGAAAATTGTGTAAGGTGTCATTTTTTGCAGCACGCTGACCAATATAAAAGTGTTTATGTTGCAATAGGTTGAAAGGTGAACCCTCTCTTACACGACATGGGACGGCTAAATTCCAATGTTACAAACCAATAAGTATTTTCGGTTTAATATCTTTAAACGATTGTAAAGGAATTCCTTTCAGATGTGAGTACTTTTTCTGCATATTATCAACATCGAGTGCTTGCGCGGGGAGATTTAAAGACTTAATTGTACGGATGTTGCGTACTTCGTACTCTTTATTTTTTCCCACGGCTGATATACTTGAACTTACTCATCTTGATGTATTCTCGGATCTATGCACATTTGATGTCCACTTCAAGCACAGTGGATCCACCTCGCCAAGTTGAAGATAATCTGCTAAGTCAGCATCCATCGGGGTTTCCGAGGACCCGTCGTCTAGCAGAGCGAATGTGTTACAGTATATTTCTTTTCCAGCTATTGTAATTGGAACAACTCTGAAAAGCGTAGAAACGTTATTAGAATTGTGTAGATATGAGTATATTAAAGGAAATTTTTTTTTCTTTTTATATACGTAAAAAATTTCTTATGACTAATATTTACTCTTGCTTTCTGTTTGTTTTTCTTGATTGTAGAAGTTCATGTTGCTGCTGTTCTGTCCTGTTTGTTATGAAGGTTCTGTCTTTGCTGATACATTTTTTTTTTTTTCGCTGGTCTGCCCCTTTTTTTCTTTCTGCTGGTAATTTTCCAGGTAGGCTTCTCGCCCTAATGTTGATAATTACAACCTGGTCTTTTACACTGCCCAATTTTTGCCTCCGGCGTCCGATTTGGAATTCGCCAGGTCTTGTGTTTATGGGACTTTCTTTTTCACTATTCACTTTTTTTGTTTTATACTCCTGGTGTTTAGCCCCAGTACGCATCGAGTTCAGTATAGACTCGTAGTTGGTAGCAGGATCCGTTCGTTACGGGGATCCCACCGCTGCCACCAATTGTTATATTACGATTGCTTGCTCCGTGCTTTCAGTGTAATAGTACGGAGAAGAGAGCTTGAACCGGAGCGAGAGAGAAAAGACTTTTGATGAAATCGTTATAATAGTTTTATTGAAGTTTTTTATAGGTAAAGGCCCGATGTGTTACCTAGGGCTGCGACCTTTACTATTTAGGTTTTTTGTATTGAATTAGTTAAATAATTTATAGTACAATAAAGGCCCGCTGTGTAACCAAGGGCTGCGACCTCTATTGTTTGGAGTATTTCTCTATCTCTGATTTTGACCTTTCCAACCACTGCCTTTTATACTAAATTTGTAGATCATTTTGCTTGCATTCTTACGCAATAGCCTCAGTACAAAATAATTCCTACGATGCATTTTTCATTTATTAATTTCGATTTCCGATTTAATTGTCCTGTTCAAGTGTCCCAGCTGATTACCCTTTCGTGTCGGCTCTTATGATCGCTAGTACGATCATTCGGTAATTTGATTCATTGTGTGTACAATTGCTTGCTGGCGAAGTGCAACGATACTTAATGCATGCCCTGCGTTGTTATTGTCGAGTCGGCATTTTGGCTTTGACCCATATAGCACACTTCGGTGTGAATACATTGAGGTGTTTACAAATGTTTTGCTTGTGGCAGCGTAAAGTGTATTCTCCACTGAGTTATGACGTTGGTATGGGAATCACTTATTCTGGACTTTGTGTCTCGTTTATAGGTGTGAATTATGATGTACTTGTTGCTATTGGAAGATACAAGTGTTGCTTATGGGGTGGGAATATAGTAGTGTAGCGGAGTACTACACAACAGCGGAAGAGTCCGGTTAACTGAGACGATAAAAAGGCATCGAAAAACGATTACAGCAGATATAGAAAGAATTTCATCTTTATCTCTTTAAGCAAATTTGAATTTATTTATTTAAATACAATAAATACTTTTTGAATCTATTTTGATAACTTACGAGTAAGTTAAATACCTGAATTTCAGTTAAATCTGAATTTTTATTTCACCTATTCTTATATTAAGTTTGAATACCAACTTGCTTAAAATTTAAAATGGTTTAGAATCGTCGATGAATAAAACAAACATAAGAATGGAACATGTTACGATATTAGTATTCTATTGTAGTACATTATTTATATTAAAATTTGTTGTTAGTTAATTATTAATTAAAAAGTCAGTGTTATTCGAAGCGTATGCTCTTATTATTTCCCGTATTTGTCAAAATCGTAACAATGGGGAACTAAGCATACTGTTCAATATTTGCTTAACCCAAATGAGGAAGACGTGATAAAAGAACCACACTGTTGATTAACGAACAAAAGAGTTGCTTTTATTGCATACCAATTTTGACAGATAAAAATTCATTATATGAGTAATTCACAATTGCATGATTAGAAACTAATTTGGTACACAATTCACAATAATCATACATACAATACAATAAAATGTATTGGCTCAGAGGGATTTATTCATGTCTGTCAATATACGATGAACTGCTATGCTCTAGTTTCTATGCCAATATGGACACATGGTTTCCAATTTTGAGGTTGTACAATTAATACTAACATAAGGAATACACTGCTTTCAAAGCCAAGCCCTACGCAATAACATTAGCGCGTCACGTTAATCTACATATGGACCTTTCAATTAAAATGGTAGAGGTCGAGGTCAATAAAGTCACAACAAGATATGCAATATAGAAGTAGTTGAACTACTTATAAATAGCAATTTAGTCTGAAGATTAGAAAAATAAAACCTTTCGAACTATTTAACTAGGAAAAAAGAAAAGAAATACACATACTCGTGTTTACTCGCATAAATGTAACATAGATATATTCACACGACAAATATGATAACGTATTCTAACCCAAAGGTACTAGTAACTGACCAAAAGCGGTTCCTTATAACGTAGATTTTCAAGTGGCAGGAAGAAAATTGCAGCTTACCTTGACGACTAGGTACGATTATTGGGAGAACAGTAAGACCATCGACAATATTCATCTGGGTCTTCAGCGGCCGTATGATATTTTCTAACAAAAATAGAAGTATGTAAGAGGGTTATCAGAGTGTTCGTTTGGTGAACTTAACACTTGCTTGTTAGCAGCAGGTGGCACGCTTGCGGTTGCACGGCGTTAACTCGTCGGTGGGGTGGGATTTTGCTGCTTTTCTCTGATTCTTACTGTTTTATCGTGCCGATTAAAAGAAATAATATGAAAAAGGATTTAAAGCTCAGGACCAAAAGGGCTAGAGTATTGAAAGGACGGGAAAAGAGTTATATGAGCAAACTGAAACTTAGTGCGGTGTTTTAGATGTAACAACACCATATAGAACCCGCCCACTCCACCTGGCGTAGCCATTTGCGCCATGACTATTCCTTCCTAATCTTCTGTTGGAATAGTCCCGAACTAATTGTTCCGAACATTTTCCTAATCGATTATGTAAACGATCGCGAAGAATCTTAACACTTCATATTAATTTGATACAAAAACAAAAGCAAAAAAAATTGTCAAATAATTTGAAAAGAGACGTATCCAAGGATAATTTTATTATAATTCATTATCTCTATATATATATATATGTACATATGTACATGCATATCGTTAGAAATGCAAGGATGATGCATGAATGTTGTGAGAGATTAGGTAGGTTAAGTATAAATCGAATGACTGTAACTTAGATTTGAAATGCTTTAGGTGTTTATATATGAGTACATTTGTATGTAAATTTTATGTGCTAAATTCAAATGTATGAAAGGTTAGTTTGTAAACTCTTATTAATTATGGTTATGTATGTGTATATAAATGTATAGGTCTATGATATATGTATTTTATAACTAATTAAGTTGTCAATATTTTGGTATCTACGAGGGCGGATCAATAAGTACGTGACTTTTGGATTAAAACACAGATTTTCTGATAAAAAAATAATTTTATTTTTCAACGTAGTCTCCCTTGAGCTCTATACACTTTGTCCAACGCTTCTCCAATTTTTTTATCCCTTCCAAAAAAAATGATTTGTCGAGGTCCTCAAAATAGGCCTTTGTTTGCGAGATGACTTCATCATTGGAGTCAAATCTTTTTCCACCAAGCCATTTCTTCAGGTTTGGGAACAAGAAGTAGTCGCTCGGAGCCAAATCTGGAGAATAGGGTGGATGAGGGAGCAATTCATGGATTTTTGCCATGGCAACTGCACATGTGTGCACCCTTGCATTGTCTTGGTGGAAAAGAACTTTTTTCTTGGCCAAATGAGGTCGTTTTTTTTTTCAAATCGTCATTGAATCGGTCCATTAAGTTGGCATAATATTCCCCATTGATTGTTCTTCCCTTTTGAAGGTAGTCAATGTGGATTATCCCGCGTGCATCCCAAAAAACAGTCGCCATAAATTTATTGGCTGACAAACCCACCTTGGCCTTCTTTGGCGCCGATTCACCCTTAGAAACCCACTGTTTTGACTGTTGTTTGTTCTCTGGTGTGTTGTGATGGATCCATGTTTCGTCCACGGTTACAAAACGGCGCAAAAACACCTCCATATTGCGATTAAACAACGCCAAACCTTCCTGTGAAGTTGTTACACGATTGCGTTTGTGGTCGACTGTGAGCAAACGCGGCACCCATCTTGCGGAAAGCTTTCTCATGCCCAAGTGATCATTCAAAATTGAAACCACTGGGCCATGCGAGATCCCTACGGCTTCCACAATCTCTCGCACTTTCAATCTTCGGTCGGCCAACACCATATCGTGAATTTTTTCGATTGTTTCGGGTGTAGAGACCTCAACTGGGCGTCCAGGACGTTCGGCATCTTCAGTGCTTGTACGGCCACAACGAAATTCAGTAAACCACTTTTTTACCATTGAAATCGATGGTGCAGAGTCCCCATAGTATTTATCAAGCTTAGCCTTGGTCTCGGTAATGGTTTTTTTTCGCAAGAAATAATGCTTAATAAGCACACGAAATTCACTTTTTTCCATTTTCTCCTCAAATTAGTGAGTAGTCTGATAAAAATAGCTGTCAAACACAAACTAACTGACGCAGCAAGTTTAAATTTTGACAGGAGTCAACTGACAGATGCCTGTTGACAGGAGCAGTGTTGCTGTTTCAGTAAAGAGGTCAGAAATTCAAAAAGGACTTATTGACCCGCCCTCGTATTCATCAGCTGACACGCTATTGTCATGTAAGAGATTTATTTTTTTTTGTCGTCCTGCTTGTGCAGTAAACGATGGTGCTTCTACCTTCAGCCACTTTCACCACATCTTTATTCCACGGAGCACCGTTGGTTTTTGTGAGAACACAAACACGTGCGGGAAATATAGAGCTCCTAAACAAACTTCCATCTTTGGTTCAGTGTCATCTCAAGGAATCGTTTGCATTCTTCGGAGGTTTGGCAACTCCCGTGTTGCTCGTGGGTGTTTAGAAACGCCCGTACCTTGGAATTTGATGGTGATTTTCTGTCGGTGTTGGCGGGGTCTGACGTGTCCGATGCAGCTTGAGCAAGATTAAACAGCCAAGAACTAAAGTGTGCTAAATTAACGTTCTCCAAACTTTGTTTTGTATACTCCAATTTAGCTTTAACATCGGTGGAAGCTTCCCAACGAGTTCCTGGAGCAGACATGGATTATTTATATGCTTTTGAAGGCGGTTTGCCTCCAGTATGGCAAAAATATTCTGCATTGCAAGGGCAAAGGTTACCAGCGTTTCCAACTTCTCGGCTTTTGGTGCAGGCTCACCACGAACTTGCACTAACAGGAAACCTACATATAATTTTATCCGGCTTTCCAAAAAGCATCTGCAATGTATTGATGACATTAGAAACCTGTTGAGAGTACATTAATCGAAAACGCACAGCTTCTAGGGCTTTATTCTCCAGAGATTTCTACAGGCGAATAAAATTTTCCTCATTACTGAAACCGCAAATTCGTGACGAGTTTTTTAATGCGTTGAAAAATAAAGGCCATTCTTCTGGTTTTCCGGAAAACACAGGTAAGTCTTTTGGCATAACTTGCCGCTCCGCAATTTGTTCTGCGCTAATTGTATTTTTAATTGTGGTTTCCAAATTTATCTGTGGTAATGACTCCGTTGGGTGGACCGATGAATCTGTCGTGGCTCGCCTTTGTTGAAAAGTTCCTGTTCTTAATGTCAATAAAATCTGTTGTTTTGTTTCCATTCGGTGTGTTTAGACATTCCTGCTGACCAAGATCAACGGACTGGAACCATCTGTTAATTTTTTCAACGGACATAATAGATTTTCACTAGCACCGTCTGCCATTTCTTCGTATATCCGATATTTTCTATCGAGATAGTCCTCCTATCGTCTCTCACGCAGAGAATGTTCTTCCTCCAATTGTTTTAATTTAAGCGAAATCTTTTTCGAAGTTGAGGCGGATATTGAGGACTTACCTGACGAACCTCTGTTGTGGTTTAGTTCACATTGTAGTTTTTCTTGAAGCTCTGGAGTTCTTATTTTAGCCACATCTTTCCATGTGATGGTATTGGAAGAGATTATTTTGTTCGTTGAAATTTTTGGCTGAGGGGCGCTTTGTAGGGTAGTTGAGCTTGATCCTGGACTTTGGCTTTTGGGTTGAGTGTGCGCGAGGTTAGATGAGTTGATACTCTTACATTTTTCGCATGTGTAATCCCTAAACTCGAAGTCCGCTGTTACTCCTACACAGCTCCAGTGGTACCAAAGGTCACGGAGATCGCATTGACCCATATTAGCGGCGCTATCTGGTTTTTCACATAGTTTACAGTTGGAACTTTCGTTGTTGGCATGTGACGGAAGGGAATGTGCTCGTGAGGCTGTTTGGTTTGTACGACATTTTTTTGTTTCGAAATGACATAATCACTTACATTTATGTATACTCTCTTGACAGTGAACAGTATTTGCGTGGTGTATGGGCTGATGCAGGCGGTCTTCTACCACTTCTGCTACTGATTGCGGATCACTTGATCGTGCTGGGCGCTCTATAAAGTGTTCGCTTCCAGGTTGCGTTGGTAGTAGACAATCTTTTATTACAATGTTTTTAGATTGTTGGCGGTAGGTACTCGTATAAACAAAAAAAAGCAATTCACCATTTATTTCTTACTATATTATTTTCCAAAATTCATAAGAGAACTTAAAAAAGTTGGGTGTTTTTTTCTCCGATGCCGCCATTCAAAAAGGAACAAAATGGCGGAAGCCAGCAAGTATCGTGGCGATCCTTTTACCTGATGGTTACATGGACCACTGCATTGTTGAGTGATGCCAGGTTTGGCAACACCGAGGCTACAGTTGTTTCGAAACGAGGTTTGAAATGTCTGCATTTACAAACAAAGAATACGCAGACATTGTTTACGTTTGTGGGCTGTTCAATGAAAGATCAACTAGTGCGCCACAAAGATACCATGAACTTTATACTAACCGAGGACTTTCTAGTACAGGACTATTTGAGAAACGTATTGAAGACTTCGAGAAGCGGGATCAGTTTCGAGTACCCAACCGAATGCGGGAGCTCCACAAGTAAGAAGGATTTCGGCTGATGAAAGAAAACTGGTAGCTGTTACAACTTATCTATCAATCAGCATCAGACACTAAGCTTTGCAATTCAATGTTGTTTCCAGTCCAAAAATGTCTAATGTTTACTGCATGGAGAAAATGTTTCACCATACCATCATACACCTGTGCAAGAACTGCTTAACAATGATTTGGAAAATAGACTTGAGTTTTCTAACTGGTTGCCGGAGTGGAGCTTGGATGACAACGAGTTTATTAGCAGAATTCTCTGGACGGACGAATATTTATTTATTTATTTACTTACTTGTTTATTTATTCATTTATTTTTTTTTCTGGTTTTTTGCTCCGTTTATTTATTTTTTGTTTATTTATTTATTTATTTATTCATTTTTTTTATTTATCTATTTACTTATTTACTTATTTAATTTATTTACTTATTTATCTATTTATTCATTTTATTTTATTTATTAGTTATTTATTATTTATTTATAATAATTAAATAAATAGTACTTAAAGTTTGTACTTTCAAACCCAGTTCTACAACCACTTCTCTTTTCCCTCCAACGATATCGGGCATAGAACTTATTTTAGTGAGGGTTTTTAGTGGCTTTTCCTACAAATTTATAAAACTCTGTGATATTATTTTAAACATTTGTAACAATATTTTAGTAGTAAGGTGCTTCAACAAAATCTCTGCAATACGAGCATTATGACTATAAATATTGTAAACATTATGCCACAATAAAATAAAATAAAGTAAAGTAAAATCAACTGATAGTACACATGCATTGGATAGCAGGATCGCCTACCACCCGAAAAAACGGCATTAAACAATTACTAAATGTAATATTTACGATGTTTTTCTATTTTATACTTTACTGAACCTAATACAACAACGAGCTTTGGTTGCATAGTGTGGCTAAAACTAAATTGTAAGTAAAATATTCATATGTATAATATTTCTATACCGACTTACAATTTCTACTTCCTTGATTAGATACTTTGGGTATCATAAAAACTTGATTTACTGTAAAAATATTTATTCAGAATTTAAGGATTGTTGAAAAATGCAGGTTTTTTGGGCTAATTCCTTTTATTGAAATCATGAAATCCCCCTCTAATCTTTATTTCCTGGTTTTATAAAATGGCCGACATTTCCTTTTGTATAAAATATATCTGTTTGGCGAAGGAAACAAAGAATTGAATTTCGTCTTTTATTTTTAATTCCAATAAGATGTAATTATTAAAGTAAATGTTTGCTTATAATTACTTATGTGTGTATAAATATTATTGTCTATGAAACAATTTCACACAAAAAAATATACCTCGCGTAATCATAATTTTCAAAAGAAAGGTAATAAAATTCATTAATGCGAACATGATTAAAAAACACAGATTATCATTGCATGAATATTTCCCGCTAGTAAAATTAAACTCCAGAATCGTCTTAAAAAAAGGTTTCGCAAAATGTACACGGTGCCGCAAAAGTTGTCATCCTATATTCTTTGGCTGTAATATCTTCTATGAATGAAAAAGACCACCGATTGATGCCCAATTGCGTGGCACGTAGTGTAGTCGATTCTCCGGGGCCGGCTAAATCTGGCAGCATCTCGTGTTTTCCCATATTCATCTAGGCGAGGGACTAACATCGTAGTGTTTGCCCAGTTGTTGTCGGATGACCGAGAAGTCTGTGTCGAAATTCATGCTGCGCCAACACCACCGACGAATTATTCCACAAAAAAATCGTAACAATTATTCCGCGTTCTTTAGGAGTATTGCGATTTATGTTTTGTTGACGTATATTTTGCACCCGTTTACTTCACAAATGTCAAAGTAGAATTGAAATTTGTCGTAATTTCCAAAAATTATGGCATCTTCCGATAGAGTGATGACTTTTGTACCTAGTATTATATGTAAACATGCTTTCTGTTGATCTCACTTTATTTAATGAAACACATTTGCCAGCAACATTTTTAAAAAGTAAATTCCAAAAATTCTTTTCCATCATTTTTCACTTTGTGAAAATGTGGCTCAAGTGGTAGTGTATTGACTTCCCAACCGGACGGTTCGGGGTTCAATACCAGCCGCAACCGAAAGACTTTTTTTTCAGGCAACTAAAATCTCGTGAGATAAATGGTGGCCGAAATACAACATCAAGTCAATTTACGCTAACAATTTAGTCTCCCCATTAAATGTTAGATGCCACCCACGGAGGGAAATAACCACTGAGCCCAAACATTTTTTTCCCTCTCTCTATCCAATTTTCTAAAAAGCTTAACACGTGCTCCGGCATTTTAAGAGTAGTAATACCCTCTTTAGTGTTAAGTTCTTTTTAAAAAAAAAAAAATCTTCATGAAACACCCAGTAATCAGTTTGGCAATTAAGAGAGCAATTTCCATTAAGATGGCTCAGGGTACACCAAAGTAAGCCTTGTCTTAAATCGTCGATAAATGATGCAAACATTGGAGATAGATAAATAACATATCTAGGGGCTGGCAATGCCCACAGCTTCATCAATGGGTTGACGTTTAGCAAACAGACGTCCGCGCATCGTAACTGATGAGAGTTGTTTTTTTGTTTAACTCGGCGAATTGAAAATTAATTTTGGACATTAGATTATTATTGTTCTCCTGAATTTTTGATGAAATAAGTGACGTTATTAATTCACTTTGGGACTTAAGTTTCACATCCATTTTATCCAACAAGGTATGGTCATCCAAGGCTAGTTTTTTGGGCTTTTTGTGCAAAGAGTCAATTGATGCTCGAGGGGAGCTTACACTTGTCATATCAATTTTCGAGTTTGAACGGCACGGTTTAGAGTTGTACATACTAAGGTAGGTTGTTGGGGCAAATTTTGCCGTAACAAGTTTGGCTCTCTTTTTTCTTGTGAAGTGCCTTCGGTACCTCTTTTCGTTGAGTGGGAACACCGAGCTCTGGCGGAGGTGGAGGGCTGTCATGGTCCCTTCAGCCTGTGGCCCACCAACCCCAGACCTCAGAAAACAACTCACATACGTACGTACCGAGCCAATTGATCGATGGGTGAAGAGACGACGATCTCTTTCATGGCAATAAAGGAGCAACAGTGGTGTGCAGGCGGACGTCCAAGACAATCGAGCACCCCAACTACGCACCTGCTTTAAAAGTCAGGTTCGATGGGTGAAGGGATGACGACCGCTTTCAAGCTAGAACCCCGCAGATGGAGCACCGAAGGAGCAGCAGAATCGTGTAGGCGGACGGCTACGTATTAATACAACCAAACAAATATGTACACAGCAACAAACAATGACAACCATTAAACACCAAACAGCCATCAAACAACAAAAACATACAAATAATAACAGCAAACAGCAACAACCAACAACAATAAACTCTAACAACAACAAACAACCACATTAACAAAATCACAGCCACAACCCCGGGCGTGGGCAGAGCGGCCAAAGGGCAGAGTGGCCAGAGGACAGAGTGGCCAGAGGACAGAGTGGCCAGAGGTAGAAGGTACAAAAAAAAAAAAATAAATAATTGTAATGAGTGACACGCTATTAGTCAGCCCCCCCGCCCCCAATCTGAACGCCGATCCACCGGAGTAGTTTGGGATCCGTGGTACAAAATATGGTATAATCCCTTCCGGATTGTATCTACACTTTTTTCCTTTCGGCCCAACACCCCAATTACCGTCCTTCTCCATCGCGTTTCTTTATTTTGCAAGCAAATTTTATTAGTGTAATTCGATGGGGGAAAAATACCCGGGCAACAGAAAGAAAAGAAACATTGCTTTTCGCAATTTCTTTGTACAGTATCATGGTAGGGGAAATACAAGTAGTTACGATAGTTAGGCATAGTTAGGATCTACAGCTTGCATAAACTATCTCAGTGGAGTTCGAAGTCATTACTGGAAATGGGAGCGAATTCCGACACTGAGGAGTTTAGCGTGAATGTGTAAAGATTGGAATGAATGAGCTTGTTAGGGTGGTAGCTAATAACCCCGTTGTTGGGTCCGCTAGGGTCAAAGGAATGTGTGAGAGAGCGGGTGTGCGAATGTGTGTATGAGTCTGGCGGGAGCTGTGGAACAAAAAAGATTTCGAAGTCACTTGACTGATGACCAGCTATTTGAGAGGGTCATAGTTTGATGGAGTTATCAGTTTGTGCGCAAAATTTAATTATTTGGAAATTTCGAAAAGCAATTTTTTTCTTTTCTCTTTGAAGTTTTGGAAAAAATAATAAAGTAGAGTAGATTTTGTTTGGTGTTAAAGTCGCTGGTGTTGCTTTAACAAAACAAAAGGGAAAAAACAGAGTCAGGAACAACGGGACATAGGCAAAGTGAGATTTCAGTAGGACGCGCGTGCAATAGAATTCCCGAGAATAGACGGGACACGCGACCCGTTATCTAGCGCTTTTTTCTTTCGGAACCGTGGAAATAGCAGGTCACTCTATCGACGAGTGTACCGCTAAGTGAAATAGATCGTTGAGCCCCAACGGGGCATTTATAAAGTAGTGAAAAATCTGGTTTTAATTTCTTTTGTCGCTAAAAAATTTTTCGGGGAAGATTTTCCCTTTTTTTCTCCCCAAGGTTTCGTGATTCCTAGGAAAAATCACGTGGCGCTCAACCGTTTTTTTGTTTCTGCCCACTGGCCTATTTCACCAACTTACAAATTTGTATTTACAAGCATTTTTTAACAAAATTTGTGATTTTGTTGATTTATGTCGTTTCACCAAACTTTGGGTATTACAAATTTGCAGTTATATTCTACTAAGGGAAATTTGTGGAAATATTTCCTTTTCTTTTCACCAAAAGCTATTTACAGTTGTAATTAACAAGTTACAAATTTGCAAAAAGTTTACTTATTTGTGAATTTACGTTTCACCAAAGAAAATTATTTTACAAATTTTGTTTAGTATGTGAGAATATTTTACAACTGAAAGTTGACGTGTAATTCCTCCTACATATTTTCTTTCATATTGAAAGTCATCGCAAAAATGTCTTTAAGACGAAGGCATAGTAGTAGCGATAGTAGCGAAAGTGGCGATCATGTTTTAATTTTAAGAAAAAAATCTATGTATAAACTATGTAATTTCGGAGTTAATAAATTTTAATGAAAAATTTCGCTGGACTCGATGCAAGGCAGAGGAAATAATTGCAATTAAAGACTGAAACGAATGAAATTTGTAAATTTTAATACGGGCTACACTTCCAATGCGTAAAAATTACAATCCCAATTTGTACCCAAATTAGCCTGTATATTCTCTAGTTTCAGTTTGTTATTGATTTTAGTTCGGTGCGGTTTAAAATATTTATAAAATATGAGTAAAGAGGAACGCCGTAAAAAGATCATCGACAAATGGCTCGAAAATACTTCGCGTCCAAACCATTTCATCACAAAAAATTTAAACATAGCACGCAGTACAGTGCATTCTGTTATTAAAATGTGAGTAAAGAGGAACGCCGTAAAAAGATCATCGACAAATGGCTCGAAAATACTTTGCGTCCAAACCATTTCATCACAAAAAATTTAAACATAGCACGCAGTACAGTGCATTCTGTTATTAAACGATATTTGGAGACGTTGACAGTTAAGCGAAAACAGAAAAGTGGAGCACATGATACTAATTTGGACAGGAAAATAGTGGGTACCATCGTAAAAAACCGGACTATGTCATCCAGAGATGTTACTCGGAAAAGTAATGCCAACCAAACAATGGTACAAAGATCTAAAAAACGTAACGATCTAAAAACACGAAAAAAACAAAAAAATACCAAAAGTTACTGAGAAGCAAAAAAAAGTCGTAAAAACACGAGCCCGAAAGCTATACGAGTTGATCGGCAATAAGAAAGCGTGCTTGGTTTTGGATGACGAAACTTATGTCAAAGCTGACTTTACTACTCTTCCAGGTGAGCAGTTTTACAACTCGTTTGAAGCTGAGATTCTTCCGCAATCAGCCACATCAATTGGGATGGAAAAATGCGGGTCAAAATATCTCGGTTAGCAGGCCATTTGCCAATGTGGACACAGAAGCTCATCATTTATTACAACGGGAACAATTAACGGAGAAGTGTACATTAACGAGTGCCTAAAAAACGGTTCAACATTATTTTGGGCAGATTTAGCTTCAGCTCACTATGCTCATGCGACGTTGAGCTTTCTTGTTACTAAAAATGTCGACTTTGTCCCAAAAGGCATGAATCCACCCAATGTTACACAGTGCCGTCCCATTGAAAGGTATTGGGCTTTGGTCAAAGCTAATTTGAGGAAAAGTGAGCAGTGTGCAAAGGACGTAAGAGATTTTAGTGCTAAAGGGAAAAGGGCGTCCAAAAAGATCACGGATGTAACTGTCACCAACCTTATGAAGGACATTCGAAAGAAGTTGAGGAAAGAATGGGAACCCAAATAATTTTTTTTATTTTTTGTAATTGTGAATGAATTTAATAAAAACAGAGTTTTAAAGCAAATAAAAAAAAATACATGAATTATGAAAATATTTTTGTTTTTACTTTGAAGTTTCCAAATTTTATTCGTTTCAGTCTTTATTTGGCCACAAATAGCCCACACGACTGAAAAAAACTTTGCCTTAACACCAGGGCACCAGTTTCTCACAGCTTTACACTGGCTTGGAAATGGGGGGCAATACCATGGTGTAGCAGATATGCATATGATATCTAAATCGACTGTTTGCATCTGTGTTTCCCGCGTTTTTGCAGCAATTGTTAATTTATTGTTTGAAGGTGTTGTTTGTTGTCCAAATGAACACGAAATTATTTGTGAAAAGTTCTAGAATATTGCTGATAAAGAAATGCTTAATTTCTTAAGTTTTGCATACAAATTTCTTTCTTACCATACCTTGTAATATGTAATATGCTAACGGATGTATAGACGGAATCTTAATAGACAAGGATGCCCTCAGCGAGTTTGAATCTGCGTATGTCGACAGACATACTTTTATAACGCATATTGCCGGGAAGTGTGCACGATTCAAGGGTGTTACGAAGAAGTCCCCTTTTTTCAAAATTTGAAAGTGGATTTCGACCTTTTTGGGGATACAACATATCTTTAAAGGTTTGGCTAATTACTCCCATTTTGAGAAACCCAATCCCTGAAGTTGATCGTTATAATCGAGCACATAAATCAACTCGCAGAACAATAGAAAAGGCGATTGGAATTTTGAAGAAGAAATTTCCGTGTCTGAAGCAATTGCGATTGCAACCCGTGAAAACAGTTACTGTTATAAAATGTTGCATCATCTTAACCAACAATTCCCGACAAGCGACAGATAGTAATTACGAAATGTTCACCACCACTGAGAAAGAAAACATGGATTTAAACGAGGAAGATACTCAATATTCTGAAAATTTTAATGGCCGGGCTACCTTAGAATATTTTTTAAATCGCTTTCCATAAGCAAATATCATATTAAATAACGATGAACTTTAAATGAAATATACCATATGGTTTTTTGTTTTATTTTTATTTTTAATAGTAACTAAATGCAAAGGTGTTTTCTTCCAATACTTTTCTCTTCTCTTCCACCTCTGCAGTTAGATGGTTTCTTTACAAGCCCAAGTCTCGTTCCTTTTTCAAGGCATTTAACTGCAAATTATAAATTTCGTGTTGAAGCCTCCTTTTCTTCAATTGCAGAATATCCACTTGGTCAGTTAACATTTTGTTGTTGCGTTTGCGCTTTTTTGATGATACTTGAGGTCTGATTAACTTAAAAAATATGTACTCGTATATATATTAATAAAAAAAATTGTGAGAAACAAGCATTTGTATTTACCTTATTTCTACTTCAATATGCCCCACGTTTGCGTACTGGGGTGACAGTACCTCTTCAGTAGATACTGAAGAGGACTCATCAACTATGCTTTGGACTGTTGGCGATTCTTTACCGATATTATCGAGATCGGCTAAAATGCAACTAGTGCCACCTTCAGAACCATTCATCTTTGCATTATTAAATTTAAGCTAAAATATAAAAAAAAAATAAAAAATTAATTTATATGTGCCTACATATGTGCTTACCACAGTTGCCTGTTTTAAGTTTTGCACGCAATATCTCGAAGATATTTCCAATCTTTTCCATTCAAAATACCTCGTGCGTAACGCATTACAAAATTTGCTAAATAAAACCTCCTTGTTTTCTCTAATCAAAGAGACAAAAAAATCTTATTTTGCTTATTCATTTCAATTCCATTTGTGGATTACACTTGCATAAAAACCCGGTGCAACGGGAATTTTTACACTTGTAATTAACATGTTTATTCTTACATTTTTTTTTTTGTCTAATCACAAATTTGTGCGTTCATATATTTGTATTTGGTGAAACGGAAAACCAGATTACAAATTTGTAATTGTGGTTCACAAGTAAAAATTTGTGATTGTAATTTGTAGTTTGGTGAAATAGGCCACAGCTGCCATTAAAGCGTTACCAGCAGGAATCCACAGCTGGGATAGCGGGATCCCAGAGAAGTTGTCGTTTGATTCGGGGCATCGCGCTATCGGTACCGGGAATCAAACTTAACAGGGTATGGAGTAAGGGTTCGAAGTATAGAACAAGCGAAATAACGAAAAATGTCAAAGGCAAATGATTGGTACAATACTGAACAAATTAGGTATAACAACTATTTAATAAGTGTCACTATGACTTATGAATTGAAATCGAATTATATTGTATGTACAAGGGGTTCACAGTTTTTTGGAATAAATATAAAATAAAGCCAGGTTAATTAAATTTCATTTGAGAAAAGGCAAGATTAGCCTGCTGAAAAAAGCACGGCTATTTACTAGCTTCAATCAGCACTTGGATACTAACTGTTGGGTTGTACCCACTTATTCACTGTTGAACCATCATCGCTCACCCGCATCATCTAACCACAATCATTATAGCTCATCAGCCGACCCCAACCATCATAAGTATCATCGGTAATGTTACTAACCGGTATTGCCATTTCTACTGGGTGAATGTCGGTGACCATTGTGACAAAATATAAATTTACCATATACGTAGATTTAATTGTACGTATATTATTAAGCATTTAAATCAATGTACGTCGAAACAAAAATCTAAATTTAACCCATATAATCTAAGAGGACTGTCAAGGAACATATCCTCTATCCTAAAAACTACTGACTCAGGTGTACCTCCTGATACCTCTTCGTCATCCTCAAATTCCTCCAATTCTGAAACGGAGAACAATAATCAATTAGAGCAAGATTCAAACGTGTTGACCTGCCACATTTACCTATTCAATTCATTAAGAATTCCGGATGCCATCAACGATTTTCCGAAATTTGACGGCAACCAAAGATTTTTGTGTGAGTTCCTCAGTAATGTGGAGGAAATCCCCCTACACATTAAAGGAACCGATAACACCCCATACGGGAAAATTTTGTTGAGAGCCATACGCAATAAGGTTGGGGGTCAATCAAATGAGATTCACAATATGTATGGACGATATCAAAAGGAATCTTATCCTACACTATTAAGACAAACATACGGAGACCTCCCTGATAAGAGATCTGCACTGAATAAAACAACTCAACAAAACAGTTGAATGTTTTTTGTTTTTACGGGCTAACAATTGAATTACACTCTGTTCTTTGCAACAATATCCTGATCCACTAGGATGACAACATGTCATTAAGGCCAAAACGAACCTCTACTCAGAAATGTACCTCAAGACATTTCTCAGCGGACTCAATGAGCCTCTAGAATCCAGAGTCCGAGCTATGCAGCCAGACTCTTTGGCCATATTACTGACTCAGTGCACTAAATAACAAAATATTTGGTACAAAAAAATACTCAGGACCCAAACAATTACAGACCTCATCAATATAAACCCTAAAATCCCCCACAGGAAAGAAACCAAACCAGGCCTTCCAACTCCATAAATCCATATACCAGAACAAATCCAAACACACAGAATAGGGACCCAAGATAACATAGACCAGTAGTGCAGACTCAAACTGATCCAAGCCTGACAAGGCATCACCCACAAATCAAAGCAAGCCTTAGTCAGGAAACCAGAAATACTAGCAGGGAAAACCTCAATTTTCAAACAATGCATAATTTAGAAGATAATAATTATTAAAAGTTAGGCTGTAAACACCAGATACCCGAATATGTTCCCGCAAATAAATAAAATATTTCTGAGAAATTATCAAAACGACCTTCCATGTTTAAAAATCGCCCGAACGGCGTACAACAAACAAATACTTGTACCAGCAGGTATCGATTCAAATGGTAGTTGATGATGACAACTTCTTTGTGAACGAGGATCCGCGGGAGAAGGTAGAAGCTATAGTAGTGACCTTCCAGGAAGTGTACAAGGCGAATGACATCATTGGCCCGAACAGCGACCTGGAGAGTCGAGTCCTTGTGCACAATTTCTACCTTCGTAGTGAAATTGTGAATAGGCGATTCGAGACCTCGGGTTTCACTCAGTTAAGTGACGAGAATACGGAAAATAATGTCATCACCAATGATGGGTATTAAAACCGTTCATTTCGAAGGAAGAGCTACAAACGATCTTCGAATCAATTATAGTATAGAACCGATGGAATACAGAACATTGTGCTTCGACATCTCCCACTATATGCGGTGGACATTCATACCATCCTGTTAGATAATGCAATGAGTAATGCACATTATCCAGTGCATTTGAAAACTGCGGTGGTACATTCCATCCCCAAAAGGGATAAAGATACTTCCAATCCGGCGAATCTCCGGTCGATTAGTCTTCTTCCAAACATCAGTGAGGTTTTTAAGAAGGTGATCAATAGACTCCTGAATAAGTGGGTTGAGGACAAACATATAGTTTCGATTAATCAGTTCGGTTTCAAGGCGGGGCATGATATTATTCATGCTGCGTCTAAACTGGTTTCTGATATCCAGTAGAACAAAGACAAGAACCAGTGCCTGCCTGATTGAATTGGAAAACGCCTTCGATACCGTATGGTTAGAGGGACTCTTCTTCAAGCTGGACAGGTTGGGCATTAGTAAACCACTGCTCTATATTATTTACAATATGCTCTCCAGTAGACAGTCCATCGCGAAAAATCGCGCCGTGACTTCTGCTGGAGCATTTCATATTAAAAACGATCTGCAAGAAGTTGCGGTAAATTCGTCAATCCTATTTAATATTTAAACAAGTGATCTGATAGGTTCACTTCAGCATGTCATAGCGTACGCAGACGACTTAACTGCGTACAAATCAGGTCCAAAGATTTAAGTCATTAATATACTTTTGCAACGTGACTTCGATAAAATTAAACGATATTGGGATGACTGGAAGTTGAAAATCATCTTTCAGAAATCTGAAACCATTTTGTTTAGGACGCCTTTGTCTGGGCACTTAGGGATACCAGAAAGAATTGGCGAAGTTTCTCTATCGTCGGACAATACGGACAGCCACTTGCTTGTCGAAATGTAGTCAGATACCTTGGGATCTGGCTAGATCAATATCTATATTTCAACAATCATAAAGATGTTGCTCTGTCCAGAGCCAATTGTGCTGTTGCCCTTACAAAGTGACTCTTTTATAGCAGCCAACACGATGCGAGAATGAAGGTGATCTGCTACATGGCCCTTACGCGGCCTATGCTTGTATTTGGATGCCCTGTGTGGCCCAACGTGAGAGCAAGTTTATTGGAAAAGATTCAGATGTTTGACAGGGCCTGCCTTAAGGCTTGTCTTCGTTTATATAGAACACCAGAGTCTAAGTACATAAAGCTCTATCCTAATGAAGTCTTGTACAATAGGGTGAACCTAATAAGAGTGGAAAATTTTGTTATTAAGTTGACTCGAAGGCACATTGCAAAAGCAATTACCTCGTCGAACAACCTCATCTCCGGGGCTTACTACCCCAATTACATGTATCATAAGAGAATACGCTTTGACGGCTTTGTTCCTTCAAAAGCGTTGCTCTACTTCTAAATGACAGATTAGCGGTGTAGCTAACATAGTTTAAGGTAGTATTAAGTTTGATTTAAGAAAAACTAAAAATAATAAAACTAAATGAATATAAAAAATGAAAAAAAACATAAAGATACATATATTAAATATACAGGGTGTCCCCAAATTCGATGACGATAATTTGAGAAATGATTCCTGGACATATTCTAAGAAAAATATCGTTCTACAGTAAGGGTCTATCTCCAATGTTGACATCATTTATCGAGGATTTAAGAAAAAAATTACTTTGGTGTACGTGTAGGACTCTGTTTTTAGAGAAATACCAGCATTTATAACGGCGTTTAAATAAAGTTTATGTCTTGTTTAAGGCTTTAGATATGCAATTTGTAAGCCTGTTCCATTTTCATTGCCCATGCTAATTTCCGACTTTGAGGTCACTTTTCTCCAGAAAATGCCTAATTAACATAACGTTTTACTTCTTTTTTTTCTTATGAAAGTAACAGTAATAGAAAAAAAAAGTCATCAATGAGTTTGCAGAAAAACCCATAGATTTTATGAAACTTGGAAAAACCTGCAGCAGTTAAAATTTAGAAATAAAGGTTTTTTTTTGCTTCGAGCTCCAAAGGCTATGAACAAAAAATGATTTTGTGTGGTCTTAGGTAGTTTTTATTTTATGTGTATACTAAAACAGTTATAACAGGTGCTTAAAGTGTCCTCCTTGGTTTTATATGCATGCTAGAGATCCAGTTCGCACTGCAAATGTTTATTGTTGCTAACTGTGTTACAAAATTCCGCTCTCTAAAAGTTAAACAATTAATTATTTAGAAAGGTGCCGGACTTACCAGCAACTAAGCAAAACAAGAAAACCAAAACTCGAGCACAAAAAAACCACAACCACACGGATGGAGATTGGTAATCGCATGAGAGAGAATGCGTAAAACTGAAGGTAGGCTCAAAACGGAATCGCAAGAAAACCGGAATTGCAACCAGCAGCTGGTTCTTAGCTGCGCACACCGGCTGCTCAGCACGGGAGAGTTCGAAAAGGGGGGAAAAATAAACGTAGACAATATGTACGAGTAAGTGGACGCCACCCAATTTTTATGGAAAATTGGGAAAACAAGATAAAACAAAACAGATGAACTTCTCCCTAATGGGGATTTAATTTATGCAGATTTATTTATTTTTTATTGTTTTTATTTTTTTTTTATTAAGCGGGGGGGGGGTGACAAAGGCCATGTGAGCGCAACAAGGAATAACCCAGTAAAGGGTATAGTGTAGTACCAGAGGGGTTGCTCACCTTAAAATCTTCTAAAACTCAATTTAGTGGCCAACAGAAGGCTCACGATTCTGTACGATCACGAAGACGGTGCTCTTTGGGGCCAACGGGGTCGCGAAACAGTTTTAACAGTAACCGCGAAAGGGTTACGGTGTTTGCCAAGTGAACGGTAAGTACCTTACGGGGCACCGACTCACAAGTATTCCCACTTAAGGGAGGATTACACAAAGATTTACGTTTCACACTAATATAATGCAAAGGGGTACTTAACTCTTTTCCTGCCTACTTGGAGTTCGCTCCTGTCTGGTTGCCAGGGGGTTGATGAGGGGAGTGGGTACTTCCCGCCGCTGTCACTCTCGTCGTCGCTTCGTCCGTCAGTGTCTCGTCTTTCTGGGCTTCCTTTTTCTTCTCGCTGGGAGTTTTTTTTTCTTGTTCGTCTTTGTTTGTGGGTTTTTGTTTTTGTTCGTTCGTTGGATAGTTTTCCTGTAGCGTTTCTTCTTGTTGGGTTTTTTTGTTTTTTGCTCGTTTGTTGTGTGGTTTTCCTTTCCTCTTGTTGGTTTCTTTTGTTCGTTCGTCGTGTTGTTTGAATTGCGTTCCTCTCTTTTCTGTTTTTCATTAATCGTAAGTTTTTTTTTCTTTCGGCTTTCCAAAAAAATGGTCGCAGTGTCCGCTATGACGGCTGGACATTAATTACCCTAGCCGCGCATTTCGGCTAGTTACCTCTCCCACACACACACATTGATACGCGGTTCCACTAATTCAGCTGGAAGAGCAAAGGGACTCACTTCCAGAGCTCTGACAGCCTCCCTGTGGAACCTCCCAATCACACCAGTCGATGTCCATATTACACCCTCGGACCCGGGACAATTTTGTGTGATAATTAAGGGGAGCTCAAACAGTGACCGCCAAGTAGAGAGGAAACCTTTCACAAGAATAATATTAAAGGAGCCGTAAGTCTCCTTGCAGACAAGAGTGAGGGATGTGGATCGTTGGGAATCGTGAGCTTCCAGGCCGTCCGCCTGGCTCTATTCGGGGTACCTATATGCCATCTCTGGGGAGGTAGGCCGAGGGAGGGAACTGGATCCAAACAATCCAGTAAATCCCACCTGTAACGTGGCATCCAGAGCATGACGGGAAGAAAAGAACGGGGACGAAACGAGAAAAGGCAGGAGGATAGAGGGGTGGAACAGACAACAACAGGACTAAAGGGAATGGATGATTTTTGGGGCGTGATTTGCACGTAACAAACCCTACCCTTACCCCCTGCGAAATGTGCCCTCACATTTCTGCTTGCGGGCCAGCCGTGACCGAAGGACTTTTTCAGACAACTAAAATCTCGTCAGATGAATGGTTGCCTAAATACAACATCAAGTCAATTTACTCTGATAATTTAGTCTCCCCATTAAATGTTGGATGCCACCCATGGAACAAAATAACTACTGAGCCCAAACATCTTTCCCTATCTATCCAATTTTCCGAAAAACTTAACACGTGCTCCGGCATTTTAAGAGTAGTTATACCCTCTTGGTTGTTAAGTTCTTTTTAAAAAAAAAACAAAAAAAAAACTACCAAAATCAACGGTGGCCAAAGCCAATACAAAAGAGACGGTAAAAGACAACACAAAGAGGAGACTAATATTTACGGTACCGGTGATATTCACCTTTGCATTTGTCTTGCGATGCTCAAGGACATCATCGAGCGGACCCACGCTCTCTGTACGCGACTTAAGTCTTCTTGGGGTACCTCAGCCTCGTCCGAGTACGGCTTGAGGTCTTTCACCTGTCACGTTCCTCGGTCCTTTCCTGTGGCGTCCTCCAAACCGTACGTCCACGGTGAGACCCTTCTCCTGATGGTGAAAGGTCCGACGTATTTTGGAGCTAGTTTCGCAGCGTAGTAGTTCGCCGCGTCGGAGATCATAAAGTTCCTACGCCATACAACCCCGTTTGGTAAGTATTGAACGTCGCGTCGTCTGAGGTTATATGACTTAGAAGCCTTCATAGTCATCGTCGCCAGCTTCCTACTTATGTCTTCCCTAAGCTTTTTAAGTCATATCCCTAGCTCAGTCATGTCAGTCGCCCTATTTGGTAAACATAATTCCCTATCCATTGACCCCATCTTCTAAACCTACTTCCCTATTACCTAAGCTCACGCCGTCTTCTGGCGAAGCTGGTTCCCTACTCTTGATCTCCGTGATCATGTCCCGTGCAAAGTTCGCGTAGTAAGGGGAGATACCTAACACATCATGTTGGGAGGTGCGGATATAACAGGCAACCTTCGTCAACTGAGAGTCCCAAGCCCTATGGTACTCCGACACATAGGCTCTGAGGGTCGACTTGATGATTTGGTTTATCCGTTCAGCTGGATTAGCTTGCGGTAAAATTCAGACAAGATCCATATGAATTGCAGAGGTTTTTCAATTCCTTACTACGGAATTGAGGAAATCCCTCTTCTCTACACCGTCAAACCAACTGGTTTGTCATTCATCGGCTTCACATTCTGGCATGTCTTACAATTCCTAACATACCAAGTTACGAGTATATCTGACCTCATCTTCGACCAGTAATACCTAGACCCTACTCCTGCATATGTCTTCCCAACACCCATATGCCCTGCTAATGGACTGTCATGACACTCTTTTAATACCCCAATTCTATCTACACTTTCGCTACTACCTCCTTCCATTCCGAACTATTGTAGTAAGTAGGAAGTGAAGTGTTGATGGGGACACACGCGGAAAGAATTTTATTTCCATCATTTTATTGTATTCTTTTATTTTTCTTATATTGCAATATAAAAGTTCAGTAATAATAAGTTTAAATAAATAATCACTGAGTTAAGAAAAACGAAAATGAAGTGCGGTTATGTCATTTAAAAATCGATAGATCAGATTTAAAAATTCAGTGCGCTTCTTGCAAAGAATATTGAGAAATTGACTTTTATGAGAAGAATAACCAAGGCTATATATGTGTTAGCTGTGATACTCAGCGAAGAAAATTAACTCTGTTAGATGCTCCCATAAATTCATTGTTCAACCAAATCTCTTCTATGAGCTCCAGTCCCAACGCTCTCACTACTGGTAATCTCCACAACAACAAATCCACAGCAAGTGGAACCTCTGCAACTACAAGCACTGCAGCATTATAGTCCAACGCTTGCTTCCCATGACAACAACAATCCGGATGAGCGTACAATAACCTTGCATATGCTGTACAGCGAGATTATACAACTTAAGCTAGTAAATACTGAGTTAGAGCCTTAAATCAAATATTTTAAAGAGAGCAATACTTCTCTCAATAAGAAAGTTAATGCACTTGAGTTGAGGCTTAATTTCTTGGAGCAAAAAGAGAAACAGAGCTCAGTTGACATAATTGGAATTCCTGACGTCAACAATTCAAATGTGAAACGGAATGTAAATGAATTACTAACAGCTGTTATGGGAGAAGAATTCAATGACAATGAAATCGACTCCTGTTACGTAAAGAGCATCAAACCTGCCAACAACAACAACACAGTTGGCTCTTCAATAGTCTGTGTTAAATTTTCTAATGTTGGGATTGAGAATGATGTAATAACAATGATGCGTAAAAATAAACGTATAATTACATCGCATATTTTCCACGATCAACCAAACAACAACAATGGAGTGGCAACAGCGATAAAAACAGTAGCAAGAGTTTCATCAATGACAGCCTCACCAATTATACGAGGTCATTATTAAAAAAGGCTAATCATCTCAAACGCAAAAACAAATGCAAATATGTTTGGGTAAGAAAATCATCTGTTCTTATCAGAAAAAAGGAGGGCGACAGAACAATAAAAATTAATTTTTTTGAGGACTTTTCCAAATTGGAAGTTGATTAGTTTTTTCTCATTTTCTTTCAAAATCATGTTCGAAAGTAGTTTAAAAGATAATTTATTTGCCGATCCTTATAATGAATATAATGATTTACTCGTAAGTATTAATTCAAATGTTTCCTTACTGGTTTAAAGTCTTTAATTAACCAGCCTACCCGTTTCAATTCTTGTTTGGACCATATGTTTACAAGACTACACAGGAATAGCCGCGTAGTTTATAAAACAATAATTTATGAACTGAAAATAACTGACCATAGTTTAACCAACAAAACTTATCTGCAGGCAGAGAATTTAATAAAATCGATTTTATTGCCCTAAAAACACATCTGAATTTTGAATTCTGGGATGAAGTACATATATAATGGTACTGATCCTATTATCGCTCTTGATTTGTTTCTTTCAAGACAAAAGTACTATATTTCTTTATATTGCCAGAAGAATAATATAGGGGACAGTAAGTTAAAGCCTTTCAAAAACTAAATGCCAATCCCACTTCTTAAAAAATTTATAAGAAAAAGAAAATCTGTTTACTTATTCAGAAACATCCTAATAATGCTAGACGTAAACGGTATTACGACAGGATATATCGGGAAGTTAAATCTGACATTTCAACTTGCAAAAATAATTATTTTACCCGTAAATTAGCTAATAATATTGGCAACTCTAAAAGAGAATGACAGCTTGTCGACGAAATACTTAATAAGAATATATCCTGCGGCGATATTGTCTTGCTAAATGATGACCTTGAGATTTCTGAGCCATTGGAAGTTGCCAATTTATTTATTAGTTTCTTTTCAAATATTGGTTCTGATCACATTAATTCTAATGGCAATTCTTCGTATTTTAGTGAGAATATCATACCGTAATCGAGCCTTCAACCAGAAAGTTTTTTTCTTTGAGGTATTTACTTTACTTGAAATTCAAAAAATTATAAATTCCCTTAAAGCTTCACATTCATATGATAATATCTCAAGCAACATATTGAAAAATATTTCATTTCAGATTTCTGATGTTCTATGTTTTATCTTTAATAATTGTGTTCGTAAAGGAGTCTTTCCGGATTGCCTTAAAACAGCAGTGGTAATTCCTCTCCACAAAAAGGATGATACCAGAGTATTGAATAACTATCGCCTATTTCCCTTTTGTCAGTTTTTTCAAAAATCTTTGAAAAGGGTATAAAGCGTAGAATGCTATCTTTTCTTGACAAGACCCACTTTTATAGCGACTGCCAGTTTGGCTTTTGAGGTGGTAAGTCTACAGAAAGTGCATTATTAAAGCTGACTGGGGAAATATATGATAGTTTGAATAACTCACAAATCCCGTCTTGTCTTTTTATTGATATTACAAAGGCATTCGATATGGATAATCACACTATATTGTTAAATAAATTGTTTAATGCGGGTTTTAGGGGCTTCATTCTTGTGTGGTATACCTCGTATCTATTGAATCGTAAACAAGTGGTAAAGATTAAAACCGAATTCAGTTCCGTACGTTTTTCCAATATAGGTGTTCCTCAAGGGTCCATTACTGTTCCTAACATATGTGAATTCTTTTTTCATTCAGCCTTTTAGGGGCAAAACGACGGTTTTCGCTGACGACACAGCCATTTCCTATTCAAATATGAATTATCATAGTTTATTATCAGATGTAAATTGGGATTTAGACATTTTAAGAAGATGGTTCAAGAAACATAGCTTGGTAATCAGTAATAAAACTAGGTTTATGATGTTTAATATCAAGGGTGTAATCTGCAAAGATCTGCCTTTATATTATCACTCGCCATATTGCCAACGGTTCTGTTTAACTGATTCTCTTTTAGGTAGTTTACCGACATTTATGGAAAGTATAAATTGCAGTGTAGACTGCTTTAGAATTGAATGTGTTGATAGGTTTAAATAACTAGGTATTGTTTTAGACCATAAGCTAACTTGGACAGATCACACAACTTATATAAAACAGTATTTAAATAAGGTCGTTAGGCAGATTTACCACCTTAGTCTTTACTGCAATACGCAAATTTTAAAAATACTGTACAATGATTTAATTAAATCTAAAATACAGTAGGTATATCTTGCTGAGGTGGTGCTTATTATAATAAAATAGAACCAATATTGACTAAGCAAAACCATGCAATAAGGATTATGACCAAAGTAAATCGTAGAACACCCAGTTTTGAATTGTACAAGTGGCTTTATATTCTCCCCCTGAGACATCTGTACTGCTATAAGTTCTTAAGAATATTTTTTGACAACTCCGGATACTACAACGAAAGACTTTATGATAGGTATAAGCTCAGCATCAATAGCATGCACTTCGCCACTATTCCAACTACACATAAAACTCACTTCTCCCGTTTCTTTTATGTTACTGCGCCTCGCCCATTTCATTTTTTACCTGTAAACCTTAGATTGTGAGAGAAAGAAATCAATATTTTTGAAAAATGTTAAAAAATGGCTCTTCTCTTTTAATCATAATGAAATCGATTTGTTTTTTAATCCATTGGTATAAAATGAATTTTCTATCTTTTATTGTTATTTGATATCACTTCTCTGTTAATTGTATATTGTATTTCATTTCCTCATCAATAATCTTTTTTTTAGTTTGTATACACATAAAGTAATATGTACTCCCGCCTCTTGTCTTCTGGCAATAAATTGTACGAAACTATTCTTTACAAATCTGTTAATTCATAATGTATCTCAAAGAATTTGTAGAATTGTATTTATCATTTGTAAAGGAATAAAGAATTATTATTATTATTATAATATTATTATTATTATTGTCGTGCACAATCACGTGTTTTGCCTTAACAAAATTGAACAAAGTTACCTGTTCTAATCTCTAATCCGGATAGTCCAGCGGGTTAGACCCGACCTTGTTCATCGGATCCACACGGATCCTTAAGGTTACTCAGCCAAACCAATGAGTAATGATCTGTTACGACCGTAAATCGAAAGCCTTCAATGTACGGTCGCAATTTTTCAATAGCCCACAGTACGGCCAAGCACTCCTTTTCGTTTTTGAATAGTTTCTCTCGTTTCTATTCAACGACCTACTCAGGTAACAAATGTCTGAGTAAGCACTGCCCCGACCCCAAAGTCCGATGCGTCGGTTTGCACCATAAACGGTCGCTCAAAATCCGGATATGTCAGTATCGGGGCAGTCATCAAGCACTCTTTTGCTTTCTGGAATCTCCCCTCGCACTCCTGAAACTAAATTAACTTACTCCCTTTCCTCAACAGGTCAACGGTTTTACCAAAACTGCGAAATTTGGTACAAATCTTCTCTACCAGGAAACCGTACCTAAAAAACTCCTAACCTCTTTTACATTCTTTGGTGCAGGTATCCTAACCATACTCTCGACCTTTTCTGGGTCAACATGAAGACCATGCCTATCAACTAAAAATTTTAACGACGATCTACAGAAGTTGCACTTCTCTTCGCAAACCTTGAGACCAGCCGCAGTCAGTCTTTTGAAGACCTCTTCCAATATTTCCAGGTGTTTGCGGAAATTGTTGGTGACGATTATGAAGTCATCCAGGTACACGAACACATGCGGTTCCAGATCGGCGCACGGTTTCCATAAAACGCTGCCAGGTCGCCGGCGCGTTATGCAATCCGAATGGCATTCTCTTGAATTGAAAGAGGTCCCGGTTGGGTACGGTGATAGCCGTATAGGCCGAGACTTCTCACCAGCGGGAATCTGCCAATACGCCGATTTGATGTCCAATGAGGACAAGTATTTGGAATCCCGGAGTTTGTCCAAGGTAGCTGAGATGTAGGGGAGAGGATAAGCATCACGTTCCGTGACCTTATTCAACTTTCTGTAATCGACTCAGAACCTAAACGTTTCATATTTCTTTTTAATCATTACAATGAGAGAAGCCCAAGGACTACTTGATTTTTCTATAATACCTTCTTTTAACATCTCTTCTAATTCCCTATCTATATGACGTTGAACCGCCGGCGAGACTGGATAGTAACGCTGTTTTTTCGGTTCAGACGTCGTCCTAATCTTATGCTATACTAAGTGTGTTCATCCTAATCCTTCTGACATGTTTTTGAAAACCCTAGCTATAGCCTCACTTAATTTCCTATCCTGGTCTTCATCTAAATCTACCCTTTCCTTAATTGCGGAAATCGATGCCACCTCTGCCTGGTTCGAAAAATTCCACACGCCTGATCTCAGATCCGGGATAATTCCCGTATAGGCCCAAAAGTCGGCACCAAGTATTAAGACGTGTGGAAGATTTGGAATTACAAAACATTCCGGTAGGATCGATTTTCTGCACTACCATTGGCAACGACAAACAACCTTCAACCTCTATACCTGCACTGTCTCCTGAAGAAAAACTACTAATGTTTGCCTTTCCTAACACTAACCCTAAATTCTTTAATACATGCCATTCTTCCCTACAGATGATCGTACGCGAAGCTCCTGAATCCAATAATCCTAACACCCTAATTCCATAAACCCTGACTCCTAAATAAGAGCGTACGTCATCTTTCTGTGCCTCGAGTGCAAAACCTAAATGAACGACCTCTTCCGTCGTTCTTACAAGCCGGTTACCAGCAGGCAACCTCTCTAATTATGTCGGCGCCCTCGCCCTGCCGAAGCGAGAGTCCGATTCCCATTTCCCGAGCACGTTCTGCAATCCCTACGTATAACCCCTACTTTCCCACAACCTACACAACGCCTAGGAGCGGAACAAGTATTCGAGAGATGCCCCTCGCGGTTAAAATTGTAGCATCTCATACGGCTGCTCGGTTGAGTGCTATCGCGGACCGAGACTCCACCACCCTTGGTTCCTCGACCGCCACATAGGCCAAGTCTGGTTCTAGGAGGTTGCGAGTTTGTTGAGTTGGACGAAGGAATCAACATTTGCTCGAACTGTTTCCAGGCTTCTACCAAACGCAACAAGGCCCTTGATGGATTTCGGATCCATCAGGCCTAGTTGGGTTTGGTAGAATGGTACCAGATTCCTCTGCACCGGCTCAGAGAGTCTACCAAACATGTTTTCCATAATCCCCACGTATACGTCTATGGACTCTTCCTTCCCTTGGGTACGTCGTCTAATCTCTTCCAAGAGCAGATCATCATAATTTGGAGGGATGAACTCCAACTTCAACTCCGAAACCAATTCTACCAGTCTCCTGTTCGCCCTAAACGAAATGAGTGCCTTCCCCTCGAAGAGTTCCACCGCCGACCTGAAAAGCTGAGAAGAAGATACTCGCCTTACTTCGCTTAACTACCTCCACTAGCTCCAAGAAGGAAGTGAGGGAAGATCCGCAGCGTTCACCTGAAAATTTTAAGCCCCACTTCTCGATGCGCTCCTGGCATCCTTCCAGCGTCGGCGCTTCTCGCTCTCTCGGTTCCATAGGTGTCGTCCATTCCGTTTGTCTTGTCGGAGGTGTCGTGGGTAGTCGGCCTACTCTACTTAATCCTGACACACTAGCGCGTATCTCCTCAACTACCTTTTCATCATCCCTTTCGGTTCCTTATTGCGTCAGCGTCCTCGTTAAAAGTAAAGGGGTAGTTGTCGTTGACACCCATGGAACCCCGTCGTTCCAGTAGACGTGCGGCACGAAGTGATTTCCGCATGCTGTCTACCGTCGCCGTCTTCAACCCCCCAGTTGCCATCTCGTAAGCAAGCTCCTCCTGGGATAACCTGTTAATTTCCATCTTACCAAAAACGTTTAACTTCAGGTTATACTGAATCGAAACAGCACAATAAAAAGACGCCGAAAGAAACAAACCCAAACACTATTTGCGGACGCGGCAACACTTATTTGCAAATGTAAAATCGTCGCAAAAACTCAATGCAAAGTGACTCAAAAAAAACGCTCAACTATCAATACGAATGAAAACAACAACAAGCAATCGAAAAGAAAAAAACAAATCACAGAAAATCAATAAAAAATTACCAAATAAATATATGCCCAATATGTAGGTAGTATGTATGTAGGGGAAGAAATGTATGGATATAAATATGTACTCGTATGTAATTATACGAAATGTAAAAGCAAAAAATACCACCTTGATCAAAAAGTTCCCGAACCTCAAGACCGTATAGCGCTCCCATTGTTCCGTTGGTAAATCTGTTGTTGACATTCCCTCTAAATCTTAGCATCATAGCTTGCCATTTACAAAAGTTACGTAGCCAAGAGTACATCTATCTCTGTGTGTGTTGGCGATTTTTTTACGTTTTTAGAAATGGATTTAAATTTGTAACAACGAACTTGTATTAAATTTTGCGTATAAAACGGACTTAATGGTGAGCGAACGTTGGAAATATTGGAAAAGTGTTTCGGCAACGATTCTCTAAAGAAAATGGTCGTTTACCAGTTGCACGAGCGGTTCAAAAGTGGTCGTGAGTCAATCGAAGATGATGAACGCAATGGCAGACTATCGACATCGAAAACCGACGAAAACATTGATCAAGTAAAAAAAATGTTGGTCAATAACCGCAAATTAATCATCAAAGAGAAAGCGGAGGACTTGAACATTGCCTATGGATCCGTCCAAGACATTTTGGTTAATGATTTGGGTTTCCGTCGTGTAGCAGCAAAGTTGGTGGCAAGAGATTTCAATGTCATGCAAAAAAGAGACCGTGTTGACGTCGCAAAAGAGATGATTTGCGAGGCTGAATCCGATCCCACATTCATCAAAAGGATCATTACTGGAGACGAGACGTGGGTTTATGAATACGACACGCAATCCAGACATCAGGCAAGTGAGTGGCGATCACCAAATGAGCCCAGACCAAAAAAACCACATCGTGTTCAGTCAAAAAAAAATGCACTGCTCACGGTTTTCATGGATTATAACGGTGTAGTGCATCATAAATTTTTGCCAGAAAGCCAGACAGTAAACAAAGAGTATTACTAGTATTTGGGCGTTATGAGACGTTTACGTGAAGCAATTCGCCGAAAGAGACCAGAATTGTGGCAGAAAACTCGTGCATTTTGCACCATGATAACGCACCGTCGCACAGTGCCATCATTACTCTTAATTTTTTGACGAAAAATGCAACAAATACCATCCAACAGCCACTGAATTTACCTGATTTGGCTCCCTGTGACTTCTTCCGATTCAATCTAGTTAAAAAAAAACCACTACGGGGAATGCGTTTCAGCAGCCGAGAGGAAGTAATGGAAAAATCGCAGGAAGCACTGATACACATACCGAAAACCGAATATAAAAAATGTTTCGAGGATTGGATCAAGCGCTGGCATAAATGTGTCGCAATCGATGGGGATTACTTTGAAGGGGAAAATATAGATTTAGAAAAATTATCTTGTATGTTAAATTTTCTGAATAACTTTCTGATCACGGTGGTATAGGAAAATTTTGAAGGCAAATCAGGAACCTACGAGGGGCGTTCAACACATTCTCGGTATCGGGGTGAAGCTGTGGTTGTATATATAAATTGACTTATTTATCAAGTAATACTATTATTTTAGTGCATTCATGTAAAATTTCATATAAATGTGATTATTAATTCGCGTTTTATCTCTAGTTAAACAGAATCATAATGGCAACTGAGACGATGATGGTGAAAATTGAGGAAAAAGTCAAAAAACTATTCACGAAGAGATGGTGGCTGTTTACCAGGGTTCCGCACCTTCATTATCAACTGTGCAAAAGTGGTCAAGTGAGTTCAAGAGAGGCAGAGAGAGCATTGAAGACGACCCCCGCTCCGGCGCCCCGGCTACTGCTTGTACGGGAGAAAGCATCAAAGAAGTCGAAAAACTTGTTCTTGAGGATGCCCGAATAAAGGTGAAAATGATGGCAGAGATCACCAAGCTTTCAATTGGTACCATTCACACCATTCTTCATGACCATCTTAAACTTTCAAAGGTCAGTGCAAGGTGGGTGCCACGAATGCTCACAGCGCCTCAGAAAAAAGTGAGAATCGCATGCTGTAGAGAGCTTTTGGAGATGTGTAGTGAGAACGCGGACGGTGTTATGGATCGAATTATTACTGGGGACGAAACATGGGTCCACCACTATGACCCTGAAAGCAAACAAGAGTCCATGCAGTGGCATAAAAAAGGAACAGACCCCCCGAAGAAGTTCAAAGTCACTCCGTCTGCCGGGAAGCTCATGGCCACAGTTTTTTGGGACTCAAAGGGAATCTTGCTCATTGAGTACAAAAAAAGGTGAAACCATCAACGCCACATCCTACGCTTCCACTTTGCATAATTTGCGGGAGGAAATTAAAAAGAAAAGACGGGGTAAACTTGCAGCGGGTGTGTTGCTTCTTCATGACAACACTCCTGTTCACACGGCGCGAGTTTCCAAGGCTGCTGCGCGAGATTGTGGTTTCGAAGAAATCCAACACCCACCCTATAGTCCAGACCTTGCCCCTAGTGATTATTTCCTGTTTCCGGATTTGAAAAAATGTCTTCGTGGAAAAAGATTTTCGGATGATGAAGAACTCAAGTCGGCAATAAATGGGTATTTTGCTGAGAAAGAGGAAATTTGTTTTTTTGAGGGTTTAAAAAAGCTTGTCTCAAGATGTAACAAATGCATTGATGTTAGGGGAGATTATATTGAAAAATAAAAACAATTTAAATTGAATTCGCATTTTCCCTTCATATCGATACCGAGAATATATTGATCGCCCCTCGTACTTGTTAACCAGTGCACGTACGACCTCTGATTCCGCAATTGCACCAATGTGGATCTCCAAGATCTTGCTGTGGTATTGAACACACTTTCAAAGATGGTTTTTTTTGGCTGCAACTACACTTCCCTTAGCGATCTAAAAAAAACAACACGGATTAATTGACCTTTGTATGAATACAACAGACACTTCCCGAAAAGATGAATCTCACGCACTCTGTATGTACTTTTAGTACAAGACTTTGTTAATTATGCAGCCACACGCCTGGGCGTCAATTTGTTGCAAAATTCCACGCTTTGAAAGTTAAACAATTAATTATTTAGAAAGGTGTCGGGCTTACCAGCAACCAAGCAAAACAAGAAAACCAAAACTCGGGCACAAAAAAACCGCAACCACACGGATGGAGATTGGTAATGCGTAAAACCGAAGGTAGGCCCAAAAGGAGATCGCAAGAAAACCGGAATTGCAACCAGCAACTCGTTCCTAGCTCTACACACCGGTTGCTCAGCACGGGCTAGTTCAAAAATTGGGGAAATTAAACGTAGACAATATGTAAGTGGACGCCACTATTAAGCGTTGGGGAGGGGGCAATGGCAAAGGCCGAGTGATTGCAACAAGGAATAACCCAGTAAAGGGTGTCGCATAGCACCAGAGAGGTTGCTCACCTTAAAATCTTCTAAAACTCAATTTAGTGGCCAACAGAAGGCCCACGATCCTGTACATTTTTTAGTTTTAAATGCATTTTATTATATTAATCATTAACTCTTACATACTAACAAAAAATGCTTAAATGCTACTCGTAGCTTAAAATTACTTAACAATCTTGTATTAACTTACTGACCCCACACAGGCACTTTTAGCTACTCTAAGTTCTTATATATATGTCTCTCGACTTTATTTACATTCTGTTGAAATATATATTTTGTATACTTAAGGATAAGAAAAAAATTGTGGACAGAAACTTAGCATATGGACTTAATTTTTTATAAATACTTAATATCTAACTTAAAATAAACCTTAGTCTACCTAACCTACATACACAATACACACATATAGACACTACACACAATAACGATCCACACTGCCGTGTGTGACGTATCTGCTGTAGTTCCCAGCTGTCCGAGCGAGGAATGCTTCCGGTGGAACGAAGCCGTCGGAGAACACACTCTCCTGCAATGTGCCTTCGAGTTAGCTTGATTACGAAGTTGTCCACTCGTATTAGGTTCGCTCTGCATTCTGGTGTTCTGTACAAGTGAAGGCAATCCCTCTCAAACACCCGAATCTTTTCCATTAAGCTTGTTCGCACATTGAACCACACGGAACACCCAAATACCAGCATGGGCCTGATAAAGGCCATGTAGCAGATTACCTTTACCCTCGCATCAAGTTGGCTGCTATGAAACAGTCTCTTTGTAAGGGCAAAAGCGCCTTAAACTCTGGCCAGAGCAGCATCTACATTTTTGTCAAAATCCAGATCCCAAGATCATTTCGACAGGCAAGATGCTGTCCGTGTTGTCCAATGATAGAGAACTTTCGCCAATTTTTTCTGGTATCCCTAGAGGCTCCAGACAACGGCGTACTAAAGAGAACGGTTTCCGACTTCTGAAAGTTGATTTTCAACTTCCGGTCATCGCAAAATCGTCTTATCTTATCGAAGTCACGCTGGAAGAGATATAATACCTTATAACAAGCATTTTAAAAAAATTGAGAATGATAGGGTTTAGAAAACTGCGTTAATTATCTGTTACCAAGATCTTTGAAACAGTAAAATAATGGCGTATTTTTGTGATCTTATTACGGAGGTACAGAGATTATCTGTTCAAGGCATGAAAGATCTTTCCAAACTTTGAGAACTTATCGACACACGTCATAAATTTTTCACCTGGTATCTCCACTTTGTCCATGTGAAGGATTTCACATGCATATGATGGTACTGGTGTGGGCTGAATTTCTGGGGTGTTTGGGTGTCTGTCATAATTGTTAACCTTGCAGACCTCACAAGTGGCCGTGTATTTTTTAATCAGGTTAGACATGCTGGGAAAATAATATCTCTCAAGGAATTGTTCTCTATTTCCTCTAAGATTCCTATGAGCTCTCCTATGTTCAGCTAAATTTTCTGTCCTCATTTCTAACGTCTTCAACGAAACTTTAGGTTATACGTACCTAATACTCACTGAAGTGTTGCACGAATGAAGCAAGCATAAATGTGACTCTAGAATTCTGATACCGTTAAGGACATTGGGTTTTAATTTCTGGTTTAGGAGGGTGACCAATTTTTGTTTGTCCTGGTATTCTATTGCAAGTAATCGCGATTAAAACCAGGATGAGGCTCTTCTAACGCTTCAACATCCTTACGAATTTTAATAAAAATTTGGGTGCGAAAGACGTTAATAGGGCTCCGTACATATGGAATGAGGTCCGTGTTATTTTCGTCAACGCTATGCGTCGTGCAACAGAAGATTTCTCTTCACTCGCTGTTTCTGTACCGCCAGTTGTGCTTACCGTTTCTGTATGAGAATCATTGTTTTCGCTTGCCGTTTCGATACGAACATCATAATTTACACTTTTTTCTGGTGCAGCAAACACCGAATCAGAAAAGTGGGTAACCTCGGTCCTGTGGCTAGAGAGGGTAACGGCAAACAAGTTCGATTTAGCAGGTTTATACACCAGCTCCTAATTTCCTCATTCCTCGATGCGAGATTTCCAGCGCTTAAGTTTCGCGTTGAAATATCTGTTACTTAAAGCAAATATCAACGGCAGGTGATCTGTAGGTATCCTGATCTTCTTGGCTCCACACAGATATGACTTCAAATTTTCTAGGGCCCATACGATAGCCAGCATTTCCTTCTTGTTTGTAGCGTAATTCTCCTCGGTTTTGCTAAGGATCGGGAGATGTAAGCAATCGGCCTGTCAGAACCAGACTCCCTTGTGAAAGGGCCACTCCTATAGCGAAATTGGAAGCATCGGTTGTTAAGTTGAAGGGTTTATCGAACTCAGGGAAAGATAAGATATCTGATGATGTAAGTAAGGTCTTCAGGTCATCCAAGGCCTGCAAAGCTTCTTTGTCCAAAGTGCTTGGTATTTTTCTGGTCTCGTGTGCCCTAATTTGAACGTTGCATCCTCGAGTGAGGTAAGTCAATGGCTTAGCGATATTCGTGTAATCGCGAATGAATTTCCTGTAATAGGAGGTGAGGCCTAAAAAACTTTTAAGCTCTTTTAGATTGACTGGTGGAAGAATTTTTTCGATAGCCGTCACTTTCTTTAGGTCGGCTTTAATGCCATCATTTGCTATGACATACCCCAGAAACTCGACCTCTGTTTTCATGAAGTTTGTTTTTCCGAAGTATACTTTCAGATTTGCTTCCTGCAGCCTAGAGAAAATTGTATCTATGTTTTGCAGGTGGCTGCTTTCGTCATTTCCGAAGATGATAACATCGTCGATGTAGACGTAGCATATATTACCGATATACTCCTAAGGGACAACGTCGATCATTCTTTGAAAAATGACTGGAGTATTTTTCAAACCCAAGGGCAACCTCAAAAACTCGTACTTCCCATTCATATTCGAAAAAGCGGTCTTGGGTATATCACAGGTTTTCATTGGGATTGGGTTTGGGTACGTATCCGAAATCGTAACCGCATTTACTCGTAGTCTTTTATAGTCAACAACCATTTGGTACTGTTTTTCACCTGATGGTTTTGGCTTTTTGGGAACGATCCATATAGATGAATAATATGGACTCCGTGAAGGACGTATTATCCTACCGGCTAAGAGGTCTTTTATTTCTCTTTCCACTTCCTCTCTCATACCAGCCGGATATGGATAGCTCTTTGTATAAATGTGCTCCTGAGTATTTGTTCGGATCTCTGCCCTAAGTATCGTTTTCACAGTTTCGCTAGTGTCTGTCGGTTGAGTTTGGCTCGAGTCTCGCTGGAAAGTTGTTCATCCAATATGATATTGACTGCTCCGGACAGTCTTGCCTTCAATGGAATTGTTATGTTTGGTTTTAACCTCAAAGTATTTTCTTTGCGGCCGATGGCTGCTTCTAGTTCTTTGAGTGTGTCGTCACCTATAATTCCATCAAAAGAAGAAAGACCAGGCAGAACGTAAAATGTGAACAGTGTGTTATTGCCTATAATGCACAAGCCATACAAAACACAACGTCAAGTTCGGACGTGTTTCAATTTTGCTCCGCGATAATTTGTGAATGTTTGTTTTTCTGTTTGACATTTTTGCTTTTTTTTGGTTTTTTCCATGTCTGACCCCATTCGAAACGATTTACTTGTTCCCAATCACTTACACCATAAATTCTCATGTATTATCAAAACACAGTGAATTTGTATTTCCTCAGTGTCATCAAAACACAGCGACTTTGTGTCTATATAAAAAAAAAAAGTTAAATTAAAATAAAAATAATTAATAACCTACTTCCACCCTGATCTAATTTAACCATGTCTTCCTGTGGATTCGCTGTGTACCTACTAATACAGTGGAAATGATTACATGCAATGGGATATGTGGAAAGAAACTCCATCGCATATGAATTGGTTTAAGCAGAAACGCTAAAACTCATCTCGAAGAGTATAAGCGCATATTTAGCTTTTTCTGTGTAGAGTGCCGGACCATCTCCCTGGCACATATAATGCTGTGTACAAAATGTAATAACCAGCAACTAATTGGGATTGCAGAGCTGAAATGCGAAGTTCAATTCAGTGGTAAAAATATAACCAAACTCGTTTCCGAGAGACATTATAATCTAAACTGTTCGATCGATAACAGCATAACCACAATAAAATCAGCTATTCAATTCCTGCACTCTGAAATCACTAAATTAGCAGATTCTGATAAGTCTCACTGCTTAAACACGTTACCAGCGATTCAGTGAACTTCAATTCAGCTGGGAAAAATTATGTCAACGTTGGCTGACCAATCCACTCTTCTACATCTCAAGCATGCTGAACACACCGAAAACATCGGATCCATCCAACATGATCTCAATTTTCTAAGTGAGGAAGCTGCATCCACTTGATCAACCACAATGCAGATATTGGAGGAATTAAAGCACATATCTAGTAAGCCGGATGCACCTCCATCTGCAGTAAGCCCGTATAACAAATCCGTACGACGAGCTATATATATCACCCTCAACCGCTCCAGCCCCAACTCGTTCAATAACCATTACCACCGAAGCCCCCGTTCAACCCACTACGATAAATGCAACTTCGATCACCTATCCCATCAACATCCCGACTCATACTGGTCATTTAAGACCTAAATCTTTCCAAGATTCTCCTCACTCCTTCCCCCTTTGCTTCATCAAAAAAAAACACCAAAGTCGCGACACCAAATCCTCTCGCTCCCCTCACTAAACCTTTAAAGCCGCCTCAAAACAAAGTTTCATTTAACCTTGCTCCTGCGCTTTCTACCCAAGCTCCAACTAACGTTGCCCCATCAGTCAAATATTCTAATTTTATCAGCTCCCATACACTAAACCCAACCACCCCTTCCTCATCTTCATCCACCAATCCCCCTGACCTACCCTCCCTCACTAGTGAAGATTCTAGTTCCGGGGTGCTTGAACAACCTGTCCCTTCTTCATCCGCTCGTTCTCTTAATTCACCTGCCCTCGATTCTTACCCGAAATACCTTGACCCACTCCTTCCACCAACTGTCAAACTCACTAAAAAATTTTCTGATATGAATGATGACAGTCGTTACGTAGTATCTAGTTTGAGAAACCGCCGCATTTATGAAAATATTCGGCTCTACCTTACATACTTGCACGACAAATCCAACTCAGTTTGCATTGACGGCATAACCAAAACCAACATTATAGTTTCGATTCAACGAGAAGCTCTTCCTTTTAAGTCAGTGGAATTGATGCAAATTTTCGTTCGCTACCATGAGAGTTTTGACATCTCTGCGGATGAATTTCATAATGATCTTTCTACGCTATCTTCGTATGTCAGCTCTAAACGTCTCTCCCACTTGCAAAGAACTCGTTCAAATTTTAAAAACTATTACAGTTCCTAACAAACTAAATCCTGTATCCTCCAGCCCACAATACCAGTCCACTTACTACCAAAATGTTAGAGGTTTGTCAGTCGTTCACATATCTCCGTGAAGAACAGACGTGTTTCGGCTTGCGAGTGTATAGTGATTAGTAAAATCAGTAACAACGAGACATTTGAGGAAATTCATATTGGCTCCAATTAGCAGAGTGTCGGTGTGCTCGGCCAACAGTCGACGGTCGTGGGTTCGAATCCACGTGTACTCAACATCTTATTTCTTTCATTTTTATTTAAATTAATTCAGAAACAATAAAGTTAAAGTGGTACTAAATGTTGTCCATCACGTGATGGATTGTGGAGAGCGGTCCGCTATATTAATAGCGGGATCTGCTGAAATACCAAGGGAGGCTTCGAGTGGGTCGAGCCAAACGCCAAAAACAAAGAGAAGGAGGAAGCTTAGTCCAATTTCCAACTTGGTAAAACGTCCCACCCTACCCACGGCCAACAACTTGGGTTCATTGGCAGCAAGCGAATCTGAAGATGAAGAGGAAGAAATGGAGGCCATAAGTAGCAGCATCAAAATTCTACAATAAAGAGTGCTGGCCATAAAAGAAAAACAAATGGCAAGAAAGAAGAGGGAAGAGCAAGAGCAATCCCAACAACAGCAGCTTGCTCAAAAGCAAACACAACAACAAAAGCTTAAGAAACACCAGCAACAACAAAAACAGCAGTCACAACAACGGCAACAGCTAAAACAGCAGCAGCCACAAAAACGGCAACAGCAAAAACCACAGCAGCAGCAACAACAACAACAGCAGTAGCAGCAAAAACAACAACAACAGCAGCAGCATCAGCATCAGCAGAAGAAGAAGGAGAAGGTGCCTCCTATCAACAACTATAAATTGGAGGTAAATGCTACCAAGGACCCTGTGTAAGCTGGTCATTGGTAATAATTTTAACATTAAGAGATTGGGGAATGATACGCGAAAGTGAAAGAGCTCCTAAAGGAAACGACGACGGAGCACTACTCATTCACAGCGGCAATCGATGCCGCTGAAGAGGTTGGAACCGTCTTCTGATCCTGAGGAGATCCTGGCACTGCTGAAAGAGAAGGAGTGCGAAGGACTCAAGTTCGTAGGGGTAAAGCCATTTACCACAGCTAGAGCCAGGCGGGAGAAACGGAGTCTGCCGTTCTTCCTGGTGCAGCTCAGTCCCGAAAGCCGTCTGGATAGTCTAAGGAGTATCAATGTCCTAGACTACCAGGTGGTTCACTAGGAAAAATTAAAAAGAAGCGAAGGCGTTATACAATGCGTTCGTTGCCAGAGGTTCGGGCACGCCTCGTCGAACTGCCAAATGCAGCCACGATGCGTGAAGTGCGCAAATAACCACAGTTCCGAGGAGTGTGCTCTGGGTAGGGACGGAGTATCCGATAGGGCGCAGCTCTCGTGTGTGTTATGTGGGAACGTGGGACATACCGCAAACTATCGGGGTTGTCCTAAGTTCGCTGACATTAAAAAATCCAAACTGGCTCGGCAGCAGAAGGTGGAAGCCAAACGTTCACCTGTTAGGTTTCAAACACCAGCCGTCACGTCCAAAATTTCCTACGCAAAAATGGCGGCAGGTAGGGTGGCTACGGTACAGCAAGCGACTGTTGCTTCTCCGGCGCCAATGCCGAGAACAACGGAAGCTGCACCTAACATGCAGGGGCAGATGGCTCAGCTGCAAAAGCAGGTGCAAGAAAAGGCCAAGCGGGTGGACCAGATCTACGCGCTGCCGCCGGGCTTAACGCAACACATATCGTAATGGGTACGCACATGGTGGAGCAAACTTTAAAGGTCCTTGCGGTGGATGTTAATTCACTGATTAGGATCGAACGCGCCAGACCAAACTCCTGATGTGCTTTTCGCTAGAGAAACCAAGCTAACCGATAAGCACAAACTGGAGTATAACAATTATATTGTTAGAAGAAGAAACCGTTCCGATCCAAATGTGGGGGCGGTGTCGCGATCTTCATTAAACAAGGTATAAAATTTCACGGAGTGTACAAGGGAGTGTTGGGTAGGTTCCGGGTGTTGGAGGCAGTCGCAATTTACATCCCGCTCCGCAGTGGAAAGCGGCTGCACTTGGCCTCTGTTTATGCGCCTGAGGCTTCACAATCCACTTTGTTCATTACAGGGCTCGACACACTTTTTCGACTTCTGAGGTTGGAATCGGGGGAGAATTATTTTATTATCGGTGAGGATTTCAACGCTAAACACAGAGATTGGGGACATAATTTGCCAAATACTAGAGGGAACTTATTACTCGATTGGTGGGGTCAGCACGATGTGATGTACAGACCCGGTCTTAATGCGACGGATAACCCGTCGTTTCCCAGAGGCGGGTCTTATTTGGATCTACTGCTGTACGACGAACGTGTACGACTAACAGGTACAAATTTACAAACGGTAAACTGTCTGCGCACATTCGTGTATGACAGTGACCATTGCGGTTTTAGCACCGAAATTACAGTTCCAATTTGTCCAAAGAAATTCTTACAACTACAGCAAGACTCGATGGACACGCTTCTCCGCAACCATGACAAATGCGCTCTCCTCGAATACGCTCCACCCGCCGTCCAATAGGAATTTGTCAAACGAGAAGATCGACAATTACCTAAAACAAATGGACGAGACAATTAAACAAACGGACGCTACAATACCGCGATATCGACGTACGACTACGAAGACCTGTTCCGCAATCCTACTATTGACGCACTTCACCGACAGAAATGTAGACTTCTATCAAGACTCAAAAACATGTACAGACAGTTAACTGACAGACAAGACCCGGAGATTAAGACATTGAAGTCGTCGATTAAAAATCTTCAAACGTTAATAAAAGAGAATTACAGAATTTCTGTAAGTTCGTATTGTAAGAACAGGGTTCGGGCTGTAAACACCAGCAACCCGAATATGTTCCCGCAAATAAACAAACTATTTCGGAGAAAAAATCAAAACGACCTTAAGTGTCGTAGCGCGGAAAACAGACAACGAACGGTTACTGACAATAGCAGGTATTGATCCAAATGAGGCCGCTGATAATTTTTTTTTGTTTTTTTTTTTTTTTTTATAATTTACGCGCGCCTAAGGGGTTATGAATACCCTTACACTGTTGCCAGGGCGCGGGCGGAAAGGTAGAAGGAGCAGAAAGGAAAGTTTGTGATGTAGTGGTTTGAAACTCAGGTGTGTTTGGTTTCGATATTGACTCTCCAGGGATGGGAGTCCGAATAGGACGGAGAGTTTTTCTTCACTCGGAATGGTGAGGTTGTGAATTTTAACGGTTGTTTTTGTGTTTGAAAACCCTACAACAGCCAAATCTACATGTCAGTGTTATGCCTTCACACGCAGATTTTTCTGACTGAGTTCCAATTGCACAAACGAAAACTTGTTGTGGCTAGGATTCGAACCTTGACCTTCCGAGTGAGAAGCGACTGCTAGTACCACTACACCACGGCCACCCCAAGACTTCTTTGTGATCGAGGATCCACAGGAGAAGGTTGAGGCCATAGGGGCGACTTTCCAGGAAATATACAAGGCCACTGATACCATTGGCCCTAATTATGACCTGGACAATCGCGTCTTGGTGCACGACTTCTACATTCGAAATGAAATAGAGAACTGGCGATCCGAGGGCTCTGGTTTCACCCGGTTCAGCGACGAAAATATGGCAAATAATGTCTATACCAGAGAGGGTGACCTACCCCCGTTCATTTCGAAGGAAGAGCTCCATGAGATCTTCGACACAATCAGGGCTAAGAAATCAGGGGGGATCGATGGTATTCCGAACATCATGCTTCGACATCTTCCTCTAGAAGCGGTGGACATTTACACCACCCTGTTTAATAATGCAATAAATAATGCACATTATTAAGCGCATTGGAAAACGGCGGTGGTTCAAACTATCCCCGAAAAGGAAAAGGATATATCCAATCCGGCGAATCTCCGGTCGATAAGTCTCCTTCCGAATATCAGTAAGGTGTTTGAAAAAGTAATCCATAGAGCTCTGTCTAGGTGGGTTGAGGACAAACATATAGTTCCGGATAATCAATTCGGTTTTAAGGCGGGACATGATATCTCACATGCCGCGTCTAAACTGGTGTCCGATATCCAGTGGGATAAAGGCAAAAACCAATGTACTGGTGCCTGCCTTGTTGACTTGGAGAAGGTCTTCGACAAAATATGGTTAGATTATCTTTTCTATAAGCTGACTAGGCTGGGGATCAGTAAACCACTCTTGTACATTCTTTATAATATGCTAACCAACAGAACGTCTCATGATTTTTAACGTAAACCACCTGTCATGTAGACCTTATGTTTACGGGATGCCCATACATCCATAGGAAGCAAGGATACGCCTTGCCATCGCTCGCCACATATGTTTTTGATACAAATTCGGAACTGTGTTGGAGGCACAAGTTCCACCCTTGGTATGAGTCGAGGCCGACCTAAAACCTCTTACTGTTCTTAGGGTCACAGCACTCAGTACTTATTTGCTACTCTACAATGGGTTAAACTAAGGGAAAAACCTTCCCGTGATTTGGGTTTAAACCACTGCCACCATGACGTTCCCACAAGGCTCCTAACTCCCATGGTACCGTGATTTAAGTCCTGGTATTGACTACCGGTGGTCCAGCCGCCAACAAGACCTATAACCGGCAACTTGTTACTGGTCAAATCGTAGCAACCATTCAGAGGCGTTATCTGAAGATGTTTACGATAAGACAAGTAACATGCTCTGCCCCGCTTTTTATTAGACAACGTCATTAATGGGCGAAGAATTGATAATTAAGCGGGGGCCCATGCTAACCAACAGACAGTTCATCGTGAAAAATGGTGATGTGACTTCTGTTGGAATATTTCAAATTAAGATAAGACGATTGTCTGAGACTCAAGGGCATTTATTTTCATCGACCGACATACATACCTACAGACATATCAATTAGTCAGTGCACTTACCATCAGCCACCGACTGTCATGCCAGCGCTTTTCTTCGCCGCGTATTGTGCATGGTTCATTCATGTTCTCAGCTAGCGCCAGTTCATCCTCTCGTCCATTGACTCACCACAAAGTGAGTGACGTTCACTTGATACATAGTCGCCAACGGCATTTTTAACGTACATACATAATACGGAACATGGAATGTGGCTAATGCCGTTGGTAGCTGAATGGCGAGGTGAGGTGATGAGCTAGCGCCACTGCTGTATACTTAGGCAGTCGTCGATTTTACCCCAGTCTAGCTGTTACTTCCTACCTACAACTTTCTTAGCTTGAGATTGTAATAAAGAGATTTTTGAAGTGAACCCTTTGTCAATTTTGTTGTTTCTCTTGGTCGGTGGTTCAATCGGTTTATCGTTTTCACTTAACAGACAACCAAACCAAAGGAACAAACATTTTGGTGCCTCCTGTGAGGACAATAAATAAAGTGTGAACGTATTAAATGTACTAGTGGCTGTGTGAACTGGAGATTGGTGGATTATTGCGATGGCCGAATTAAATCTTCGACTTGCGGCCTACAATGCTGTGCATCGTTATTATGAACGGACGCGATCAGCGGACTTAAAGGTGTGCGATAGATCGCAGTTGGAACAGGAGCTCCGTGCGGTGACCACTCAATTTGAGAAGTTTACCGTGAATCAAGACGTGTTGGTCTCTCAGGCGGAGCCAAGGGAGTTAGAAGCCCACGAGAGACTCTGGGAGCAAGTGGAGCAGGAATATAATGAGGTCTGCATCCTCTTAAACCGACAATTAAGGGTGCTGTCCACGTTGGACGCCCGATCTGAACTACCACCACACCCAGACTCGATGACGACGACACGGATGGATCTGCGACTGGATCCCATTGCCATCCCCCACTTCGACGGGAGCTTACACAATTGGCTAGCATTCAAGGATATGTTTGAGACGTTGGTGCACACTCAAGACTTCCCAGAAGCCTACAAATTGGGAAAATTACGACAAGCAGTCAACGCCAATGCAGTCCCACTGATTGGCCAAATGTATTCAGGAGGATACGACGCGGTGTGAAAGGCCTTGAAGGAGCGGTTTGATAATCCTAAATTGTTGGCTGAAACCCACGTTTCCCGATTCCTGCAGATCAAGCCAGCGACTGAGGAGTCAGCGAAGGCCCTGTTGGCTATAGTCGATACCGTGCACGAGTCTCTGCGGGCGCTTACCGTGATGAAGTTACCTGTAGAACATTGGGATGCTTTAACCGTCCCGATCGTTATATCGAAGCTTCCGGCAATTACGCAGAGGGAGTGGAGCATGACAGGCTCCCCCATCGAGATCCCCCGCCTGAGTGACCTTTTACGATTCTTGGAGCAACGGGCTCATAGCTTGACGACGGAGTTGGTGCGGCCCTCGACTCGATCTGATCAACATCAGCGACCATCGCATCACAGGCCAATCCGGTCCCATTTGGTCACCGCTGACGACGTGCGGTGCTCACATTGTCAGGACCAACACCGGACTACGAGATGTCCCATTCTGTTGGGTTTAAGGATAGACCAACGATACGATACGATCCGCCATACCGGACTGTGTTTCAACTGTCTGAAGCCTGGTCATAGCTTGCGCCAGTGTCCCTCCAGTGGATGCAGGCAGTGCGGACGCAAACACAACTCACTTTTGTGTAGGGATTCACGGTCACAAGGATCGACTGTGGGTGCCCCTCCGGAAGCTCAGGGTCGAGAGCTACAACAACACTCAACTACTTCATCGCAGCAGCAACGGGCCGGGGGCCCTTCTGCTCATAAGTCAGCCTGACTAAGCAACTTTATATCTTTCCTCGTCCAGCATGATCAGACCGTACTGCTCGCCACAGCCACCGCTTGGGCAGTTGGGGATACGTCGCAGTACATGGCTCGTATCTTCTGCGATCCTGGATCGCAGGTAAGCTTTCTCACCGAACGTTTTGCTAATCTCTTATCACTTCATAGGGATCGAGTCGAAGTAGCTGTTGAAGGGATCGGCGCTTTGGCGCAAACACGTACAAGGGGCAGCGCAATGCTCACACTTCGGTCCATCTGGACAGATTTCGCCTTCACATTAAAGGTGCTCATCATTTCATCGATCACATCATCCACCCCTGCGGTGCGCATTGATGGTCGTCATTGGCGACATTTGGATGGGTTGCAACTGGCAGACCCAAGGTTTGGTACCCCAGGCAGTATCGACCTACTTATTGGAGCTGACGTGTGGGGAAGCATCGTGCAAAGTGAGGTCATTCATGGGAGTCCTCACGAGCCCCACGCTCAACGTACTCAACTAGGCTGGGTGGTGTTTGGTCCAGCTGTGGCGGCCTCTTCTACAGGCAGGCCGGTGCAAACACTCAGTGCGCACCTTGTGGACGAGGGCACTGATACACATTTGGAAGAGATGGTCCACAAATTTTGGACATTGGAGGAGGTTCGAGAAGATGAGCCCGCTGATGATGAATGCAGCCGATTCTTCTCATTGACGCATTTTCGTACGTTGGAGGGACGTTACGTCGTGCAGATACCTTTTCGCCTTGACGCCCCAGCGCTTGGAGATTCGTATGGGAACGCCCTGCGGCAGTTTCACAGTTTGGAGCGGCGTTTGGTTAACGATCCGGCGCTGCGGGAGAAATATGTGACCTTCATGCGTGAGTATTCGGCACTAGGGCACATGGAGCGGGTCGACCAAAGAGACGATAACACTGCTGGTTACTACATACCACATCATGCAGTCACCTCTAAGTTCCGTGTGGTATTCAACGCATCGGCGCGGACTTCTAATGGGGTCTCCTTGAATGACATCCAGCTGGTCGGTCCTACGATCCAGGAGTCCTTGGTGAACATTATCTTTCGGTTCCGCCGCTTTGGAGTGGCGCTTACGGCCGATGTGGAGAAAATGTTCCGGCAGATATTGGTGGCCCCACAACATCGGGATTTCCAACGCATTCTCTGGCGAGAATCACCGACTGATGAATTGGTGGTTTACCGGCTGACTACTGTAACATACGGTATGGCATCAAGTCCATACAACTCGGTACGTGCGCTCCATCAATGTGCACTCGACAATGATAAATGCGTGCTAGAGGAGGAGCAGGCAACAGCAGCACGGAAGACCATCCTGACGTCTTTCTATGTGGACGACCTACTCACCAGTTGCAACACGGTCACGGAGGCAGTGACTTTGGCCGCAAACATCGACAAGATCCTGTCATCTGGCCACTTCCATCTGAGGAAATGGAACTCGAATCAGAAACAGGTAATTAGTCACATCACTGGTACTAATTTTTCGTGTTCTCCAGAGCTGATGATTGATTCTCCAACCGCGACTGTGTTGGGCTTACGTTGGGATCCTCTATCGGATGAGTTGTTCTTCCTGGTTACGTTGGACACAACTTGCGTTCCACCAACGAAACGACGTGTTCTTAGCGAGGTGGCGCAGCTATTTGATCCGACTGGTTTACTGGCTCCGGTCGTTATCCGCGGCAAGATCTTCATCCAAACACTGTGGGCTGCTGGCATCACTTGGGACGCCCCTCTATCAGACGAACTGCAAGGTGACTGGTGGAGATTTCGTGGGGGTCTTGAAACCCTCAATCGACTGCGGGTCCCCCGATGGCTGGGAATGAGGACAGGAGAATCTTCGACACTTTATGGGTTCTGCGATGCAAGTTCCCGCGGCTATGCGGCGGTCATCTATATCCGAACAGTGGGTGTGGACAATCAGATTCGTGTGTCCCTATTAACGGCACGTACGAAGGTGGCTCCGCTCAAAGGTGCTACCATTCCACGTTTGGAGCTGTGCGCAGCGCACTTGTTGGCTGTCACCCTCGATCGAGTTCGCAGCGCCTTAGATGCCGAGGAGGTTCCGTATCATCTATGGTCCGACTCGAGTATTGTTTTGTGCTGGTTGAAGAAGGAACCGGCCACTTTGAAGCCTTTCGTATCCAACCGGGTACGACAGATCCAGGAATTGATGTCGTCGGAGAGATGGCATCACACGTGGAAGTTCGACCGGGCAGGATGTCTGAGATTCAAGGGCATTTACATACATACCTACAGACATATCAATTAGTCAGTGCACTTACCATCAGTGGCTAATGCCGTTGGTAGCTGAATGGCGAGGTGAGGTGATGAGCTAGCGCCACTGCTGTATACTTAGGCAGTCGTCGATTTTACCCCAGTCTAGCTGTTACTTCCTACCTACAACTTTCTTAGCTTGAGATTGTAATAAAGAGATTTTTGAAGTGACCCCTTTGTCAATTTTGTTGTTTCTCTTGGTCGGTGGTTCAATCGGTTTATCGTTTTCACTTAACAGACAACCAAACCAAAGGAACAAACAACGATTTTGCGATGACTGGAAATTGAAAATCAACTTTCAGAAGTCGAAAACTATTTGTTCAGATATATAATATCTTTTCTATTAAAGAATTTATAAGTTTTTATTTTATCCCAACGTTAACTAAACTAAATAAACAAATGTATGTAAATTGAACTTTTAACCTAAATGTAAACGGATTAGCGTAACGTAGAGTTCAGATTTTGCCTTGTATGACAGTTAATGTAAAAATGTAAATATGAAAGTAATTTCCGGATGACGAATAAAGAGCCTCTTTGCTGTAACACTTGAAGAAGGAACAACGTGTTTTCTTTTAACTCGTATTTTCTATTAAAACCGCATTTTAATACCCCATATTTTTTACCCTACACAAAATAAAGAAATTAAACCCTACACACTCCAACATTTGGTCCAAACGAGCCGGATAATTTAAAATTAAACATTTAAATTTGATAAAAAAAAAAGTGCAAGTGCAAAGTGCAAGTGCATAAAATATATACGAGTATATATATATATAAGAAGACAATCAGTAGACTACACAAAACATTAAACATTTAAAATTTGATAAAAAAGTGCAAAGTGCAAGTCCAAGGACAAGTGCAAAGTGCAAAATAAAATATATGTATAGATATATAACAATTAAAGTACATACATAGATTCCGTCGCGGTCGGTGTCTTGCCCCTTGTCTTGTTCTCTTTAAAGACTTTCGGTGGTTGTGCATTAAACGGGATTCCCGCGTCGTGTAAAAATTCATCAATATTTTCAACTTTAACCTCAACTGTCACCAGCTGGGCAAAGCTGACCAAAGGTCGTAAGTTGCTGAAATGAAATATAATATTTAATTAAGTATTTAATAAACTTAATAAACTGTATCTAGTAATAATTTAATAAATATTGTGCTTGATACATACACACGTATTGGGTTATAATTAATTTACAAATAATGTCGAAGTTGTCATCGGGTGCAGATCAGAAAGGTGTTTTGGAACAGATTCTTCGAGACCACTCCAACTTCAAGAAGACTGGAGCAACACGGCGTACAGCAAGCTATCTAGCAGGTCGTCTTCTTGTTCTCGAAGTGAACTTCAAGAACGCACTTGAGCATCAAGCAAAAATTCGACGAGGAGAAATTGAAGAAGATCTGGAAGAAGAAGAGTTTGATGAAATTTTTGATCTGCTTCAAGAAACATATTTCACTTACCGAGGTGAATTGGTCGATGCTATCGACAGTGCCAAGTCAGCATCTAAGGAGAAGATTGTGGAAAGTGAGTCCACAGGTGCTTCTTGTAATGAGCTCTCATTACCCCAAATTAAAATTCCGCATTTCGAGGGCTCGTACACAAAATGGCGGGCTTTCGATGATGTTTTTTTATCTTTAGTCCACACAAATAAGAAGCTGGGCGAAATTCAAAAATTACACTATTTAAAATCTTCTCTTGACGGTGAAGCTGCTCGTTTGTTGCAGCATTTAGGGTTGTATTCTGGCAATTATGACAAAGCATGGGAACTGCTTGTCGCCAGATACGACCACAAGCGAGTGTTGGTAAACGCTCACTTCCAACTTTTCTTTGACCAGCAGCAGTTGACAAAGGAGACTGCAAGTAACATAAAGTCCCTACTGGACACGCCCCAGGAATGTTTCCATGCCCTGGAAAATTTAGGATTGCCGGTTAGTTCTTGGGATGACATATTAATTTATATACTAGTACAAAAATTACCTGCTTTTACTCAGCGTTTGTGGGAAGAGAAATTAGGCAGTTCGAAGGAGTTGCCCACACTTACACAATTTACAGCGTTCCTAGAAACGCGTTTTCGGACCTTGGAAGCAGTAGCTGGAACGAGTGGCCTAAAGGGCAGCGGTTTTTCTCCACACAAAGGTATTGCAGTTGAGAAGAAAACGGTGCTGCATATTGGTAAGATGCAGTTTGCATGTCAGGTTTGTGGTAAAGCTCAACATTCTCTAAGGACTTGTAAAAAGTTCATTGACTTGGAGATCTGCGAACGATCTAAGTCAGTGGACAGAATCGGGGTTTGTCGAAACTGTTTGGAATACAGCCACAAGACAAACCAATGTCAAAGCAGTGTGCGCTGCTATTACTGTAAGCAGAAACACCATTCTCTGCTGCATTTTAAGAATCCCAACTCCAAATCTACAAGGAATCATGAAAATACGACTATAGGTACACAAACTTTCCACATAAAGACAAAAATAAATACTAACCAACCCAGTGTTCTTTTGGCAACAGCAGTTGTTCGAGTCAGGTCGTCAACTGGTAATTATTTTCATCTGAGGGCATTAGTCGATCCTGGATCTGAAGCAACTTTTATCTCAGAATCAGCTGTTCAATTGCTAGGGCTTCATCAACGGCGAACACTCATTAAGGTATCTGGATTGGGAAAACTTAGCAGTGGTTCATGTCAGCGGTATGTAAGTCTTACCTTTGGGTCGCTGGTAACACCTTTTGAAACAAATACCCCAGCCTATGTATTCAAACTTCGTCGCAGTCCTGTGAACTACAAACGGTTTGTACGAAACTGCCGGGCACAAGCTGGAAAAAGAGACAGAGGTCCACTAAAGGCAGATGTAATCGGCGAAAGACTCGTCGCAATTCCTCAAGGAGACACTGCCTCGGAAGGGGTAAGTTACCTTGAGAAATGGAAGCTGATAAACTCAAACACCAACGACTTTTGTCGAAAGTGCCGCATCCTGTCCAAGATGAAACAGCGCCCGAAGTGGACGAGACGGGAACCGGAACCAAAACACGGAGATTTAGTTCTCATCAAACATGAGAGACTACCACCTTTGCAATGGCGACTTGGACGGATAACCGATACACATCCAGGAAAAGACGGACTTGTCCGAGTGGTGACGGTACGAACTAAAACTGGGGAATTTAAACGTTCACTCGGAAATGCTATTTGCCATCAAATAACGCAACGGAAAGGCAAAACATTTAAACGACACAACACAAAATTTATAAGACATACACCTTAAATAACCTCACATAAAAATTAAAGGCATTCTTTTTTTATAAAAATAATTTATTACCTTAATTAAATATTTGTATTACAATTTTATTCCCTACACAGCACAACACATACAGTCCACTCACTCAACCACACAATATCATTCATATTGGACAACGCTGTGGAGGTCTGAGATTCCAAAATACCGCCGGGAATTGAAGAATCGAAACCCCGACGGCACTTGAAGGTTTGGTATCCTCCCAGGTTATCCACTCAATCATGCATACAGGACAACGTCGCAAAGTTTCGAAATTCCAAAATGCCTACGGAAAATGGATAATCAAAATCCCGACGGCATTCGAACTTTTCGTGACACGATCAACGTTGTCCACTGAAAACACAATACAACACAACACAACACAACACAACACAACACAACACAACACAACACAACACAACACATCACAACACTTTAACCTATCAACAGGTATTCATTTTAAAATAATTTTAAAGTAATTTAAAAAACATAATAACACATAATAATACAATAAAAATCTTAAACTAATTTAACAATAATAATAAGAACCTTAAAACCATAATACAATAATTTTAATATAAATTCCATAATGTAAACAAAAAAAATACGTAAAAAAACTTACTGCAGATTGTTGAAGCAAATTGCAACAACAATTCTATAGTTGGCGGATTCATATACACACACACACGTTGGTCAGCAATTCGGCCATCATACTTAACAAAACGTTCGCGAAAATTTCGTCGCACATCGACGCACTGCACAACCAAAAAAAATGCGTTAGTTTTAGTTAGTTTTAAATGCATTTTATTATATTAATCATTAATTCTTACATACTAACAAAAAATGCTTAAATGCTAGCTTAAAATTACTTAACAAACTTATATTAACTTACTGGCCCCGCACAGGCACTCTAAGCTACTCTAAATTCTTATATCTATGTCTTTCGACTTTATTTACATTTTATTGAAATTCGTATATATTTTGTATACTTAAGGCTAAGAAAAATTTGTTAACAAAAACTTAGCATATGGAGTTATTTTTTTTATAAAAACTTAATATCTAACTTAAAATAAACTTAAACCTAACCTACATACACAATACATACACATAGATATTATACACAATTATATACATATATTAGTATATACAAAGGTATATACTAATATATGTATATATTTCTTTAATACTAACCTAAACCTATGCAAGCTGGCCATCGGTATTCACAGTGTAAATAAGTAGGTCAGCTCTGCCTCATTAGTGAGGCTGGTCCGTAATTGACGGAAACGACGACGAAACATCTTCTCCATCATTCAACCACCAGAAATGCTGGTGCTGCCGAACGACATCCCTCTTATCGCGATTCCCCACCGCCCTACTGAACCTGAGACGATCCACACTGCCGTGTGCGACGTCTCTGCCGTAGTTGAGTCGCCTGTCCCCAGCTTTCCGAGCGACATGGAAGATTAACGGGACCGCTGATCTATCCTGGATCAACCCTATCTGATCTAGGTAGAGGAATGCTTCCGGTGGAACGAAGCCATCAGAGCGCACACTCTCGTGGTAAAGGTAGTTGGGGTAGTAAGCCCCAGATATCAGGTTATTCGTCGCGGTCATTGCTCTTGCAATGTGCCTTCGAGTCAGCTTAATTACGAAGTTGTCCACTCGTATTAGGTTCGCCCTGTTGTAAAGGACCTCATTACGATAAAATTTTTTGTACTCCGACTCTGGTGTTCTGTACAAGCGAAGGCAAGCCCTAAGGCAAGCCCTCTCAAACACCCGAATCTTTTCCATTAAGCTTGCTCGTACATTGAACCACACGGGGCATCCGAATACCAGCATGGGCCTGATAAGGGCCATGTAGCAGATTACCTTTACCCTCGCATCGAGTTGGCTGCTATAAAACAGTCTCTTTGTAAGGGCAAAAGCGCCTTTGGCTCTGGCCAGAGCAGCATCTACATTTTTATCAAAATACAGAAACTGATCTAGCCAGATCCCAAGGTACCTGACTACATTTCGACAGGCAAGAGGCTGCCCGCGTTGTCCAATGATCGAGAACTTTCGCCAATTTTTTCTAGTATCCCTAGAGGCTCCAGACAACGGCGTCCTAAAGAGAATGGTTTCCGACTTCTGAAAGTTGATTTTCAACTTCCAGTCATCGCAAAATCGTCTTATCTTATCGAAGTCACGCTGCAAGAGAGTATTAATGACCTCGATTTTTGGACCTGTTCTGTACGCTATCAAATCGTCTGCGTACGCAATAGTATGGGGAAGTGAACCTATCAGATCGCTTGTATAAATGTTGAAGAGGATCGGCGAATTGACCGCGCCTTGCTGAAGACCATTTTTAATTTGAAATATTCCAACAGAAGTCACATCGCCATTTTTCACGATGAACTGTCTGTTGTTTAGCATATTATAAAGAATGTACAAGAGTGGTTTACTGATCCCCAGCCTAGTCAGCCTATAGAAAAGACCCTCTAACCATACGGTGTCGAAGGCCTTCTCCAAGTCAACAAGGCAGGCACCAGTGCATTGGTTTTTGCCTTTATTCCATTGGATATCGGACACCAGTTTAGACGCGGCATGTGAGATATCATGTCCCGCCTTAAAACCGAATTGATTATCCGGAACTATATGTTTGTCCTCAACCCACCTAGACAGAGCTCTATTGATTACTTTTTCAAACACCTTACTGATATTCGGAAGGAGACTTATCGACCGGAGATTCGCCGGATTGGATATATCCTTTCCCTTTTTGGGGATAGGTTGAACCACCGCCGTTTTCCAATGCGCTGGATAATGTGCATTATTCATTGCATTATTAAACAGGGTGGTGTAAATGTCCACCGCTTCTAGAGGAAGATGTCGAAGCACGATGTTTGGAATACCATCGGTCCCCACTGATTTCTTAGCCCTGATTGTGTCGAAGATCTCATGGAGCTCTTCCTTCGAAATGAACGGGGGTAGGTCACCCTCTCTGGTAATGACATTGTTTGCCATATTTTCTTCGCTGAACCGAATAAAACCAGAGCCCTCGGATCTCCAGTTCTCTATTTCATTTCGAATGCAGAAGTTTTTCACCCAGACGCGACTGTCCAGGACATAATTAGGGCCAATGGTATCGGTGGCCTTGTATATTTCCTGGAAAGTCGCCCCTATGGCCTCAACCTTCTCCTGTGGATCCTCGATCACAAAGAAGCCGTCATCATCAGCGGCCTCATTTGGATCAATACCTGCTATTGTCAGTAACCGTTCGTTGTCTGTTGTCCGGGCTATTTTAAGACACTGAAGGTCGTTTTGATTTTTTCTCCGAAATAGTTTATTTATTTGCGGGAACATATTCGGATTGCTGGTGTTTACAGCCCGAACCCTGTTGTTCCAATATGAACTTACAGAAATTCTGTAATTCTCTTTTATTAACGTTTGAATATTTTTAATCGACGCCTTCAGTGTCCTAATCTCCGGGTCTTGTCTGTCAGTAAACTGTCTGTACAAGTTTTTGAGTCTTGTCAGAAGTCTACTTTTCTGTCGGTGCAGTGCGTCAATAGTAGGATTACGGAACAGGTCTTCGTTAGTCGTATGTCGATATCGTGGTATTGTAGCGTCCATAGTTTGTTTAATTGTCTCATCCATTTGTTTTAGGTAATTGTCGATCTCCTCGTTTGACAAATTCCTATTGGCCGGTGGATGGAGCGTGTTCGAAGCGAGTGCTCTTGTCAAGGTTGCAGAGAAGCGTGTCCATCGAGTCTTACTGTAGTTGTAAGAATATCTTTGGACAAACTCCTCCAATTCCGCAATTTCGTTGGGAACTGTAATTTCGGTGCTAAAACCGCAATGGTCACTGTCATACACGAATGTGCGCAGACAGTTTAACGTTTGTAAATTCGTACCTGTCAGTCGTATTCGTTCGTCATACAGCAGTAGGTCCAAATAAGACCCGCCTCTGGGAAACGACGGGTTATCCGTCGCTTTAAGACCGAGTCTATACATGACATCGTGCTGACCCCACCAATCGAGTAGTAGGTTCCCTCTAGTATTTGGCAAATTATTTCCCCAATCTCTGTGTTTAGCGTTGAAATCCCCGCCGATTATAAAATAATTCTCCCCCGATTCCAGCCTCAGAAGTCGGAAAAGTGTGTCGAGCTCTGTAATGAATAAAGTGGATTGTGGAGCCTCAGGTGCATAAACAGAGGCCAAGTACAGCCGCTTTCCACTGTGGAGCGGGATATAAATGACGACTGCCTCCAACACCCGGAACCTACGCAACACTCCCTTGTACACTCTATGAAATTTTATACCTTGTTTAATGAAAATCGCGACACCGCCTCCACATTTGGATCGGGGCCGGTTTCTTCTTCTAACAATATAATTATTGTACTCCAGTTTGTGCTTATCGGTTAGCTTGGTTTCGCTAGCGAAAAGCACATCAGGAGATTGGTCTTGTAGCAATTTAAACATCGCGGCCCTTCGTTCGATCCTAATCAGTGAATTAACATTCACCGCAAGGACCTTCAAGGTTTGCTCCACCATGTGCGTACCCATTACGACATGTGTTGCGTTAGGCCCGGCAGCAGCGCGTAGATCTGGTCCACCCGCTTGGCCTGTTCTTGCACCTGCTTTTGCAGCTGAGCCATCTGCCCTTGGATTGCGAGCAAGATGGCCAGCATGTTAGGTGCAGCTTCCATTGTTCTCGGCATTGGCGCCGGAGAAGCAACAGTCGCTTGCTGTACCGTAGCCCCCCTACCTGCCGCCATTTGGGCGTAGGAAATTTGGGACGTGACGGCTGGTGTTTGAAACCTAGCAGGTGAACGCTTGACCTCCACCTTCTGCTGCCGAGCCAGTTTTGATTTCTTAATATCAGCGAACTTAGGACAACCCCGATAGTTTGCGGTGTGTCCCACGTTCCCACATAATACGCACGAGAGCTGTGTCCTATCGGATACTCCGTCCCTACCCAGAGCACACTCCTCGGAACTGTGGTTCTTTGCGCACTTCACGCATCGAGGCTGCATTTGGCAGTTCGACGCGGCGTGCCCGAACCTCTGGCAGCGAACGCATTGTATAACGCCTTCGCTCCTTTTTAATTTTTCCCAGTGAACCACCTGGTAGTCTAGGACATTGATACTCCTCAGACTATCCAGACGGCTTTCGGGACTGAGCTGCACCAGGAAGAACGGCAGACTCCGTTTCTCCCGCCTGGCTCTAGCTGTGGTAAATGGCTTTACCCCCACGAACTTGAGTCCTTCGCACTCCTTCTCTTTGAGCAGTGCCAGGATCTCCTCAGGATCAGAAGACGGTTCCAACCCCTTCAGCAACATCGATTGCCGCTTTTCACACTTCGGTGTGAATGAGTAGTGCTCCGTCGTCGTTTCCTTTAGGAGCTCTTTCACTTTCGCGTAGCCCTCCACTGTATTACAGTGGATGGCATGGCGATCATTCCCCAATCTCTTAATATTAAAATTATTACCAATGACCAGCCTACACAGGTCCTTGGTAGCATTTACCTCCAATTTATAGGTGTTGATAGGAGGCACCTTCTCCTTCTTCTTCTTCTGCTGCTGCTGCTGTTGTTGTTGTTGTTGTTGTTTTTGCTGCTGCTGCTGCTGCTGTTGTTGTTGTTGTTGCTGCTGCTGCTGTTTTTGCTGTTGCCGTTGTTGTGGCTGCTGCTGTTTTAGCTGTTGCAGTTGTTGTGACTGCTCTTGTTGTTGTTGCTGGTGTCTCTTAGACTTTTGTTGTTGTGCCTGCTTTTGAGCATGCTGCTGTTGTTGGGATTTCTCCTGCTCTTCCCTCTTCCTTCTGACCATTTGCTTTTCTTTTATGGCCAGTACTCTTTGTTGTAGCATTTTGATGCTACAACTAATGGCCTCCATCTCTTCCTCTTCATCATCAGATTCGCTTGCTGCCAATGAAGCGAAGTTGTTTGCCGTTGATAGGATGGGACGTTTTACCAAGGTGGAAGTTGGAAGCTTCCTCCTTCTCTTTGTTTTTGGTGTTTGGCTCGAACCACTCGAAGCCTCACCTGACACTTCAGCAGGTCCCGCTATAGGCACAGCGGACCGCTCTTCACAATCCATCACGTGATAGACCACACTTTACCACCACTTTAGCTTTATTGTTTTTTTTTTTTGTTTTATTCACTTTTAAAAATAAAAAGTCGATGCAACTTTTTTGGGAATCGAACCCACGACCCCTGTTTTGTCGGTCGGACACCACTACTTCTGCGCCACCGAAGCACTTTCCAAAAAAAAAAAAAAAAAAAAAAAAAAAAAAAAAAAAAAAAAAAAAAAAAAAAAAAAAAATGCGTACGCGAAGAACAGTTACCGCACAAATAACACCACAAATTGTATGAAATTTGTTGGGGAAATAAATTAATAAACTTTTTTTTTACATTTCCCATTTCTTTTCATTTCGTTTTTCTTTTATTTTTTTTGCAATTGCACACGAAGATCACTTCCGCGAAACCAAAACAAATGATGTATATAAATATATACACACGCACGTACATACGATTGCGTATTCGCGCCGGTATACACAAATCAATCGAACTCGAATTTCGCGAAGGAAGGGGAGCAGACAAAAAAGATGAGATAAATAATTAAATAAAAAACACTTACCTTTTGATTCATAATTAAAAGTTTGGTCAATGATCAAAACAAACTATTGCACAAAGCAAATTACGCATATTTCTTCTCCCTTTGTTGCTCGTTTGTTATTCGTCATCCTTGTCACCTACATGTGATGTTTCAAATTATTAACTTACACGATTTTTGTTTCACTCACATGTAGATAGTCAACACACTCGCACTCACACAACACACAACTCTATTCAGAAGAAGTACTACATACTCCAATTGCAACTGAGTACACTTGCGGACGAAAGTCGTCCACCGGGCGGGAGCATGTTCAGATATATAATATCTTTTCTATTAAAGAATTTATAAGTTTTTATTTTATCCCAACGTTAACTAAACTAAATAAACAAATGTATGTAAATGTAAACGGATTAACGTAACGTAGAGTTCAGATTTTGCCTTGTATGACAGTTAATGTAAAAATGTAAATATGGAAGTAATTTCCGGATGACGAATAAAGAGTCTCTTTGCTGTAACACTTGAAGAAGGAACAACGTGTTTTCTTTTAACTCGTATTTTCTATTAAAACCGCATTTTAATACCCCACATTTTTTACCCTACACAAAATAAAGAAATTAAACCCTACACACCCCAACACTATTCTCTTTAGGACGCCGTTGTCTGGAGCCTCTACGGATACCGGGAAAAATTGGCGAAAGTTCTCGATCATTGGATAACACGGACAGCCTCTTGCCTGTCGAGATCAGTTCCTGTATTTTGACAAAAATGTAGATGCTGCTCTGGCCAGAGCTAAAGGCGATTTTGCTCTTACATAGCAGCCAACTCGATGCGAGGGTTAAGGCAATCTGCTACATGGCCCTTATCAGGCCCATGCTGGTATTTGGGTGTCCCGTGTGGTTCAATGTGCGAGCAAGCTTAATCGAAAAGATTCGGTTATTTGAGAGGGCTTGCCTTAGAGCTTGCCTTCGCTTGTACAGAACACCAGAGTCGGAGTACAAATTTTTTTATCGTAATGAGGTCCTTTACAACAGAGCGAACCTAATACGAGTGGACAACTTCGTAATTAAGCTGAGTCGAAGGCGCATTGCAAGAGCAATGGCCTCGACGAATAACCTGATATCTGGAGCTTATTACCCCAATTACCTTCACCACGAAAGTTTGCGCTCTGACGGCTTCGTTCCACCGGAAGCATTCCTCTACCTAGATCAGATAGAGTTGATCCAGGATAGATCAGCGGTGCCGTTAATCTTCCATGTCGCTCGGAAAGCTGGGAATAGGCGACTCAACTACAACAGAGACGTCGTACACGGCAGTGTGGATCGTCTCAGGTTCAGTAGGGCGGTGGGGAATCGCGATAAGGGGGATGTCGTTCGGCAGCACCAGCGTTTCTGGTGGTTGAATGATGGAGAAAATGCTTCGTCGTCGTTTCCGTCAATTACGGACCAGCCTCACTAATGAGGCAGAGCTGACCAATTTATTTGCTCTGTGAATAGCGATGGCCAGCTTACATAGGTTTAGGTTAGCCTTTAAGAAATATATACATGTATTAGTATATACCTTTGTATATACTAATATATGTATATATTGTGTATAATATCTGTGTGCGTGTATTGTATATGTAGGTTAGGTAGATTAAGGTTTATTTTAAGTTAGATATTAAGTTTTTATAAAAAATTAAGTCCATATGCTAAGTTTTTGTTAACAATTTTTTCTTAGCCTTAAGTATACAAAATATATACATATTTCAATAAAATCTAAATGAAGTCGAAAGACATAGATATAAGAATTTAGAGTAGCTTAGAGTGCCTGTGTGGGGCCAGTAAGTTAATATAAGATTGTTAAGTAATTTAGCTAGCATTTAAGCATTTTTTGTTAGTATGTAAGAGTTAATGATTAATATAATAAAATGCATTTAAAACTAAACTAACTGTTAGAGGTTTGGCTCTAAAATCTCCGTCGTGTATCTCAATTCTCAGAAGTTACCCTATGACCTAACTGCTCTTACTGAAACAAATCTAATTCCGGACATTAAAAACATTGAGCTGTTTCCTCCAAATTTCAAGGTTTTTCGAAAAGATGGATTTGAAAGAGCTTATAATCCCTATGGCCGAGATGTTTTACTAGCAATTCGGAACTTTTTCACGCAACTCCTGTTGATATTCCCCACACTGACAACTTTGAGTTAGTATGTGTCAACATTACGCTCCCTAAACTCTCTATTTACGTACTTTGTTGTTACATTCACCCATCCTAACCAATTGAGTCTTATCGTCCTGTAGTTCACGCAGTGGATTTTTTGACTGATAATGCACAACCTTAAGATTGTATTATTCTAGTTAGGGATTTCAACCTCCCTCAACTTAAATGGGGGCCTTCCAACGATTCGTCTCATTTCGTTTCTCTTAATTCGTCCTCAGAAATAGAAATATTGATGGTGGATGGCCTAACTTAAAAACCTCATCAGCAACATTAACTTTGACGTTATTGCTGAGACAACTAACATTGATCTTGCTCTATCAACGTTCTATTCGTTAATTTTCTCCTGCTTTGCCCAATCGGTTCCATATACCTTCCGAAAGGCCTGCACATCAGCTCCTCCCTGGTACAACAAGGAGTTGCGCTCTCTCCGTAATTACAGAAACAAGTTGTGGCATAAATTCTTAAGGACTCGATCTAATTCCGACTACAGTAATTATCGATTGGTATACAATAATTTTTCTGAACTTTGTGAGTCTCTTTACCTTGAGTACCTCTACCGCATGCAATTTAACTTAGTCTCGGACCCTAAACGAGTCAGACGGCTACCCATCTACTCTCAAATTTCTTAGTGAATCTTCTGCCGACCAGAAAACCATAGCAAATTTCTTTGCCAGTCATTTTAATAAATCCTTTTCTAAGAAAACAGCTGAACCCGATCCTAGTTACTTTAGCTATATGAGAAACTATCCTGAGACATCATCCGTTTCGCTAAATATAACAACATCTTTGGTGTCTGATAACATTACCAAACTTAAAGATGATTTTTCGTCCGGCCCTGATGCCTTCCGGCTGTTGTAATAAAAGAGTGTATTAACCATCTCGGTCCTCCCCTTGCTGCCCTATTTAACTTGTCTGTCTCAACAGGTACTTTCCCTTTCCTATGGAAGGAATCTTACATCATCCCTATTCATAAAAAAGGAAGTAAGGCTGAAGTCGATAATTATAGGCCCATAGAAAAACTCTCTTGCATACCCAAACTTTTTGAAAGCATAGTCTATCAACAACTGCTTCCGTACTGTAAGCCAACTATCTGTACAAATCAGAACGGTTTCATGACCACTAACCTAACAGAGTTCGTCTCTAGGCCGCTTCATGCTTTAGAAGACGGTGATGTAGTCGATTCAATTTCCACTGATTTCAGCAAGGCATTCGATAAAATTTCTCACTAACTTATCATTTTTAAACTAAAAAAACTTGGCTTTTCCCTCATTTTGTGACATGGACCTAATCCTAATTGGAAGACCGAGAATACAGGGTCATCTTCAGATCTTCAATATCCGACCCAATTAAAGCAACATCTGGTGTCCCTCAGGGTAGTCACCTTGGGCCAGTCATCTTTATCCTGACGATTAACGACATAAATCTCATTTTAAAGAATTGTAATCTTTCTATTTTCGCTGATGACATGAGAATTTCCAAAGTCATTTCATTACCTTCTGACTCTCATTGCCTGCAAGATGACTTAAATAAGTTTTCGGTATGGTGCAAGCAAAACTTTTTGGAGCTTAATGTCAGCAAATGCCAAGCGATAACCTATTCCCGCAAACGTTTACCTGCCCCTCCAAGAAACTACTACTTCATCTGCGATGAGCCTATTCCTTCCACTACCCAAGTACGGGATCTAGGAATAATTTGTGACAGAATTGAATTTCGACTCACATATTGACACCATTATAAATAAAGGTAACTCCGCATTTGGTTTTAGCAAACGCTGGTCAAAATAATTTTCCAACCCTTATGTTACAAAGTCCCTGTACATTACTTTTGTAAGGCCTCTTGTCGAATATTGCAGCCTAGTTCGGTCACCCTATAAACTAATCCACATTCAAGGAATAGAAGCAGTCCAACGCAGGTTTATCCATTTCGAACTTCGTGGTCTACCCTGGGCCGACCTATATGGATTACCCCCTATGAAAATAGGCTAAAACTAATTAGCATGCATACCCTAAAAAAAACGTCGTCAAGTCGCTGATGTACTTACTGACTGGAACATCGAGTGCTCGAAAATAACGCAAAATATTCCATTCACTCCCTATCCCCGTAATCTAAGATCTGTCCCACTCTTCCTGATCCGAACTTACCGCACCAACTACGGTCACTTTGAACCCATATCTAGAATGTTGCGTACAACGAACAACTACGCCGAAGTCTTTGACCTAAATAGCAGCAAGCACGAAATAAAAAAAGCACTCCCTTAACATTTCCCTCGTCCACCATTTCTCCTCGCCCCATTAGGTTAAGAATATCTTTGTTAGTTAGCTTTAAGTTTTTGCTTGTTAATAAGCTTAATAAAGTTGTCCAGGGTAGACCTGGGCCATAAAATTCCATAAAAAAACCAACCAGAGATCTTGTGATTAAATTTCGTAACATATTCTAAATATGGTACACCGGATGGCTGTTATTCATAAAATTTACTTCATCTAAAGGTTCTTCTTGAGGCATTCCAACTCGTAGAATCCTCCTCAGATATTTCGATGTGATTTACCCGCTGATGTATTTGCGGGTAATTATCAGATCTCGATTTTCTTTTGAAGGGGCTGTTTGGACGAGGGCGATTCATATAGTTGACGTTACACGAATGCTCCGACCTGCCCATTTCCATTTTTGGAGGTGTTTTAGGCGCACTTGGTCTAGGAGGTGGAGCTGTTTCCCGAGGGGGAGAGTAACGTGGCTGCTGTTCGGATTTATTAGAGAAGCGAGGGCCGAATTTTTTCGGCAAGAAATCTGTTCTAGAGCATTTCTGAAAGTTTGGTTTATCGGAGCCGTTATTGTGTTTGGTGCCTTGAAATTATCAATCGCGTGGCTTCGGTAATTCTGGTTTTGATTATCAAGATACGCTGAATATGCCTCCGGAAGCGTTTTCGGCTTCTGGACGATAAGAATCCTCGAGATATCGCCGTAAAGACCGCGGATAAAAACGTCTAGAGCAGGTTTTCTATAAGATTCAGCTAGTGCCGTAACCGTTTCTTAACTGAAGTTTTCCGTTTTGATTTTAATTATCATCAGAGAAAGTTGGTGATTCACTGCAGCATAAAATTCGTCTAGGTTTGAACCCCTCTGGCACAGTTGATTGAGTTGGTGCTCAAGGGTTCGCTTATCTCTCTTGTCTGCATAACGCGGGGAGAGTCATTGCTTTATCTGCTGCCAGTCGTTATCAAAGATGTAATACGATACTAGAGCAGCATCGGCAGGACCTAATATTTATTGCTTCCGAATATGTTGCAGAATGGCCCTGTATAAGGTTTTTCCGCACTATCTCGAAATCGCCCAGGATTCCTTCAACAATATGAACCCATGTCACATACACTTTATAATTAACACCAGGTTGTTTTTTCTTTGGAGGATCTTTATGATCGTTTGAGAGGTTGATGGTGCACTGGTGTTACGCTTCTTAGATTGATCCTATCACTAATTTCATTTTCTTCTAAAGTTCAAAGTTCGCTGCAAGGGAGAACCGAAAAGGAAAAAAGGAAAGAACCGTTTAATTCGTTTATGGGTACAGTTCTTTTGGAGGGATCGTGTTATCCTTTATAGGTGCAAACGTTTATGCTTCTAAGCACCCTACTAATACACGAGTTACTACACACGAATCCTTTTGATTCCTATCTGATCTCCAAACGTGTTCCCATGAGGACGAGTCGATGCGTAAGCGCTGTGTTCTCATGGGGACAGCACTTTCCGTTCAAGGAATGTGACGATCTTGTGTCCTGGTTAAGGGACAAAGCTATCACCAGAAAAAAATAGGATGTCGTTTACAGCACTGTCCCTGCTCGGGCGCCAGTTAAAGAACACTTTAGGAGGATTCCAAAAAAAAAACTGTGAACGAAGAGACTTTTGTCTCTTCCCAACCGTTCGACTTAAATTCCCAAATTAAATACACAGATTTATTATTTACAAATATTTTATTTCCGTCCGAACTGCTTTACAATAAGTTTTAGACCAACTCAATTCTAATTTCTAAGATAACATCCAAGCTCCCTTCCCATCAGTCCCTCTGCTGAGTTAGCAACTTGGCCCCGGCGCGTGTATCCGGTGTGATGCAATCCGATTCCTGTAAACTGAGACCATGGTAACATATTTGCACTTGAACAAGCTGACTCAGCGAATCCAGATGGTTCGCTAACATGCTTTTAATGCGTGGTCCAGGTGCACCGTCTTAACTTACAAGGTGGGGGGTAATTTTTTTTGGTAATAATACAATATTGGGAATTCTTTTATTTAACTTTAGACCTAGAAAACTTTAGCCCCAGATAAAAACTTTGTACGGTGAATTTGTAGGTAAGATTATGGTGCACCAAAATAAAAAAAATTATAAGCACACTTTTAATTTTCCGAGATAAATGCGATTTTCCCAAAAATTTATTTAAAAAAATTTAAAAATTTTGTGTTTAAAAACCAATATCTCGAAAATTAAAGCATAGGTGGTAATAATGTTTAAAAATGAATTAACCTCTAATCAGCTGGCTATTAAACGAGTCCAGTTTGGTTGCTCTACATAGATTTAAAACACTAGAAGTTGTACCTATTTCCCTGTAACTCAGTGTGCGTTGAAAATAGACCCCGCTAGCCTATACGATTGTTGTCGTAACTTGAACCAGATTCCAAAATATCTGTGTCCTAAACCAGACCTCCCTGTATATTAAAAATAAATCATAAACGATTATAAAATAAATAATATTAAGTTTATTTTAACATAAAATAAATAATATTAAGTTAAAATAAATAATATTAAGTTAAGTGAGACACTGACACGGTCAAACACTACTAAATCAGATCTTTATGCGAACAGAAGACGCATGATCCCATTCCCTCTCCCGTTTTCTTTTGAAGAACAGGACAATGGGCCAGCGCACACTTGACTAATTATCCAGGGGTAAATTTGCTTTTATAAAAGAGGGAGATGAAATGTAAAGAAAGAAACGGGGTAAAATTTCCAATCAGTGTTGAAGAGGTTTGACATCGGGGGAAAACCAATACACACAAGTTGTAAATTGTAAAGGGTAAGAAAAATTAGCAGAAATACCACTAAGGACTGAAAAGAATAAAATCTGTAAATTTTAATACGGGCTATACTTCCAATGCGTAAAAATTGCAATCCGATTTTGTACCCAAATTAGCCTGCATATTCTCTAGTTTCAGTTTGTTATTGATTTTAGTTCGGTGCGGTTTAAAATATTTATAAAATATGAGTCAAGAGGAACGCCGTAAAAAGACCATCGACAAATGGCTCGAAAATACTTCGCTTCCAAACCATTTCATCGCAAAAAATTTAAACATAACACGCAGTACAGTGGATTCTGTTATTAAACGATATTTGGAGACGTTGACAGTTAAGCGAAAATAGAAAAGTGGAGCTAAAAGTGGAGCACATGATAAAAATTTGGACAGGAAAAGAGTGGGTACCATCGTAAAAAACTGGACTATGTCATCCAGAGATGTTGCTCGGAAATGTAATACCAACCAAACAATGGTACAAAGATCTAAAAAACGTAACGGCCTAAAAACACGAAAAAAAAACAAAAAATACCAAAAGTTACTGAAAAGCAAAAAAAAGTCATAAAAACACGAGCCCGAAAGCTATACCAGTTAATCGGCAACAAGAAAGCGTGCTTGGTTTTGGATGACGAAGCTTATGTCAAAGCCGGCTTTACTACTCTTCCAGGTGCGGAGTTTTACAACTCGTTTGAAGCTGAGATTCTTCCGCAATCAACAACATCGACTGGGATGGACAAATTCGGGTCAAAATATCTCGTTTGGCAGGCCATATGCCAATGTGGGCACACAAGCTCATCGTTTATTACAACGGGAACAATTAACGGAGAAGTGTACATTAACGAGTGCCTAAAAAAACTGTTGATTCCTTTCTTAAACTAAATTCAGGAAAAGTGAGCAGTGTGCAAAGGACGTAGAAGATGTTAGTGCTAAATGGAAAAGAGAGTCCAAAAAGACCACGGATGTAACTGTCACCAAACTTATGAAGGACACTCGAAAAAGTTGAGGAAAGAATTTTTTTTAATTTTTTGTAATTGTGAATGATTTTGATAAAAACAGAGTTTTAAAGCAAAAAAAAAAATTTGCAAGAATTATGAAAATAGTTTTTTTTTTTTACTTTGAAATTTCCAAATTTTATTCGTTTCAGTCCTTATAATCAAAATCAGTTCATGTATACACAATGTTGCCCGCATTATTCATCCAGTGTGTGGTTGCCCATTTATCCGGCGTAAAGTGGATCCAGTGTGCGCTGACCCAATGCCAACAAATTTACGATCTCCAATCAAAGACTACGCAAACAATCAAAGAAAAAGTTAATTAGTAAGAGAGTTAAGAGAGTATAGGGCATAAATCATAAATAAATGATACTTGTCGGCCTGTCAATCACGTAAAGGGTTAACAACAACAACAATGCTCTCTCATTTATTTTTTTACACATTACTAGTGATCAACACTGGCTACTTTCCAGTCTACGAGGGCGGGTCAATAATTCTGTGCATTTTTAAATTTCTGACCTCTTTACTGAAACAGCAACACTGCTCCTGTCAACAGGCATTTGTCAGTTGACTCCTGTCAAAATTTAAACTTGCTGCGTCAGTTAGTTTGTGTTTGACAGCTATTTTTATCAGACTACTCACTAATTTGAGGAGAAAATGGAAAAAAGTGAATTTCGTGTGCTTATTAAGCATTATTTCTTGCGAAAAAAAACCATTACCGAGACCAAGGCTAAGCTTGATAAATACTGCACCATCGATTTCAATGGTAAAAAAGTGGTTTACTGAATTTCGTTGTGGCCGTACAAGCACTGAAGATGCCGAACGTCCTGGACGCCCAGTTGAGGTCTCTACACCCGAAACAATCGAAAAAATTCACGATATGGTGTTGGCCGGCCGAAGATTGAAAGTGCGAGAGATTGTGGAAGCCGTAGGGATCTCGCATGGCTCAGTGGTTTCAATTTTGAATGATCACTTGGGCATGAGAAAGCTTTCCGCAAGATGGGTGCCGCGTTTGCTCACAGTCGACCACAAACGCAATCGTGTAACAACTTCACAGGAAGGTTTGGCGTTGTTTAATCGCAATATGGAGGAGTTTTTGCGCCGTTTTGTAACCGTGGACGAAATATGGATCCATCACAACAAACAACAGTCAAAACAGTGGGTTTCTAAGGGTGAATCGGCGCCAAAGAAGGCCAAGGTGGGTTTGTCAGCCAATAAAGTTATGGCGACTGTTTTTTGGGATGCACGCGGGATAATCCACATTGACTACCTTCAAAAGGGAAGAACAATCAATGGGGAATATTATGCCAACTTATTGGACCGATTCAATGACGATTTGAAAAAAAAAACGACCTCATTTGGCCAAGAAAAAAGTTCTTTTCCACCAAGACAATGCAAGGGTGCACACATGTGCAGTTGCCATGGCAAAAATCCATGAATTGGGCTATGAATTGCTCCCTCATCCACCCTATTCTCCAGATTTGGCTCCGAGCGACTACTTCTTGTTCCCAAACCTGAAGAAATGGCTTGGTGGAAAAAGATTTGACTCCAATGATGAAGTCATCTCGTCATTTTGAGGACCTCGACAAATCATTTTTTTTGGAAGGGATAAAAAAATTGGAGAAGCGTTGGACAAAGTGTATAGAGCTCAAGGGAGACTACGTTGAAAAATAAAATTATTTTTTTATCAAAAAATCAGGTTTAATTCAAAAGTCACGGACTTATTGACCCGCCCTCGTATTTTGCATGCACTTTGTAAATTTTTTCACAATACTTCTTTAGGTTTTTGGTCTGCGTTCAATTACTGACCACGTACTTTTGGATATCATACAGAATACTCTTTTCATCGCAGAACGGTTCATGTTGAGCCGCGAAATATGTAGGAAATAAAGAGCTCAGCTTAAATTTATCGAATTGAATTTATCTAATTAGTCATGCATACAAAGATGAAATGGAAGATAATAACGTAAAACTTATAAATATATTTTTCAGAAAAGGACCTGTGTTTTGTTTGACCTGAAACCTGTGTTTTGTTTGACCTGAAAAAATAGACGTTACCTAACGAGGTGGCCCATTTTTCCCCTTTAACCATTTTCAAAATATTTTTTATTGGATTTACATTGCCCAATAACAAATTTATTTTACTTGGAAAAAAAATCTGAAGCAACTGTAAGCTATTATAGTTAATATTATAAGGCTAATATAAAGTTTTGAGCTTTATAATTTGTACAAGTTGATTCGTATCGTGAAAACCTCTGACTTGAGATAAAATAGCCTGGCCTTTGCTTTTGTTTGCAAATACTTGATGCACATTTCAAAGTTCCAAAAGTGGGGATTGATAAGATATTTTTCGAAAAAAATTATGGCAATGTCAAAATATTACGTTTTAAAAGAAAATCACTTTTGATCTTCAATAACCTTTTACGCATTAACTTTTGGACAACATTTTCTGTAAAACAATTAAGGTGCTCATAATTACATGTTCAACGATATCCCAATTGTTACCATACACGCATACATTTTAAAGATGCTATTTTCAATACCAGTCAGTACAGTTCAGAATAAGCCTTTGCTTAAAATCTCTGTATCTCGGAGGGAATGCATTTTCCATAGATTTTTTTATCAAAATATTGTATGTCAAGGAATCTCTCCTTAAAGTTTTTGGCGCATTATCGGGAATAGCCTGTATTTATGTATAGACAGTCGAGGAGACAGTCCCTTACTCCGAACACTAAAAATAAACGAATGCCACACGTCCCCCAAGGAGCAGCACAATACCACACATTATTGGATTCCATGACACACATATCTACTTCACCAAATTGCTGACTGCAACACTACGTCAACTGATTTTAGAGCAATCGGTTTGTGCCGATGTCGAATATATTCCTTTGATATAGGTATAACCGTAGGTTTACATGGAATAAACACGCGTTGAATGGTTTGTTTATTTATAAGACTTAGGATCCCGAATCGTTTTAAATTTATAATTTTTTCTTCCTTTCTTGAATCCGAGCAAGTGTTCATAACAGTTCGGATAACACAAGAATACCGATTTGGTTTAAGCGAATAATTACAATAAATAAACAATAAATGATTTGAAATAAGCGGGAAGCTTAGAGAATCATATAATGAATGCGGTGTAGTACGAACACCGAACCGCTGGGTTAGAAATGATCCCTTGAAATGTCAAAATGTTATCAATAGTTGGAGAGACGGGTGTGTAGTTTTTAGATTGGCAAGCATTACATAGAAGGAGAAATCTTTATTTATTTGAAACATGTCTGATTTTAAACAATGAACCACTTAATCGGATTGACGTTACCTCAGCAAGGGAATCGTTTCTCGCAAAATCGGCAAATTCAAATTGGAGAAACCATTCTCACGCTGAGTAAGCGGCAAAATCTTATTAACAGAACCATGTTATCGTAGAGTAATATCACTAGCAATTAAGTTTAAAAGAACGTTAAAAAAAACACCGCACGCGAGTTAAATGTTGGTAACCCTACTCGATCACCCAGCAACACAATACACTTGTCATCGAAATACCTTTTCCTATATTTTGCCTATTTGTCTTTCCTCTCATTTGTTTATGCATAAAACGTCTCTTACCAATTTTGTTTACACCTATTTGTTTGTACGTGACGATATTAAGCGTCCTTCTGTATCACCACTTGTTTGTAGTCCGATAAGACAACTTGCTGCATCGAGGCTGTATGATCGAGTCAGTCGAGAATAGACAACAATTACAAATGGGGCTAAAAGTAATAAAATCGACTAAAAATATAAATTGAGATTCTTTCTTTTTCACTCCGTGATATAATTGGCGCAGTCAATAGAGCGCTTAATCCAGCATCTGTATATACTATTGAACATCAAGAGTAGCTGGATAGAAGCACGTACACACTTCGACGTCAAAACCAAAGCTCGAAAGTTGAAAGAAGTTCGCTCCTCACCTCAAGTTGGAAAAAAAACTGAATTCGGTTAAAAAAGCAAATGTTGAGTGTTAATTGGTCATCTATTGATATTAAAACTACCACGGCTAACAGTAACCAAAATTCAGACACGTTTTCAAATGCTTGTATTGCTATGGGTGTCTTTAATTCCCACCGAATTCCGGATGCGATTAAGGATATTCTAACATTTGATGGTAATCCGCGTCTTATTTTTGACTTCATTAACAATGTTGAAGAGATTTTAAGTTTAATTCCCCAGCTGAATCACAATATTAGCTACAAAAAAATTATAATAAGATCCATAAGGAATGAAATTATTGGTCAATCCAACGAAGCTCTTAACATATATGGTACGATTGTAGACTGGGAGGAAATAAAGATCAATTTGATTGTTCATTACTCTGAGAAGAGGAATGAAACCACGCTTATTAGGGATCTGCATCAAATCAGGCAAAATCAGTGTATGAAAGTGCATGAAAAAATTGTTACGGTGGTTGAAGCAAAACGTTTGTTGTATCAGGGAATTTGCCTTAGCACGTTTTTGTGGGGTTTAAGGGAATCCTTAAGGTCAACCATTAGGGCTATGAGACCAATGGAATTAAGGGATGCATTCAGTTTTTGCTTGCAAGAGCAAAACTACATTTATGCTTAAAACTCCCAATACCGACAACACTCTTCATAAATAGACTGATTAATTATACCACGACCCGTACCTTTCGACCAACTTTTCGTAATCAGCAGTTATCCACACAAACCCCATGCGTACATCCAACAGACAACAATTACTTAATAACGATTCAAGATATAATAACTACCACGCAGGAAGTTCTAATACTAGGCGTGATAATTACGAATAAAGCAACAATCCCAGTCTGTACAACAGGTTCGGATAAAGCTGAAATTCCCTCATAGGAAGGTATCCAACCCCTAAACCAATGCATACATATAGTGGCAACACAAACAGAAGCTTTCAATCTAATAGACAAAAACAATTACGCAATATAGAAAGCAGAAGTTCTGAAATTTACTACCAAAATTCTAGTTCAAATCGGCAGAGTGACATAGACGATAGAAATTTTCCTACACAAAGCCTCGGAAAACCAATAGGGTATTTAGATTTAAATAACCATAATCTTCTACCATTCATAGTTATTTAAAGTTTAAATAAAAAAAGTCTTAAATTTCTTGTAGACACGGGTAGCAATAAGTCTTCTATTACTTCAGGTGTCATAAAGACTATAAAAATAGAATACATGAAGCCTACAGAATTAAAAACTAGTTTTGAGACTCAACTTGTTGACAAGAAGATAAGTGTTAAGGGTTTATTAGATTTTCAAACAAACGAAACATTAACATTTTTAGTATTCAGGTTCCGCAGTTATTTTGACGGCTTAATTTAAACTAAAGTGATCAAGCAACTTGCAATGAAAACAGAGTTAGAAAATTCCTTCTTAGAAATAAGTAATGTTAGAATTCCTTTAAAATATGAACCTAACCTAATGGCGAAAGTGTACACAGTTCCTAGTTTTAACAAGATAGTAAGTTGTCTTCCAGTCGACATTAAATCTACAAGCATTTACTTGAAGCCAGCAATAATAAAATAGACTTTTTTAATCGAACAACCAATTAAAGTTCAATCTATGAGTCCAGATGAGTATACAGAAATCCATTGCCAATTTATCACCAACCCTCAAACTTTGGAGAATGCGAACATCTGCGACTTATAAAAACTGATAATTTAAATTCGGAGGAGGATAACGCAATTCTTAAATTGTGCAAACAATTTGAAGATATCGTTTTAAAAGAAGTCCACAATTTAACGTTCGCCAAACGAATAACACACGAAATAAAAACTACGGATTATATTCCTATTCATTCAAAATCCTATCGTAATCCGTATATTCACAAAAAGGAAGTACAAAGGCAGATATCAGAAATGCTTTGCCATTATTCGATCCAGCTTTTCGCCTTGGTCATTTCCTATATGGATGGTTCCCAAAAAATGCGATACTAAAGGGAAAGAAAAGTTGCGGTTAGTGATTGACTACGGCAGACTTAACGATATAACAATTGAAGATACGAGGGCGGATCAAAAGGTCCGTGACTTTTGGATTAAAACACAGATTTTTTGATAAAAAAATAATTTTATTTTTCAACGTAGTCTCCCTTGAGCTCTATACACTTTGTCCAACGCTTCTCCAATTTTTTTATCCCTTCCAAAAAAAATGATTTGTCGAGGTCCTCAAAATAGGCCTTTGTTTGCGAGATGACTTCATCATTGGAGTCAAATCTTTTTCCAGCAAGCCATTTCTTCAGGTTTGGGAACAAGAAGTAGTCGCTCGGAGCCAAATCTGGAGAATAGGGTGTATGAGGGAGCAATTCATAGCCCAATTCATGGATTTTTGCCATGGCAACTGCACATGTGTGCACCCTTGCATTGTCTTGGTGGAAAAGAACTTTTTTCTTGGCCAAATGAGGTCGTTTTTTTTTCAAATCGTCATTGAATCGGTCCAATAAGTTAGCATAATATTGCCCATTGATTGTTCTTCCCTTTTGAAGGTAGTCAATGTGGATTATCCCGCGTGCATCCCAAAAAACAGTCGCCATAACTTTATTGGCTGACAAACCCACCTTGGCCTTCTTTGGCGCCGATTCACCCTTAGAAACCCACTGTTTTGACTGTTGTTTGTTCTCTGGTGTGTTGTGATGGATCCATGTTTCGTCCACGGTTACAAAACGGCGCAAAAACACCTCCATATTGCGATTAAACAACGCCAAACCTTCCTGTGAAGTTGTTACACGATTGCGTTTGTGGTCGACTGTGAGCAAACGCGGCACCCATCTTGCGGAAAGCTTTCTCATGCCCAAGTGATCATTCAAAATTGAAACCACTGAGCCATGCGAGATCCCTACGGCTTCCACAATCTCTCGCACTTTCAATCTTCGGTCGGCCAACACCATATCGTGAATTTTTCGATTGTTTCGGGTGTAGAGACCTCAACTGGGCGTCCAGGACGTTCGGCATCTTCAGTGCTTGTACGGCCACAACGAAATTCAGTAAACCACTTTTTTACCATTGGAATCGATGGTGCAGAGTCCCCATAGTATTTATCAAGCTTAGCCTTGGTCTCGGTAATGGTTTTTTTTCGCAAGAAATAATGCTTAATAAGCACACGAAATTCACTTTTTTCCATTTTCTCCTCAAATTAGTGAGTAGTCTGATAAAAATAGCTGTCAAACACAAACTAACTGACGCAGCAAGTTTAAATTTTGACAGGAGTCAACTGACAAATGCCTGTTGACAGGAGCAGTGTTGCTGTTTCAGTAAAGAGGTCAGAAATTCAACTTATTGACCCACCCTAATCTGCTTTTCTCCAAAAAGAAGTATCTTTTCTAGGGCACATAGTTACAGCTGGTGGGGTAATATCAAACCCAGACAAAATTAGTGTCATTAAGAATTTCCCAATCCCAAGGACAGTTAAGCAAATTAAGTCATTTCTTGGGTAACTCGGATATTACCGAAAATTTTTACAGGACCTTGCTAACTTAACAAAATACATGACTGAATGCCTTCGTAAAAGTAATGGTATTAATAAAGACGCAAGTTATGTAAATTGTTTTGAGACATGGAAAACTCTTGTATGTAACAACCCGATACTACAGTATTACTACGGACTTTACCAAGCCTTTCAGTGTTACTACTGATGCGAGTAATGTTGCATTAGGAGCAGTATTATCGCAGGGTCCTATAGGCTCGGATAAGCCAATTTGTTTCGCAAGTCGCACTTTCTCCAAGAGCGAAGAGGACAACACTATTGAAAAAGAACTATTGGCTGTACTTTCGGCTGTTAAATACTTCCGCCCGTATCTTTTTGGTAGGAGTTTCCAAATAATAACGGATTACAAGCCCTTAATGTGGCTTTACTCTTTAAAAGAGCCCAATTCAAAGCTAATCCGTTGGAGGCTTCAACTTGAAGAGTTTGACTATTACGACACATAACATATAGAAAAGGAAAGCAAAATCTAAATGCTGATGCATTATCCAGGGTAGAAGAAAATACAAACGATGCCAATGAACTTACAAATGAAGTAGAAACCTTAGATATTATGTCAATGCAAAACAATTTATATCAGCTGGATGATTGATCAACTATTCATTCCGCCCCTGAATATTTGGACGATGAGATTTGGAACGAAATCCTTTATCCCTCATCAGATGAAGAGTATCAAACCAAAAGAAAGAGCATGGCACGAACTCGAGCTGTTAAGAGGCTGTCAGGGTTAGAGAAATGGTTTTTCGGTCCTTCAAGACCAACCCGGCAGAGGAAAACCGAAAAAACTTTGAACGAGCCAGGAATCACTGCAATGCCTTTCTTAAGTGTGTGAGATTTCAATACGACCAAAAGTTGAAGCAAAAATAATGCAATGTTCCAAAGGTAGTAAAATCTTTTGATCGTTTGGCAAAAACATCAGAAATTCTGTCTCATCCTCCATCCCAACGCTAATTTACAATGACATTCTAGCTGTCAGCTCTTTGGACAAGGCCAATCTGCATGCTGAGCACAACTTCCAGATTGATTTCTGTCTCCGCCTACACTTGAGTGCGTCGAATGCTCAATGGGACAAATCCACTTTCGCACTCGTGTACTTTTTTTTTTTGTTAAAGATCTCAACAAACATAAATCCGCTAGCCCGGATGGTATATCTCCCCTTCTTCTGAAGAGGTGTTCTTGCACGCTGGCAAAACCACAGCATAACCTTTTTCATCAATCCTTACTCTTTAGGACTCTTTCCGATCAGATAGAATTTATCAAGCCCGTCCCTAAAAGAGGCGAATCTTCTTCTCTCTCCTCTTACAGACCCATTGAACTTACGTCCCTTCTTTCCAAGGTCATGAAAACGCTGATAAACCACCAGCTCATAAAATATCCACTGGTGTTTTGATGGCATGTCTCACCGAAAAGTGGAACCAAGGCGTACATCAATCTGGCGAAAGTATGATATTTAGTTGTACTAGATATTTCTAAGGCATTTGACAGAGTTTGGCATCAGGTTCTTCTGCCGAAAATGTGTCCATTTGTAATGGACGACTCTCTTCTTCAACAGATTAGAAACTACCTTTCGCAACGTTCAATTCAAGTTGTCTTGGATGATTTCAAGTTTGATATTTACAAAATAAGTGCTGGGGTGCCCCAGAGCTCCGTTCTGTCTCCGATACTTTTTTTAATTTTTATTAGTGATCTCTTGTCTGCCAGTTCTAATCCAATATATTCCTTCCGGACTCACATCCTTGCTCTTCGGCTGTAGAACGGAAAAGGAAGCGTATGTATAGGTCAATTAATTCCGATACCAACAGCATAGCCAATTGGGGAACTATCAACAGGGTGGAATTTAATGCTTCCAAAACACAATGCTACCAATAACACTCAGTCAATGGACACCCCCGAACACCGACGAAATGTCTCGTGTCTGAGTTTGTTTTATCGCTATTTCTGAAACTAACGTCCATCGGTACCTATCTTTTTTTCCTCCCTAAATTTCCTTCGCCCGCGATGCGCGCAAATATTTTACGGCTACCTAAGCCCCTTGAGCGCACGCTACTGAAAAACGAAAAATAAATTAAAAAAACTAATAAATGGTATATTTGAATTCGTCTCTATGGTCTTGTGTGTGTCGTTGAAATCTTGGGAAATCGTAATAAGATTGACTATTGACTCATAAAAGTCAATAATCAACTTCAAACATCTGAAAGCACTATAACCAAGCAGAAGGAAACACCGGAGCTGAAATCGTAGGTAATAACGTAAAAAGGAAATATCGGAATACCATAACATAAGTTATGATGGCAGCGGTGGGATAACAGTCAATGGACTTTACCTTGCTCATCGGTGGATAAAGTGCTAATAATATTCATCTGAGTAAATATTATTGCAAAGTTATTACTTCGTATACAAGTCAAATACGTAAATAGATTCAAGTATCCATGTTCTATGGATTTAGAATGACAGACACAATAGGCAGTAAACTAGTGAGGTTAGTGAGGTTAGGGATAGTGAATCTATTGATAACAGTATTAGTGATATTAGTATCGGAATTAGCTATGGCAGATATATTAACGGGCGTGTTAATCTCCTTCATCCCCACTTTTATCGATACAAGCAAATATGCCATCAAAGTTGCATCAGCAGCACAGAAGGTTGTTCTGTTCAAGTTCGTAAAAACTAAGATTCGTGGCAATGCCACTATTATTTTAATGAAGTAGAAAACTGTGACTCCCTTAAAGAAGACTGTTTGGAGAACCTCATAGTAAACTTTCAAATGTTAAAAATAAACATAAAGCGGGGCAGTTAGACTAAATACAAGATGAAATCTTAACAGTTTTTATAAATGTGTTACAGTTTTTATATGTGATTACGCAACGTTCCAAAACATTAACCGCTGCTAGTAAGTGTGCGTGTGAAGAGGGACAATGTACAAACCCCTTTAAAATAAATATACAGTAAGATTACAGCTCTAAGAATCTAGCTAAGGTCAATTTGCAAGAAATTAAATGTTACAATTACGGATAAGTAGGACATATTGCGAGGAATTGTAGGCCACAGAAAAAGAACAAAAAACACCTTTCTAAAAACACAGAAAAACAAAATGAAATCAGTCTGAGACCAAGCGGGAAGAACAACAGTTCGAGCAGAAGTATTTTCAGTAAGCTGTATAGTGTCCATGGCAACTAGGCAGTTTAGAGCTTTGGATAATTGCGGAAGCCCTTATGTTTTAACATTTTAATTAATAATGAGGTGTAAAAGTTAATTAGAGATACAGGAGCTGAGACCTCCTTAATCAAGGGTAACTGACGAGATTAATTAAAACTTAAAAACAAAATTTAGTGGAACAAATAGGTGGCAAGACGCGTGAAGCAATGGAAGAAACACAGGTTGAACTCAGATTTTGGCCTTGGTCAAACAAGGCTAAATTAAGTAAAATTAGTTTTAAAATTATTGAAAACAATTTATTAGGCGAGTATGATGGACTAATAGGAAACCATTTCCTTAGAGAAGCTGGTTTTAATAACAACTATGAAAATAATACCATAAATGTTGTTAATATATGAATTTCTACATGAAAAAAATACAATTAAGGAAAGATCGGACGTTTTCAGAGTAGTAAAAGTTAACGAAAGTATAAACAAAGCAATTATCCTTCCCAAACAGGAAATTAGGACAGGAGTAATAGTTCTCAGTTGCGTTACGTCCACCAAAAGTAGTAGATACTGTTGTAAATACAAGGGAAAACTGTAGATTTAACAAATGTTATATTACGCGTTTTTAATTTTAGTAACTCTGAAGTATGTAAAGAACGTCATCAAAAAGTATCGTGAAATGTTCGCTCTGAATATTACAATACAGAAGAGCAGGAAAGCTTGCTGGAAAAAGTAAAAGAATTTAGCGAAATTTTTAGTGTCGATAATGAAAGACTTTCGTGTAATTCAGTAATGAAACATAGGATAAGGACAAAGGATTTCTCAGAACCAGTTTTTACAAAAACTTATAAAGGGTCAGCCAAAAATGTTTTTTTTTGAAAAATGCTATAAAAAAAACTACGGAATATTTTCTCAAATTTCTTTTTTTATTTGAAAGTACAATCCTTTCGGTTAATAATGGAAAATAATTTCATTCAAATGGCTGCCTCGGCTGGCCATGCAGTAGCCTATACGATCGGTCCAATTTTTAAGCACATTATCGATTGTGTACAGCTGTATTTCACCAATGGCTTCACGAATATTGTCCTTTAAAGCGTCAATTGTCTCTGTCTTGTCGGCGTAACACTTATCTTTTACGGCACCCCACAAATAATAGTCCAACGGTGTCAAATCGCAGCTCCGGGGTGGCCAAACGACATCAGCTCTGCGGCTGATAATGCGATCTTCAAAAACAGGGCGCAAAACATCGAGTGTAGCTTCGGCTGTGTGGCACGTAGCGCCGTCCTGTTGAAACCAAATGTTGCCAATATCCTCCTCTTCAAAAATTCGTTCAACATGGCCCGATAACGATCGCCATTGACTGTAACGGCCATTCCTTGCTCATTTTCGAAGAAAAATAGCCCAATTATGCCTCTGGACCAAAATCCGCACCAAACAGTGACTCGTTTTGGGTGTATCGGCTTTTAATGTATGCGTGCGGGTTTTCTGTGCCCCAAATGCGACAATTTTGCTTGTTTACATACCCGTCAAGATCAAAATGAGCTTCATCTGAAAAGATGATTTTTTTGGCAAAATCGGCATCTTCTCTAAGTCGATCGCAGGCCCACTTAGCGAAGCGTTGTTCAAGCATATACACAACCATATTCGTTCAGCGGAAGGATAAAACTAATTATCTGTCAAATCAGACATGAGCTAAGTGTTACCATTCACGAAATAAGCACTAGTTGAAAAAAAGACGTTAGATGGCGGACCCTATAGATATCCAAAAGTTCACGATGAAAAAGTCCGTGAACAGGTAACAAGTAACCCCGTAAAATTTAATTGTCCTTGGAGTTCCACTTGATGGATAGTCTCTAAAAAAGTTGATGCAAGTGGAAAAAAAGTGGCGCAAGGTAAGTGATTACCGAAAGTTAAACGATTTAGCTATATCTTACAATTACCCTCTGGCCAACATAAATCAAATTTCGGATCAGCTTGGAAAAGCGAAATACTTCTCTACACTGGACTTAACGTCCGGATTTCATCAGATTCTTATGGAAGAAGAAGACATGGAGAAAACGGCTTTCAGTACATATTATGGTCACTTTAAATATAGGCGAATTCCAATCGGTCTGAAGAATGCTCCATCCTGCTTCCAAAGGCTAATGAAGACTATTTTAATAGGACTTCAAAGAATCAAGTGTTTCGTTTATTTGGACTATATTGTAATATATGATCAAAATCTAATTGAGTGTATTGAGAAATTAGTTAAAGTTTTTCTAAAGACCTTACAACCTGATAAGTGCGAGTTACCCAATCCGGGTAAGATTGAGTGCATCATTTTTATGGGGGCACCTATGAATGCAAAAGCAATTAAATCGTTTCTGGGGAAATTTATTCAAAATTTCAATATCGCAGAACCAATGACGCGAATATTGAAAAAGGATTTTATTTTATCTGGGGTCCAGATCAACAGCAAGCATTCGATAAAATAAAAAAAATTATTACGAACTATCCAATATTGCAATACACAGACACTTTATTATTAGGCTCTTCAAATCGAGGCAGATGAGCCGTGCTAATTCAAGAGCATAACGGGAAAAAATCTACCAATACATTTTGCCAGCCGTACGCTGAATAAAGCTGAAGTCAATTATACAACCACAGAGAAAGAATGTTTGGCTATTGTATTGGTTACAAGACAGTTTAACCCTTATCCTCTACACATGGGTCAAAATTGCCCAAACACGAAAAAATACAGAACAAGCTACAGTGTCAACATCAAAGAGATCTTGCTGCTACTTGCACCCAAGTCGCTTCAACAGCACGAAATATTCAACAAAATGCTCAAAATGTTCAAAAATCATTCTGAACAAAAAATTACATGCAAAAATCGTGATTGCTAAATGAAAAGTAAATTAGGCAAATTTGACCTACAAATACCATGTGAGTTTTTTTTTTAAAGTACAGGATAAGGGTTAAACCATATATTTAAGGGGACAATTTTTATAACTCAAACAGACCTTAGACCTCTAACATAGCTGTTTCGTGTCAACGATTCTCGTAGTAAGGCCGTGAGGTGGCATCTGAAATTTGAGGAATTTGAGTACGTCATCACTTACAAGAAAGGCAACGAAAATGTAGTAGCAGATGAAGTAAGTAGAAACATTAGAATAACTTTAAGAGTCAAAGAAGAAACTTGGAAAGATTTTATGAGTCTGATTGAGGAGGAAGGTATTGAAATTAGAAATGAAAACGATCAGAGAGTTAATGTTCAAAATATAATCACCGAAAACAATTAAACAGATATTAGTAATCACAATAATACTTCCATTGAAAAGGAAAAAGATCAAATTAGTGAATCAGGCGAAATTTCGGTAGGAATTTGTGTAGAATTAAAAGAGAATGTAGAAATCGTAAATGATATGAATAGAAAAAGAAGCTATAATCGAAGGATACCAAAATGGTTACATGAGGCAAAAAACAAGGTAAAACAAAAATATTACTGGAGTGCAGAAACACGTCGAAAACTATTTGAAAAATCTTTATTTATGTTCAATCGAAAAAGTTAACCGATCAGCGACTAGAAATCCAATGCTGACAAATCTTTGGAAAAGTTTATGACTGATATTATAGGCCCCCTTGAAGTAATAGAAGAGAGATTAAAATTTGAGCTAACCATCTAAGGTGATCTTTTAAAATTTATCAAGTTTATACCGCTCAAATCCATTGATATGAAGGATAGATTAAGAATTTCGATATGCCAAAGATAATTCAATTCGATAATGGATTGTAGTTTCGCAGTAGGATTTTAGAAAAATTTTGTAAAACTCAGGATATAAAATATATCACCACAGGTGTAGCTTATCCACAAGTGAATGGCAGCGTTGAAGGAGCTCATTGTGCGCTCTTAGAGAATCTAAAAGCAAAAGGACAAGCACTTAATCAACTTAAAGATTGGCACAAACGGGTTTTCTTTCAAGACATTATACAACCGCTGATATTCTCTATGATCGTATATTCAGTTTAGACGCTAACTGCTGGGTCTAGTGTTGATGCCTATAGCGAGCAACCAGTGTTCGATTATATCGATGAACTCAAAGCAAATCCATTTAAAAAACAAGAAATAGCAAAGAAAACTACTAAAAAAAAGTAGAGAGAAATCAAAGGTAAGATATTTTAAAAAATATGCAAAACAAATATAAAGTTGGGCAAGAAGTTTTAGTTAAAAATGAAAGAAAAGGAAAGTTGCGAAGTCAATAAAAATCACCATTTAAGATAGTTGAAGTAAGTGAACATAATTAAGAATTACAAATGAACGATAAACAGCAAAAGTTAAATAAGTCTAATGTCAATCCATGTCAATCCACACAGATCACCGCCGAAATGAATGTCAAAATCAAAGGCCTACGTGGCCTCTACTTCAGCCACGTAGGAGATGGAAAGCAAATTTTAAGTAAGGTAGTAGTAAGGTGGTATTAGTGATAAATTCAATTCATAATATTTGAATGACAAGGTGACAGCTAATAAAATTAATGAAGCCATAAATGAAATGAATAAAGTTAGAGATAACCAAGAAGGTTTTAATCAAACACTTATTACCATTAAATATTTTGAGGATATTAAAAGTAAAATCGATCATAAGTTTATGCATTTGGAATTCGAAATAGAGCCAGTTAGAGATAGCTTCTTATTCATACAAGCAGGTATCCTGGACTAAAGAATAATATAACCACTAGACTTACTTAACGAAATCTGAGAACTTAAGTATACTAAAATATTTGCAATAGAACCTAGTCTAGAGTATTACGAGTACTTAGAAATTCTAAAAGTTATTGAATTAATAGATTTATAAAAGATCAGAAGATTATGTTCCTTACTTCTATTCCGACAGTAGCAAGAGAGTTATTTGGCGTCTGTAAAGTAATTACTATCCCAAAAATTATAAAAAATGGAATTTTATTATTAGAAGTACGAGATAAATTTTTAGTAATAAATAAAAATAAAGAGGAATGTGTTTTAGAAGCTAATTTAAATGATTACAAGATAGTTAGTAATGTTCACGTTTGCATGTCACAGTTATTAAGAAGTGGTTTAAGTGATTTTAATTGTGAAATACGCATTTTTATGAGAAGTGGACCTGTAAATTGTAAATTCCCAAATTGAGGTTTTCCATAAAATTAAAGAAAGTATATTTTTATTTACCTAATAGCAGAGACAAATGTGGTAACAAAACACAAGAAGGAAAACTTGTTCGATCAGGCTTAGTTATTTTTAAAAGTAGCTGTAGGTAGGTAGGTAGGTAAGAGTGGCTGTTGGATACACCAACCCACTTAGACCTATTGGCCCATTGTGATGCCACGTGAGCCTATGATCCTCTTACTGATGGAACCAGTTTGAGCTTCTGACAAAGCGTAGGAGACTGTTTACGTCTATATAATTCACATCGTTTAGGTCGTTGTAGAAGAAAGCTCCTAAGTGAAGTTTTGTTCTGCAGCTTCTGCAGAAATCATTTGTAAAGGCGCCAAGCCTTCTTGCGTGCTTGCCTATGAGGCAGTGTCCAGTGATGACACCTACGATGGCGCTGAGATGTTCCTTATTTAGAAGGATCAGATACTTAGAGCGATACAGATCCAGTTTTGGCCAGATCTATTTGGTCGCTAGACATGTTGGTCCAACAGTCCACCTAAGGTGTGTTCTTTTATTGGCATCCAGCTTTAATGTTAGTTGCATTTCTCCGGTAGAATAGGTAGAGTGGTTCCAATTTTGGCAAGTTCATCGACTCTACAGTTCTCTGGAATGTCTCTGTGGCCCGGCACCCAACAAAGGTGAAGGTTGAACTGCTCTGCCATCTCCATAAGAGATGATCGGTATTCAAAGGCGGTTTTAGAATTCAGTGAGACCGAGTCCAGGGACTTGACAGCGGCCTGACTATCCGAAAAGATGCGGATATCCTTTGCAAATATCACGTTTTTCTTCAGCCTGGACAGAGCTTCTTTAAACGTCAAAATTTCCGACTGGAGGCTTAGGTTTAGCGTATCTGAGAAAACGCCGCCACCAATTCCGCTATCGATTTTGGATCCATCTGTGTAGAGATGGATTGACTTGTCCTCCATGAAAGCATCTTCCTCCCAGAAGTCACTAGAGGGGAAGCTTACATGGAAGTTTTTGTCAAACCGAAGTTCAGGTGTGATGTAATCGATGTTCTCTGTGAGGATTCCTAATGTATTAAGAATACTGGCGTGGCCAAATGGATTATTTGACCACTGTTTAGTCACTTTAATTCAAATAGCTGCGACTGCTGAAAATATCGAGGGGTGTCAAATGAAACAGAATGTCTAATTCCGCAGAGGGAGTAGACCGCAGTGCTCCGCTTATGCAACGGCATGCTGATCTTTGGACTCTGCTTAATTTAATGCAGTTAACTGCACTTTCTAAGGCCGTCCACCAACCTACCACCAAGTAAGTGAGTATCGGTCTTACGACCAGTGGGCTTTCCGAGGTTGAAAGCCCCATTTATTCCCAATGCCTTTTTTGCAAGAGAATAAAGCTATTGTAGCTCTATTGACTCTATCTTGAATGTTAGGTTTCCAGTTTAGTTTTCTTTCAAAAATGAGACCCAGATATTTTGCTGTATCGGAAAATACTAAACTGGTACCGTTTATTGAAGGAGGGTCTATAGTTGGAATTTTGTAATCCCTGGAAAAGAGGACAAGATCAGTTTTATGGGGGTTTATTCCCAATCCACAGCGATCTGCCCAACGGGCTAATCTAGTGAGATTTACTTGAAAGAGTTCTTTAATGGCTATAGCAACGTCATCCGCATAGGCAATCACCCTGCTACCACCCACTTCCATGTATATAAGCAGTTCATTTACTACTAAGTTCCAGAGAAGGGGAGAATGACACCGCCTTTCGGTGTACCTCTTCTGGCACATCTTTTAGCAGAAGTCTCACCCAGTTTGGAGGTGATTATCCTGCTTTTTAGCATAAGACCGATCAACTCCCCAAGTGAGTAGTCTACCTGCAGAGTTGACAGCGCAATCGTGATTGCGGATGTCTTGACGTTGTTAAAGGCACCCTCTAACAACAATTGTATACTCTTTATATAGTAGGGATCGTTCGATGTGGCTAGTCAGTGAATGCAGAGCCGTTTCCACCGACTTTCCTTTACAGTAGGCATGTTGAGTCGTTCACATATCTCCGTGGAGAACACACGTGTTTCGGCTTGCGAGTGAATAGTGATTAGTAAAATCAGTGACAAAGAGACATTCGAGGAAGTTCATATAGGCTCCAATTAGCAAAGTGCCAGTGTGGTCGGCCGACAGTTGGCGGTCGTGGGTTCGAATCCCAGTGTGTACTCTACACATCTTTTTTCTTTTTTTTTTATATATTTAAAATAAATTCAGAAACAATAAAGTTAAAGTGGTGGTAAAGCGTTGTCCATCACGTGATGGATTGTGAAGAGCGGTCCGCTATGCTAATAGCGGGATCTGCTAAAATATCAGGTGAGGCTTCGAGCAGTTCGAGCCAAACCCCAAAAACAAAGAGAAGGAGGAAGCTTAGTCCAACTTCTAACTTAATAAAATGTCCCACCCAACCAACGGCCACTGTAAAGCTGCTTGGCGGAGTGGGGGAAAAGAACAACTTCGCTTCATTGGCAACAAGCGAATCTGAAGATGAAGAAGAAGAAATGGAGGCCATAAGTAGCAGCATCAAAATGCTACAGCAAAGAGTGCTGGCCATAAAAGAAAAACAAATGGTAAGAAGGAAGAGGGAAGAGCAAGAGCAATCCGAACAACAGCAGCTTGCTCAAAAACAGAAACAACAACAACACCAAGCAAATAAAGTAGCACAAGTGTTACAACAAGAAAATGTTAAGAAACACCAGCAACAACAAGTGCAGCCACTACAACGGCATCGACTAAAACAGCAGCAGCCACAAATACGGCAACTGCAAAAACAGCAGCAGCAGCAGCAACAACAACAACAGCAGCAGCAGCAGCAACAACAACAACAACAGCAACAACAACAGCAGCAGCAGAAGAAGAAGGAAAAGGTGCCTCCTATCAACACTTATAAATTGGAGGTAAATGCTACCAAGGACCTGTGTAAGTTGGTCATTGGTAATAATTTTAATATTAAGAGATTGGGGAACGATCGCCATGCCATCCATTGTAATACAGTGGAGGGCTACGCGAAAGTGAAAGAGCTCTTAAAGGAAACGACGACGGAGCACTACTCATTCACATCGAAGTGTGAAAAGCGGCAATCGATGCTGCTGAAGGGGTTGGAACCGTCTTCTGATCCTGAGGAGATCCTGGCACTGCTCAAAGTGAAGGAGTGCGAAGGACTCAAGTTCGTGGGGGTAAAGCCATTTACCACAGCTAGAGCCAGGCGGGAGAAACGGAGTCTGTCGTTCTTCCTGGTGCAGCTCAGTCCCGAAAGCCGTCTGGGTAGTCTAAGGAGTATAAATGTCCTAGACTACCAAGTGGTTCACTGGGAAAAATTAAAAAGGAGCGAAGGCGTTATACAATGCGTTCGCTGCCAGAGGTTCGGGCACGCCGCGTCGAACTGCCAAATGCAGCCTCGATGCGTGAAGTGCGCAAAGAATCACAGTTCCGAGGAGTGTTCTCTGGGTAGGGACGGAGCGTCCGATAGGACTCAGCTCTCGTGCGTGTTATGTGGGAACGTGGGACACACCGCAAACTATCGGGGTTGTCCTAAGTTCGCTGACATTAAAAAAGCAAAACTGGCTCGGCAGCAGAAGGTGGAGGTCAAACGTTCACCTGTTAGGTTTCAAACACCAGCCGTCACGCCCCAAATTTCCTACGCCCAAATGGCGGCAGGTAGGGGGGATACGGTACAGCAAGCGACTGTTGCTTCTCCGGCGCCAATGCCGAGAACAACGGAAGCTGCACCTAACATGCTGGCCATCTTGTTCGCAATCCAAGGGCAGATGGCTCAGCTGCAAGAGCAGGTGCAAGGATAGGCTAAGCGGGTGGACCAGATCTACGCGCTGCTGCCGGGCCTAACGCAACACATGTCGTAATGGGTACGCACATGGTGGAGCAAACTTTGGAGGTCCTTGCGGTGAATGTTAATTCACTGATTAGGATCGAACGAAGAGCCGCGATGTTTAAATTGCTGCAAGACCAAACTCCTGATGTGCTTTTCGCTAGCGAAACCAAGCTAACCGATAAGCACAAACTGGAGTACAATAATTATATTGTTAGAAGAAGAAACCGGCCCGGATCCAAATGTGGAGGCGGGGTCGCAATCTTCATTAAACAAGGTATAAAATTTCACAGAGTGTACAAGGCAGTGTTGCGTAGGTTCCGGGTGTTGGAGGCAGTCGTCATTTACATCCCGCTCCGCAGTGGAAAGCGGCTGTACTTGGCCTCTGTTTATGCACCTGAGGCTTCACATTCCACTTTATTCATTACAGAGCTCGATACCCTTTTTCGACTTCTGAGACTAGAATCGGGGGAGAATTATTTCATAATCGGCGGAGATTTCAACGCTAAACATAGAGATTGGGGAAATAATTTGCCAAATACTAGAGGGAACCTACTACTCGATTGGTGGGGTCAGCACGATGTCATGTATAGACTCGGTCTTAAAGCGACGGATAACCCGTCGTTTCCCAGAGGCGGGTCTTATTTGGATCTACTGCTGTACGACGAACGCTTATGACTGACAGGTACGAATTTATAAACGCTAAACTGTCTGCGCACATTCGTGTATGACAGCGACCATTGCGGTTTTAGCACCGAAATTACAGTTCCCAACGAAATTGCGGAATTGGAGGAGTTTGTCCAAAGATATTCTTACAACTACAGTAAGACTCGATGGACACGCTTCTCCGCAACATTGACAAGAGCACTCTCCTCGAATACGCTCCACCCACCGTCCAATAGGAATTTGTCAAACGAGGAGATCGACAATTACCTAAAACAAATGGACGAGACAATTAAACAAACTATGGACACAACAATACCGCGATATCGACATACGACTAACGAAGACCTGTTCCGCAATCCTACTATTGACGCACTGCACCGACAGAAAAGTAGACTTCTGACAAGACTCAAAAACCTGTACAGACAATTTACTGACAGACAACACCCGGAGATTAGGACGGTGAAGGCGTCGATTAAAAATATTCAAACGTTAATAAAAGAGAATTAGAGAATTTCTGTAAGTTTGTATTGGAACAACAGGGTTCGGGCTGTAAACACCAGCAACCCGAATATGTTCCCGCAAATAAATAAACTATTTCGGAGAAAAAATCAAAACGACCTTCAGTGTCTTAAAATAGCGCAGACAACAGACAACGAACGGTTACTGACAATAGCAGGTATTGATCCAAATGAGGCCGCTGATGATGACGACTTCTTTGTGATCGAGGATCCACAGGAGAAGGTTGAGGCCATAGGGGCGACTTTCCAGGAAATATACAAAGCCACTGATACCATTGGACCTAATTATGACCTGGACAGTCGCGTCTTGGTGCACGACTTCAACATTCGAAATGAAGTAGAGAACTGGCGATCTGAGGGCTCTGGCTTCACCCGGTTCAGCGAAGAAAATATGGCAAATAATGTCATTACCAGAGAGGGTGACCTGCCTCCGTTCGTTTCGAAGGAAGAGCTCCATGAGATCTTCGACACAATCAGGGCTAAGAAATCAGTGGGGACCGATGGTATTCCGAACATCGTGCTTCGACATCTTCCTCTAGAAGCGGTGGACATTTACACCACCCTGTTTAATAATGCAATGAATAATGCACATTATCCAGCTCATTGGAAAACGGCTCATCCAATCCGGCGAATCTCCGGTCGATAAGTCTCCTTCCGAATATCAGTAAGGTATTTGAAAAGGTAATCAATAGAGCTCTGTCTAGGTGGGTTGAGGGCAAACATATAGTTCCGGATAATCAATTCGGTTCTAAGGCGGGACATGATATCTCACATGCCGCGTCTAAACTGGTGTTCGATCTCCAATGGAATAAAGGCAAAAACCAATGTACTGGTGCCTGCCTTGTTGACTTGGAGAAGGCCTTCGACACCGTATGGTTAGAGGGTCTTTTCTATAAGCTGACTAGGCTGGGGATCAGTAAACCACTCTTGTACATTCTTTATAATATGCTAACCAACAGACAGTTCATCGTGAAAAATGGTGATGTGACTTCTGTTGGAATATTTCAAATTAAAAATGGTCTTCAGCAAAGCGCGGTCAATTCGCCGATCCTATTCAGCATTTATACAAGCGACTTGGTAGGTTCACTAACCCATACTATTGCGTACGCAGACGATTTGATAGCGTACAGAACAGGTCCAAAAATCGAGGTCATTAATACTCTCTTGCAGCGTGACTTCGATAAGATAAGACGATTTTGCGATGACTGGAGTTGAAAATCAACTTTCAGAAGTCGGAAACCATTCTCTTTACGACGCCGTTGTCTGGAGCCTCTAGGGATACCAGGAAAAATTGGCGTAAGTTCTCGATCATTGGACAACACGGACAGCCTCTTGCCTGTCGGAATGTAGTCAGATACCTTGGGATCTGGCTAAATCGGTTTCTGTATTTTGATAAAAATGTAGATGCTGCTCTGGCCAGAGCTAAAGGCGCTTTTGCCCTTACAAAGAGACTGTTTTATAGCAGCCAACTCGATGAGAGGGTAAAGGTAATCTGCTACATGGCCCTTATCAGGCCCATGCTGGTATTCGGGTGCCCCGTGTGGTTCAATGTACGAGCAAGCTTAATGGAAAAGATTCGGGTGTTTGAGAGGGCTTGCCTTAGGGCTTGCCTTCGCTTGTACAGAACACCAGAGTCGGAGTACAAAAAATTTTATCGTAATGAGGGCCTTTACAACAGAGCGAACCTAATACGAGTGGACAACTTCGTAATTAAGCTGACTCGAAGACACATCGCAAGAGCAATGGCCTCGACGAATAACCTGATATCTGGGGCTTACTACCCCAACTACCTTTACCACGAGAGTGTGCGCTCTGACGGCTTCGTTCCACCGGAAGCATTCCTCTACCTAGATCAGATAGGGTTGATCCAGGATAGATCAGCGGTCCCGTTAATCTTCCATGTCGCTCGGAAAACTGGGGACAGGCGACTCAACTACGGCAGAGACGTCGCACACGGTAGTGTGGATCGTCTCAGGTTCAGTAGGGCGGTGGGGAATCGCGATAAGATGGATGTCGTTCGGCAGCACCAGCATTTCTGGTGGTTGAATGATGGAGAAGATGCTTCGTCGTCGTTTCCGTCAATTACGGACCAGCCTCACTAATGAGGCAGAGCTGACCAATCTATTTGCTCTGTGAATAGCGATGGCCAGCTTGCATAGGTTTAGGTTAGCATTTAAGAAATATATACATATATTGGTATATACCTTTGTATATACTAATTATACATATATTGGTATATACCTTTGTATATACTAATATATGTATATAATTGTGAATGTATAATATCTATGTGTGTGTATTGTGTATGTAGGTTAGGTAGCCTAAGGTTTATTTTAAGTTAGATATTAAGTTTTTATAAAAAATTAAGTCCATATGCTAAGTTTTTGTTAGCAATTTTTTTCTTAGCTTTAAGTATACAAATATTTCAATAAAATGTAAATAAAGTCGAAAGACATAGATATAAGAATTTAGAGTAGCTTAGAGTGCCTGTGTGCGGCCAGTAAGTTAGTATAAGATTGTTAAGTAATTTTAAGCTAGCATTTAAGCATTTTTTGTTAGTATGTAAGAATTAATGATTTAAGAAATAAAATGCATTTAAAACTAAACTAACTAACAGTAGGCATGTTGAGCCGTTGACAGAAGTCAGTTTCGCGACTTTCCAGTCATAAGTCGGAAGGGTCGGGTTACTGAGCCTGATGATCTCCAGAATGCTTTCTGGGGAGGAGGGTTCTGCCGGGATCCAGGTTCGAGTTCGAGGTCTGCTAGGGATCTCCTCCTTAGATACGACCTCGAGTTTTGCATCTGGCCAAATCTCTCCAAAACCACCTATGGCCTTAGTGAAGAGATCGAGAGATCTCTGATTGGCACATGAGATGAGCTTGACGTGGCCTTAGTGCCAGCCAGCGTCGCTTGTGATAGGAGGTGGTTCGGGGTTTTCCCGCATGATGGCCAAGAAGTTTCTTGAAAGCTTCAGCTTGGCCAGCTGCCACCGTTCAGGTATTATAGAACCGTCGGTATCGTGCCTATCGATTACCTCAGAGATGTGCTGTTGGGTGGCCAAGGGGTTTTGGTGCTGTGGGTTTTGGGCCTCTTGGGAACCGGCATGGTTTCCTCCAACGATCTCTGGTGCTTGGAGGAGTCTTTAAGTGTTTTGGGAGCAGTGGAAGCAGTGGGCAATCCGTCTTTTAGGATGCTGTTAGCCCACTCAATCTTGCTCTTTATGTCCGCACTTCTCTCAACCTCTGGAATAGATCCGAAGGTTTTGATGAGGCGTGAAGCATTTCGGCGTCTTACGTAGGGCGCCTTAGATGGAGCTTGCCGACGCGGCTGAGCTCCAGATTCCTCGTTGGAGGGAGGAGCGAGGAGGAAGCGACAAGTCCGTGGCCTGCCCCAAATTTGCTGCTGCTAGGGGTGGAGGAAGTTGTAGTACTATGGCTTGCCACAGTCCTACCACACCCTGAAGGTTTCTTTTTAGGATCGTTGCGCTTGCCTTTAGTGGATGGTGGACCATGGCTTGCCACAGTTTTACTTCCTCTCGACAGGAGCCTTGCCGGTAGTCGGTGCAGTCACCGTTCTACCGCCCTTGCTTGTTTTGTTTAAGTTTTCCATAATGTGGTTCCACGAGTAGTGGAGAAAGGGTTGTCCATCTTTACAGAGATCCGCCATATACAGATAAGGCTAGCTAATCCGGAGGTCGCCAGGTATCCGGATACTCCGTTTGCGACTGAGCTATTTTTGGAAAAGCTGGGCCCTCAGCCAGGTTGATCTTCGGCACGGGTCGTATGACACCTTGATCTAGCCCAGTGGAAAAGGAGTGGTTGGTTCGGAAGAGGGCGGTGGGGAGCATCCTTTGGTTTCAGGACTCGTCTCGAGATTCATTGACCCTACTCAGCCTCTACAACTCGGCAAGTTCGATGCTCGCGGTGGAGGAAAAGTAGCTGTAAGCTAGAAAACTATGATACAGCACTGAGAACAGCCGAAACTGATGACAAAATTTCAATTAAAGACATGTATTCCTATGGAGATTTGAAAGGCTGTTACATAAATACTGAGCTGAGAAAAGTAAGAATATAAAAAGAATCAATATCAAAAGTTTCTGCCAGAGACAGGACTTATCTTCACATATTCAAAACCAAAGAAATTTTTGGTCAAAAGCATTAAACAAAATTCCAGAACGCTCACTTGGAATACTAATATCCTTATTTGGAGTCATTAGCCTATTCTGAATTGCCTACTTTATCTGGAAATGCAATTCAGGAAGAACAACTTTCGCAATCTTGAATAAGTAATTTCATAGTAAGCTTCTTGGGGTACCGGAAGCCAGCACCTCAACGGAAGCCTTGGAGTTACAGACATCAAAGTCCTATCTAAGGGTAAAATATCTATAGATATGTTTTAAAAGGGGCGGTGTTTCTCGGCTAATCGACAGACTCATGTTGCAGAAAACATTCTCAGGAAGCAACAAAATTTTATTAATAGAGGAAAATTCGAAACAAACGCGGAACTTGGAGTCGAACCTTTTTATCATAAATTTATATCACTAGCAATTAACTTTTATAGAACATTAAATACAACTAAATTTATTAAGAGAATAAATGGAATCTTTGAGTTCATCTTTGTGTGTATTGTTGAAATCCTAGGAAGTCGTTACAAAATTGACTCATAAAAGTTAATAATAAACTTTAAACATCTGAAAGCACTGAAAGAAATAGAAAAAAAAACTTTAAATAAGGATGTAAATTTCGTTACAAAACATTGTCATAGGATAAATTGTGTACTTGTAGAGTGATCCCTATTCAATTTTTGTTGAATCTCGTTTTCCTTAATCCTAAAATAGTAACAGTTGGTCCGAACATCATAGACACAAACCAGATGGTTTAGCGTGAACTCCACCTTAATACTGATTGGTATATTGAAATTTTAAACCGATTGAGTTTGGCTTAAGCTTATTGAGTCACAGCAAAGTATAAATTAAACAATAATTACTTTATTGTTATAAAAAAAATATTTTTATTGAACTACTCACATCGAGCCAGAATTAAGAACTAACTTAACAATAATTTCATACTACCTAAGATACTTATGTTTCTAATGCATCCCAATCTCCCACGGTTGCTCCAGACGCATCGTCAGCATTTCCGTTGATCGTTGTCGTCCGGTGACACAGGTGTTGGGTCATATGTCCGGCATGTGGCGAACGAATTGTGGGAAAAGAATGTGTTCTCGTGAACTCAACGTATTGTTCGTTAACTCCTCCGCCCTTAGATTTGAACGTCCTCGTTCGAAGTTGTTATTGTAAAGTGGTGGGGGAGATCTTCTATTCCTAGAGTTAACACGTTGTCCTGTTTCTTTTTTTCATTCTTACGATTTAATATCATGCATCTAAATATTCTAATTGATGTAAATGTCAGAATGATGAGTATCGCTGTTGTCAGGATAATGTTGATGGACAGGCTGACCTTACTTTTGGTTTCCAGGGTGTCGATTTGTTTGGTACTGTTGACATAAAGTTGTTTCATTAATTTTAGGGATAGTACCTCTTCTATTCTATCCTTTTCAGTTGCTGGTTGTAAAATTGCAGGTAAGGGCTGGTATTGAGTGACTTCTTTCGCAATTATTTGTTTGGCATTTACTTCCACTGTGGTGTTGAAATGCCGTATTATGAAGGTGCCTTTGAGCATGGTTGTTTCTTGATTTATGTTAAAAGGACCATCGAACTGGTTTAACAGCAGAATTCCCGGGGACACTTCTTCAACTTCTGGAATGTGGTCGTTGTTGATTAGAGAGCAGTTAGCCTTTTTGCTCTTCAGGAGATACTATTATATGTCTTACATTTATTCATTATACCAAAGGTTTTTTCTTTACATTCTAGGATAGAGTTATAATTGATTTTATTAATAATATTCATTGATTTAACAGCTCTAATGACAAAAAGATTACAAACATCTAAACTTACTGTAAGAATATTTAAAAGCTGCGATTCGTATTTCTGCAAATTCGTGTGCTTCGTCAATATTGACAAATAGAATATTATTTAAAGCTAACAATTTTTCTGTAATATTTATTTCAGTGTCTGATAGTATAAAGGAATAGGCAATATTAGCTTTTGCCCAGTGAATGGCGTAAGCAATATTAATTATCTCTTCTTTAAGTAGTTCTAACTTATATTTAATTTTTAATATAGAATTATTGTTACTTATTTCATTTTCTTTAAAAATTTTAATTATTTCGTTAGTTACATTTGACAGTTCATTAATTTTGTTAATGGTCATCTTATTAATTATTAATTGATTATTATTATTTTGTAAGACACCATTAATTTTTTCTGTTACAATTTCAAAGTCGTGGTGATCCGGAGAACCAGCGATCCATTTCCACGCAGTGCCAATTAAATCTATTGAACGTTTACTCTTATTATTTATTCTAAGCCTATCTAAGTATGACTTAATTCTAAGGACTTCGTAGGAAAGGATGTAGTATAGGGGATGGTTGGTTTTAGTAGTAGACCTTAATGTTACTTCCAAATTTTTTAGAGTTGTGTCGTAAGCATCTATGTCGATTAAGTGTATAATTTTGAATAAGCCGTTTTGAAGTTTTGCTCGTCCTGCGTCAATCTTGATCAATTGGGAGTTGGAGTAGTCCAGGATTTGTACGCTTGCCATGCACAATGACATCAGTACCCTATTGAGAAATTTGATTTTTAATAAGACTTTTGTGTATAGTCCTGCCTGAACTGGTTATAACTGTGGTATTTCTATTTTCTGCAACAATTTCTTTTCTGAATCTATGTGTAAGTTTGTTCCCTGTTCTTTTATTTATTCTGACATAAATTGTTTCGCCAACTGAATAACTTTTTAGGGAACATTTTTTCCTATTATGATATTCTCAGTCATTTTCCTGCCTATCTTTAATTTTTTTGAAATTTTCTTGTCGTATTCGTTCGAGTTCTACAGGTTTATTAAATAATTGTTTTCCGAAAAATATGTCCAGTGGTTTCTTACCAGTGGTTGAATGTATTGAATTGTTGTACTCGTAATATTGATTTATCTAACAATTCGGGAAAGGTGTTATGGCGATTTTCAGCTTTAACACATCTCAAGACTTCTGAAAGCGTTGAGTGGAACCTCTCCACTTGTCCGTTAACAGAGCTTGTATAGGGGGGGGGTGGGGCTTTAAAGACTTTTATATTGAAAAAGTTTTCTATCATGTATAACACAGAACTAGAATTAATGGGCTTCTCACTATCAACAACTATTGCTTCTGGTACGCAGAATTATAGAGTGAGTTCTCTTAAGGGATGTTTTATATTTTCTGCTGATCTGGATTTGAGTATCCTCGCTAGGGCATATTTAGAGAATTTATCTATTGCCGTAAGGATAATATTTTTATTGGTAAAGTAAATATTTATGTGGATTATATGGCCTGGATATTGGGGAATCGCGGTTGCTTGCAACATCGGCTTGTTTGGATGTCGATCATACTTATGTTCTTTACATATTCGGCAAATTTTCGTAATTTTTTCTATTTTGGCTCTCATCTGTGGGAAATAAAAGTTTTGTAATATTTGAATTTTATTTTCGCGACCGTTACGGTGCGCTCGGTTGTGTTCTTTAATGATTTCCGTTTCCTGCTGTGTTTCATCAGTTAAATCTGTAACAAGTTTCCTAGCAAAGCGTATTCTATATTGAACAAAATGAATGGGGTATATTTCCTGAATCTTTCCTAAAGTTCTCTCATCTGTTTTAGTGCCATTTGTGACGGAAGGGTTAAGGTATCGTTTTACAATATCGGTCAAATTTTCGTTTGTAAATTCGGTTTCAACTATCGTGTGTGGGTGGTATGTAGAAAATATTATTTCAAAATTGTAAGATGATGTATTTTCAATGCTAAGGATTATTTGATTTTTAAAAACATTTACTGGCTCGTCTGCTGTTTGGATGAGGTTTTGTCCAGAACTCTCGTCACTGTGTTGGGTTGGCGTAAGTGAATTGATTTCGTTAATTTGGGGTGGTCTTGACAAGGCATCCGCAACAACATTGGATCTACGAGTACCAGGCTTATACTTCAACTCGTAGCTGTATTCCTCAAGTATAGCCTTCCAACGTTTGAGTTTATTGTTGGAATTTTTGTTGCTGAGTGCGTAAGTCAGGGGTTGATGATCGGTGAACATTTTTAAGACTGTTGAACCATAAAGATAATTTCGTAGTGTATTCAGTGCCCATACTATAGCCAACATTTCCTTTTCATTCGTGGCATAGTGTTCTTCGGCTTTCGTGAGTGTGCGGGAGATGAATGTGATTGGTTTGTTTTCTTGAGCAAGCACAGCACCAATGGCATAGTCAGAGGCATCTGTGGTTAGATGAAATTATTTTTTAAAATCCGGAAAGGTTAAAACTACATCTTCTGAGATAAGAGAATTTTTTATTTTTTCAAATGCGTTAAGAGCTTCATCATTTAAATGTATAAGTTTTTTTCCTGACACTTGTTTTGACGTGCGTCCATCCTCCCCTCTCAAAAGGGATGTCAGAGGTTTAGCGATTTTGGCATAATCTCTAATAAATCTGCGGTAAAAACCTGACAGACCTAAAAAAGATCGCAAATCCTTGAGTGTTTTAGAGCAAGGGAACTTAACTATCGCCTCTACCTTAGCTGGATTTGCCTTTATTCCCTCATCTGAAATTATAAACCCGAGAAACTCAACATTCAATTTCAGAAATTCACATTTGTCTATTTGAACCTTAAGATTAGCATCTTGGATGGTTTTAAAAATTATTGAAAGGTTTTGGAAGTGGGAGTCTACATCTTTGCTGAAGACGACGATGTCATCTATGTAGACGAATCAGATCTTCCCTGTGTGTTCCCGCAAGATGTCGTCCAGTGCCCTTTGATATATGGACGGGGCATTTTTTAACCCAAATGGGAGACGCACAAACTCATACTTCCCGTTGTTAACTGAGAAGGCGGTTTTTTCGATGTCTTCTTCATGCAAAGGGATTTGGTGAAATCCGCTTTTTAAATCAAAGACTGAAAACCATTTATTCCTTCCTAGTTGAGATAAAACCTCGTTTATCTCGGGAATGGGGTATCGATCAGCAATTGTGACTGAATTCAGTTTCCAGTAATCGATTACCATTCTATATTTTTTTTCTCCCGAAGCATCAGCTTTTTTCGGTACAATCCATATGGGCGAGTTATATGGAGACCGTGATGGTCTAATGATACCATCGCTCAGAAGTTGATCAAACTATTTATTTACTTCGTCTTTAAGAGATACGGGGTATGGATAATACCTAGAGTAGATAGGGTCGCCCGTAGTTGTACGGATTCTTCCCTTTACAGTAGTTGTAAAGGTATGAAATAGATTGGGAAATGATTTAGTTAATTGGATCAGTTGGTCTTTTTGACTTTGGGACATGTGATCAGTTCTTATATCTACAGAATTTATTGACTCAGATATTTGCTGTTTTAACCGTATTTTTAAGTAGTTATCAATGAGCACGTAACTTTCTTTTGCATAAATTACTGCTGAAAGTTCTATCAGAGTATCGTTGCCAAGAATCCCATGGTAAGATCTAAGAGTGGGCAGAAGGAAAATTTTATATTAGCTGACTCAATTCCGAATAAATTAACGAAGGTATGGTGGGTGACTTCAACTTTGCCTCCAATAGAGTTGGCATAAAAATTTTGTTTATTAGGGATGATGTTTTTTACAAGTTGGGGTTGTATATGAATCCTATTAGAGCCTGTATCGACGAGAAGTTTCATAATTTTGTTGTCACTCGTCCTACACTCAAAGTAAGGCAGTGACGAGTGGGTTAATCTAAAAAATCAATCGTCTTTTCATTATCATTAACGTTATATTGGCTATTGAGGTATTCATCAAGGGTTTGGTTTTCTGTCTGGACGTTCTGTGACTCAATCACAGAGTCATAATTTGCAATTTCGGCAGTATTGTCTGATGGATACTGTTCACTAATTTCAGTAGTCACATGGAAATTCCTTTGCAATTTGTTGGGAGGAGCGTGGTGTTGTTGTGAAGGGATCATGGGTCGTTTTGCTGCAGGAGACCCGTTCTTACCTTGTGGCTGGTTAATATTCTTAGTTTTAATATTTTCTGCTTCCATTGGTTCTACCCTTGGCATAGATCTCGGGGGATATGGGTTAGGAGACCGGTTATCTTGTTGATAGTTATATTGGGCGTTGTGTCCGAAATTTGGTCTGACATTTTGTTGGATGTTCTGTTGATGGTGATATTGCTGGTAATGGGGAGCATCTGGTCTTGGAGGGGGATACACTCCTGGTTGTGGTAAGTATATAAGTTGTGGGTAGAAAGGCTGTGAAGACTGATTTCTACGAGCAGGAGGAGGTGGTGGTGTAGCTTGAGGTACGGTCCTCTTTGTTAAGCCATTATTACTATTAGCATACAGAGCTCTGAAACGTTGATTTTCGAGCTTCTGGCAGAGGTGTAAGGCCTCAGGAAGGTCGATCGGTTCTTTAATACCTAACAATCTGGGTAAATCACCTCTTAATCCTCTTATAAAGGTGTCCAAAGTCTTATCTCTATAAGAAGATGTCAATAAGTTCATAGCATCTGGGGAGACGTCCATGCTTGAAATCTTATTCAGAATTAGGGACAAATGACTGTAAACAGATTTTTAAAATTGTTCTACGGTGCTATTGCCTTGAACCAGCGTTGACATCTGGTACTCTAGAGTTCCCAGATCTCGCTTGTCGTCAAAGTGTAATGTCAAGCATTTAGATATAGAATTCCAGTTTAATAGGGTGTTGTAACTCTCTAAAATAGCGTCCGCGTGACCCACAATTTTGTTTCTTACAACATTTATTATGCCGTAATATTTTGGCGTTCCTCTAAGGTCACTATAAATATTGAGAATTCGTTCGACACTTTTGCGCCACGAACTATATTCTCCCGGAGTTCCGGAAAATTCTCTAAGACTGCGGACTACGTCTGGTATTTTGTCTAAGTCGCCTAGATTTGCTCTATACTGTTCATCAATACCTTGGTCTATTTCCCTAGAAATTGTTGCACTTAGGTTTACGATAGATTGGACTAAACTTTTGCATTAGGAGATGCAAACTTTGGTAACTATTCTGGAGTCGCACTGGGGTTCATGCTTAGTACCGAAGGGTTTTGGTTGGATGTCGAAGGATGAGGAGTAGGATTGTTAGGGTTTAGGATTGGTGGACGAATAATAGGGTTAGTCATACTGAGTCTTGCTTTTACACGTACTTTACTTTCACTTCTTATTATAAATATAATGTAAACTTATTTTATACACAATATGCAAATTTTTGTTAAATATTTTGGAAATAATTAAATTATAATAATATTTATTGATGTCTTAATTCTATCTTACAATAATACTGCGAACATTCCACCGCTGGCAAAGGGGCTCGTTCCTGTTTGCTCTTTAGCTACTGAGGGTCCTTTCTTCGCACTCCCTTGATGGCTGCGTAATTAAATTTTAATTTTTGCACAAATGTTCGCGTGAGTTCTGGGGCCCAGGTTATTTTTTTAAGAATTTGCACTTCACTTTTTAAAGAAATTCGGGCTACTTGAGGCCGGTGTTTTTCTTTTTTTTTTTTTTTTACAAAAAGAACTTAACACTCAAGAGGGTATTACTACTCTTAAAATGCCGGAGCACGTGTTAAGTTTTTCGGAAAATTGGATAGAGAGAGAGAGAAAGATTTTTGGGCTCAGTGGTTATTTCGCTCCATGGGTGGCATCCAACATTTAATGGGGAGATTAAATTACTAGTGTAAATTGGGCTTGATGTTGTATTTAGGCAACCATTCATCTCACAAGATTTTAGTTGCCTGAAAAAAAGTCTTTCGGTCACGGCTGGTATTGAACCCCGAACCGTCCGATTGGGAAGCCAACACACTCAGTTTTAATGCATTTTTATTAGATTTCAATTAATTAATTCTTACATGCTATACAAAAAAACGCTTAAAAATTAGCTTAAATAACTTAAAAATAATCTTATTCTAACTTACTTGCCCCATGCGGGCACTCTAGGTTAAACATAATACTTAAACTATGTCTTTCGACGTTTCGAACATTTATTTTTATTTATATTTATATATTTATTTTAAACTAAAACTAAGAAAAATTTTTATTAAGCAATGGAAAAACTTAGTATATGGACTTATTTATAAAAACAAATAAAAATAAAATAAAACTAAAACTTATAAACTTACTACCTAAAAAAATAAATAAAAATAGAAATCTAATTCTTAACCTACTTATCCTACCTTATTGTAACAGATAATACGATACAATTTTTTTTCTTATATGGATTACCCCTTTTTTAGCAAAAAAAAAAGTTGTCACCCATCTCTTTTGTTCTTTTATATTTTTTTTTTTACTTTTATTTTTTAATGTTTTTTTTTTTTTTTTTTTTTTCTTTCATCTAACTTAATACTACCTAAATCTATGTAAGCCGGCCATGGCTAATAAAATTAACAGACGACCGACTTTGCTTCACATGAAGCTACCTATTACTTAAGAGATTCGACGTGGAACCCTCCCTTCCTTCAACTAGCCACCAAACTTGTTGGTGCTGCCGAGCAACATCCCTTATGTCGCGACTCACTACCGCCCTACTGAACCGGAGACGCTCCGCACTGCCGTGTGCGACGTCTCTGTCGTAGTTGAGTCGCCTGTCCCCAGCTGTCCGAGCGACGTGTAAGATTAGCGGCACCGCGAATCTGTCCTGAATCAGACCTTTCATATCTAGGTAGAGGAACGCTTCTGGAGGAATACAGCCGTCAAAGCGAACTCTCTCATGATACATATAATTAGGGTAGTTAGCCCCGGAGATCAGGTTGTTCGACGAGGTCATTGCTCTTACAATGTGCCTTCGAGTCAACTTAATAACAAAATTGTCCACTCTTATTAGGTTCGCTTTATTGTATAAGACCTCATTAGGATAGAATTTTATGTACTCGGAATCTGGTGTTCTGTATAAGCGAAGACAAGCCCTAAGATAAGCCCTCTCAAACACCCGAATCTTTTCCAATAAACTTGCTCTCACGTTGAACCACACGGGACAACCAAATACAAGCATAGGCCGGATAAGAGCCATGTAGCAGATAACCTTCACCCTCGCATCGAGTTGACTGTTATAAAACAGTCTCTTTGCAAGGGCAAAAGCACCTTTGGCTCTGGCCAGAGCAACATCTATATGTTTGTTAGAATACAGATATTGATCTAGCCAGATCCCAAGGTATCTGACTACATTTCGACAAGCAAGTGGCTGTCCAAGTTGTCCGACGATAAAGAATTTTCGTCAATTCTTTCTGGTATCCTAGAGGCAACAGACAAAGGCGTCCTAAAGAGAATGGTTTCCGATTTCTGAAAGTTGATTTTCAACTTCCAGTCATCGCAATATCGTCTTATCTTATCGAAGTCACGTTGCAAGAGTACGAGGGCGGGTCAATAAGTGCGTGACTTTTTGAATTTCTGACCTCTTTACTGAAACAGCAACACTGCTCCTGTCAACAGGCATCTGTCAGTTGACTCCTGTCAAAATTTGAACTTGCTGCGTCAGTTAGTTTGTGTTTGACAGCTATTTTTATCAGACTACTCACTAATTTGAGGAGAAAATGGGAAAAAGTGAATTTCGTGTGCTTATTAAGCATTATTTCTTGCGAAAAAAAACCATTACCGAGACCAAGGCTAAGCTTGATAAATACTATGGGGACTCTGCACCATCGATTTCAATGGTAAAAAAGTGGTTTACTGAATTTCGTTGTGGCCGTACAAGCACTGAAGATGCCGAACGTCCTGGACGCCTAGTTGAGGTCTCTACACCCGAAACAATCGAAAAAATTCACGATATGGTGTTGGCCGACCGAAGATTGAAAGTGCGAGAGATTGTGGAAGCCGTAGGGATCTCGCATGGCTCAGTGGTTTCAATTTTGAATGATCACTTGGGCATGAGAAAGCTTTCCGCAAGATGGGTGCCGCGTTTGCTCACAGTCGACCACAAACGCAATCGTGTAACAACTTCACAGGAAGGTTTGGCGTTGTTTAATCGCAATATGGAGGAGTTTTTGCGCCGTTTTGTAACCGTGGACGAAACATGGATCCATCACAACACACCAGAGAACAAACAACAGTCAAAACAGTGGGTTTCTAAGGGTGAATCGGCGCCAAAGAAGGCCAAGGTGGGTTTGTCAGCCAATAAAGTTATGGCGACTGTTTTTTGGGATGCACGCGAGATAATCCACATTGACTACCTTCAAAAGGGAAGAACAATCAATGGGGAATATTATGCCAACTTATTGGACCGATTCAATGACGATTTGAAAAAAAAAACGACCTCATTTGGCCAAGAAAAAAGTTCTTTTCCACCAAGACAATGCAAGGGTGCACACATGTGCAGTTGCCATGGCAAAAATCCATGAATTGGGCTATGAATTGCTCCCTCATCCACCCTATTCTCCAGATTTGGCTCCGAGCGACTACTTCTTGTTCCCAAACCTGAAGAAATGGCTTGGTGGAAAAAGATTTGACTCCAATGATGAAGTCATCTCGCAAACAAAGGCCTATTTTGAGGACCTCGACAAATCATTTTTTTTGGAAGGGATAAAAAAATTGGAGAAGCATTGGACAAAGTGTATAGAGCTCAAAGGAGACTACGTTTAAAAATAAATTTATTTTTTACCAAAAAATCTGTGTTTTAATCCAAAAGTCACGGACTTATTGACCCGCCCTCGTATATTAGTGACCTCAATCTTTGGACCTGATCTGTACGCGATTAAGTCGTCTGCGTACGCTATGGCATGGTGAAGCGAACCAATCAGATCACTTGTGTAAATGTTGAACAGGATCGGCGAATTTACTGCACCTTGTTGCAGACTGTTTTTAATGTTAAATGTTCCAGCGGAAGTCACATCGCCATTCTTCACGATGAACTGTCTACTGGAGAGCATATCAAAAAAATATACAGCAGTGGTTTACTAATACCCAACCTGTCCAGCTTGAAAAAGAGTCCCTCTAACCATACGGTATCGAAGGCCTTTTCCAAGTCAATCAGGCAGGCACCAGTGCACTGGTTCTTGGCTTTGTTCCATTGGATATCAGAAACCAGTTTAGACGCAGCATGAATGATATCATGCCCAGCCTTGAAACCGAATTGATTATCCGGAACTATTTGTTTGTCCTCAACCCACTTAGTCAGGACTCTATTGATCACCTTCTCGAAAACCTTACTGATGTTTGGAAGAAGACTGATCGAGCGGAGATTCGCCGGATCGGATGTGTCTTTATCCCTTTTGGGGATGGGATGTACCACCGCAGTTTTCCAATGCGCTGGATAATGTGCATTATTAAACAGGGTGGTATAAATGTCCACCGCTTCTAGTGGGAGATGTCGAAGCACAATGTTCGGTATTTCATCGGTTCCCACTGACTTTTTACTTCTAAGTGATTCGAAGATCGTTTGGAGCTCTTCCTTCGAAATGAACGGCGGTTGTACCCTATCGTCGGCGATGGCCCTATTTGCAATATTGTCGTTACTGAACTGGGTGAAACCCGAGCTCTCGAATTGCCAGTTCACTATTTCATTTCGAAGGTAGAAATTGTGCACAAGGACTCGATTTTCCAGGTCGTAGTTGGGGCCAATGATGTCATTCGCCTTGTACACTTCCTGGAAAGTCGCTCCTATAGCCTCTACTTTCTCCTGTGGATCCTCGATCACAAAGAAGTTGTCATCATCAACGGCCTCATTTGGATCGATGCCTGCTGCTATGAGTATGTGCTCGTTGTCCGTCGTTCGGGCGATTTTAAGAAACGAAAGTTCGTTTTGATCTTTTCTCCGAAATAGTTTATTTATTTGCGGGAACACATTCGGGTTGCTGGTGTTTACAGCCCGAATTTTATTGTTCCAATACAAACTTACAGAGTTTCTGTAATTTTTCTTAATTAATGTCTGGAGGTTTTTAATCGACGACTTCAATGTCATGATCTCCGGGCTATGTCTGTCAGTAAACTGTCTGTACAAGGTTTTTAGTCTTTTTTTAGTACGTTTTTGTCGGTGCAGTGCGTCAATAGTTGCGTTGCGGAATAAGTTTTCGTCGTCAGTGTGTTGATACCGAGGTATCGTTTTGTCCATTGTTCGTTTGATTTTCTCGTCCATTAGTCTAAGATACCTGTCAATCTCCTCGTTTGACAGATTTCTGTTGGACGGTAGGTAGAGCGAATTCGAGGAGAGTGCTCTCGTCAGTGTCCTGGAGAAGTGCGTCCAGCGCACCCTACTATAGTTGTAGGAATGCCTTTGAACAAATTCGTCCAATTCCGCAATTTCGTTCGGAACGGTTATTTCGGTACTGAGACCGCAGTGGTCACTGCCATACACAAACGTGCGTAGACAGTTTATGGTATGTTGGTTAGTACATGTCAGGTGTATTCGTGTGTCGAACAGCAAGAGGTCCAACTAGGACCCGTGTCTGGGAAACGACGGACTATCCGTCGCCTTCAGGCCGAGTCGATACATTATACTGTGCTGACGCCACCAATTGAAAAGTAGGTTCCCTCTAGTATTTGGTGTATTATTTCCCCAATCTCTATGTTTGGCGTTGAAATCTCCGCCGATAATAAGGTAGTTCTCCGCCAGTTCCAGTCTTAGGAATCGAAAAAGTGTCTCGAGCTCTGAGATGAATAAGGTGGATTGAGTAGCTTTAGGTGCATAAACAGACACCATGTATAACCGCTTTCCACTACGGAGAGGGATGTACATGATGCGTGCTTCCAGCACCTCGAACCTACGTACTACACGACTGTATATTCTTTTGAAACGCAGTCCTTTTCTGACAAAGATAGCAACACCACCTCCTTGAATGGAGTTGGGTCGGTTTCTCCGTAATATTTTATATCTTCTGTGCCTCATTTTGTGTCTTTTAGTAAGCTTAGTTTCGCTAACCAAAAGCACATCAGGGGCTTGATCTTTAAGCAACTTAAACAGTGTGGCTCTTCGTACGAACCTAATCAGTGAGTTAACATCCACTGCAAGGACCTTCAGGGTTTGCTCCGCCATGTACGTACCCATTACGACTGGAGGTGCGTTAGGCCCGGCAGCAGCGCGTATATTTGATCTACCCGCTTAGCCTGTTCCTGTATTTGACGCTGAAGCTGAGCCATCTGCCTCTGAATAGAGAGCAAGATAGCCAGCATGTCAGGTACAGGTTCCGGTGCTCTAGGCGCTGGGGCCTGAGAAGCTACCTTTGCTGTTGTACCGTATTTCCCCTACCTGCCGCCATTTGGGCGTAGGTAACATGGGGAGTAACGGCTGGTGTTTGTGCCTGCACGAGTGGAGTTTTAACTTCCACTTTCTGCTGCCGAGCCAGATTTACCCTATTTTTGTATTGGAATTTGGGACAACCCCGATAGTTTGCAGTGTGTCCCGTGTTCCTACATAAAGCACAAGAGAGTTGGCTTTTTTCAGACGCTCCGTCCTTACCTAGACCGCAGGACTTTTATACTCCTTAGACCATCCAGTTTGCTGTCGGGACTTAACTGAACCAGGAAGAACGGTAGTTTCCGCTTCTCCCTTTTGGCTCTAGCCGTGACAAATGGCTTGACCCCCACGAATTTGAGCCCTTCGCACTCTTTGTCTTTCAACAGTGCAAGGAGCTTCTCCGGATCAGTCGACGGTTCTAACCCCCTCAGCAGCATTGTCTGCAGCTTTTCACCCTTAGGGGTGTAGGAGAAGAACTCCGTCGTCGAATCCTTCAATAAACTTTTAATTTTGTGTTAGCGCTCCACCGTATTGCAGTGGATCGCGTGCCTATCTAAACTAAGTCTTTTAACAAAAAAATTATTTCCTATGGCCGACTTACATAATTCTATTGTGTCTTTCAACTCCATCTTAAACGTGTTGATTGGAGGTACCCGTAGTTTTGTTGATTTCTGCTGTTGTTGTTGTTGCTGTTGCTGCTGATGTTGTTTATGCTGTTGCTGTTGTTGCTGCTGTTGTTGTTGCTTCTGTTGCTGCGATTTTTGTTGCTGTTGTTGTTTTTGCTGTTTATGCTTTTGTTGTGGTTGTGCATCTTTCTTTGTAAGTTCTTGTGCCGGTTTCTGTGTTTGTTGTTGTTTTAATGACTGTCTTTTTTTGTGGTAGCTCCACGTTGACATTTTGTTGTTGCTGAGGGCTCTGGAGTTGTAGTTGTTCCCTTTCCCTCCTTGCCACTTGCTTGGCTTTTATAGCAAGCACTTTTTGCTGTAGCTGCTGTATGCTACTATATAATGCTTTGACCTCATCCTCCTCGTCATCTGATTGCGAGGCAGCTAGGGATGCAAAGGTATTGTTTCCACCCATATAGTGGCCTTCTCCGCCGTCAGACACATATGGGTATTCGTCTGGCGTCTTTCGTTGTTGCGTTGCTGCTTTTGTTGAGGTTGTTGGCGCCTCTTCCCTTGCTCCACCAGCAGCTTCTCAGTAGATACTGGTAGGGAAGGGCGCTTCACGAGGTTTGGAGTAGACTTCAGCTTCCTCCTCCTCTTTGCTGTCATTTCCGAACGTGCCGAAATTACGGTCTGGTCATCAGATGACATCACGCCATCTACTGACCCCGCTATTAGTATAGCGGACCGCTCACTACCAATCATCACACGACGATCTGAACACTTTCTGCTTATGCAGTTGTCTATTGTTTTAAAATTTTTAAAAATAAAAACTCGACGTAATTTTTTTCGGGAATCGAACCGACGACCCCTGCTTTGTCTGCCGACACCACTACCACTGGGCCACCGAAGCACTTGGCCAAAACGTTTCTAATTATCGTTTTCTTAAGTTTACTTTTAACTTTTTATCTTTACTAGAAGCCGAAACACGTTTATTCCTCACGGAGGTCTATGAACGACTGGAAGCCAACACACTACCACTTGAGCCCCGGCCACCCACTAAAGGGGTACGCGAACTCCTTAAGGCCGATATCTTTTGTGGATAAGTGCGCGAGCTACTTGAGGTCGGTATTGCACTTCACTTTTTAAAGAAATTCGGGCTACTTGAGGCCGGTGTTTTCCTCTTTGCACTAAAAGGGGTACGCGAACTACTTAAGGCCGGTATATTTTGTGGGTACGTGCACGAACTACTTAAGGTCGATATTATTCCTTCCCTGGGCCCCACGTTGGGCGCCAATTCAACAATAATTACTTTATTGTTATAAAAAAAATATTTTTATTGAACTACTCACATCGAGCGGGAATTAAGAACTAACTTAACTATACGAATCGTAATTTCATACTACCTAAGATACTTATGTTTCTAATGCATCCCAATGTCCCACGGATGCTCCAGACGCATCGTCAGCATTTCCGTTGATCGTTGTCGTCCGGTGACAAAGGTGTTGGGTCATATGTCCGGCATGTGGCGAACGAATTCTTTCTTTTTCTTTTACCTAACCGCAGACATCCAGTGCAGAAGTCACTATCAATTTTTTTTTTGTCAAAAACCACGTTTTCTTATTTGGTGGTGTGATCGAAATCTTTCGACTGGCTTTAGTTTTTTTATTTGTTTTTTATTCTTTCTGCGTCCTAATAAATTACATAAGTTCATTAATTACTAATGAGGACCTACAATAGTTGATTCCACCCACGGAATAGAAACGTAATATATGTATATGAAAATATATACATATATGTACGTATATTTACCCTTAGAAGGTAAGAATTTTCTTGATTATGTGAACAAGTATTACAAATTCACATTTTCAGCAATCGTTAGTGGCCTTAGCGGAGAACGTTTAGGTTTTCACTAAGGTCCACTTTACTAAGAAAAGCGTTGTAAAATCGAACTTGAAAATATTTCATCCTCTGGGAAAAGAAGAAATGAATTTCGCAACATTGGTGCATCGCAAAGGAAGAAGGAAAACTGTAAATTAATAGTCGAACATTCTTTTCATAACCTCAATCAATCGTTCTTCAATCAAGTGTTTTATCTATAAATGTATGTACATACGTCAATGATGTATCAACGAAAGCTACCGTAGTCCTATTTTTTTTAACTTAAACCAAAAATATAACAACTAAATTTCATGACAAAAAAAAAATACTAGTGCTAAATTATCAGTTAAATAATCCTAAACAAATAACCAACAAAAGTAAAAAAAAACAAAAAGTATTTAGCTTAAATTTTATCAAGTTAGATTTTCTATCAGTAAATAAATTCTGTAAAAGCCACAGAGAAGTAATACTTTGCCACAGTTTGTATAAAGGGATATTCAATTTACATATACGGCTGAAATTTGTGCACAAACTTCAACGCCTGGATCTTCATATAAAATCGTAAGTACATAATTTTTTTTCAATGGCTTATATTTTTTTTAGCTTTTCTTAATTTAATTTATAACGTGCATTCATATACATATATACCTAAGCATAATCTATACCTAAATACATACTAAATATTAATCCTAACTATATTTAAAACTTAAATACATACTACGAGGGCGGGTCAATAAGTCCGTGAATTTCTAACCTCTTTACTGAAACAGCAACACTGCTCCTGTCAACAGGCATCTGTCAGTTGACTCCTGTCAAAATGTAAACTTGCTGCGTCAGTTAGTTTGTGTTTGACAGCTATTTTTATCAGACTACTCACTAATTTGAGGAGAAAATGGAAAACAGTGAATTTCGTGTGCTTATTAAGCATTATTTCTTGCGAAAAAAAACCATTACCGAGACCAAGGCTAAGCTTGATAAATACTATGGGGACTCTGCACCATCGATTTCAATAGTAAAAAAGTGGTTTACTGAACTTCGTTGTGGCCGTACAAGCACTGAAGATGCCGAACGTCCTGGACGCCCAGTTGAGGTCTCTACACCCGAAACAATCGAAAAAATTCACGATATGGTATTGGACGACCGAAGATTGAAAGTGCGAGAGATTGTGGAAGCCGTAGGGATCTCGCATGGCTCAGTGGTTTCTATTTTGAATGATCACTTGGGCATGAGAAAGCTTTCCGCAAGATGGGTGCCGCGTTTGCTCACAGTCGACCACAAACGCAATCGTGTAACAACTTCACAGGAAGGTTTGGCGTTGTTTAATCGCAATATGGAGGAGTTTTTGCGCCGTTTTGTAACCGTGGACGAAACATGGATCCATCACAACACACCAGAGAACAAACAACAGTCAAAACAGTGGGTTTCTAAGGGTGAATCGGCGCCAAAGAAGGCCAAGGTGGGTTTGTCAGCCAATAAAGTTATGGCGACTGTTTTTTGGGATGCACGCGGGATAATCCACATTGACTACCTTCAAAAGGGAAGAACAATCAATGGGGAATATTATGCCAACTTATTGGACCGATTCAATGACGATTGGAAAAAAAATTACCTCATTTGGCCAAGAAAAAAGTTCTTTTCCACCAAGACAATGCAAGGGTGCACACATGTGCAGTTGCCATGGCAAAAATCCATGAATTGGGCTATGAATTGCTCCCTCATCCACCCTATTCTCCAGATTTGGCTCCGAGCGACTACTTCTTGTTCCCAAACCTGAAGAAATGGCTTGGTGGAAAAAGATTTGACTCCAATGATGAAGTCATCTCGCAAACAAAGGCCTATTTTGAGGACCTCGACAAATCATTTTTTTTGGAAGGGATAAAAAAATTGGAGAAGCGTTGGACAAAGTGTATAGAGCTCAAGGGAGACTACGTTGAAAAATAAAATTATTTTTTTATCAGAAAATCTGTGTTTTAATCCAAAAGTCACGTACTTATTGATCCGCCGTCGTAGATACCAAAATATTTACAACTTAATTAGTTATAAAATACATATATCATAGACCTATACATTCATATACACATACATAACCATAATTAATAAGAGTTTACAAACTAACCTTTCATACATTTGAATTTAGCACATAAAATTTACATACAAATGTACTCATATATAAACACCTAAAGCATTTCAAATCTAAGTTACAGTCATTCGATTTATACTTAACCTACCTAATCTCTCACAACATTCATGCATCATCCTTGCATTTCTAACGATATGCATGTACATATGTACATATATATATATATAGAGATAATGAATTATAATAAAATTATCCTTGGATACGTCTCTTTTCAAATTATTTGACAATTTTTTTTGCTTTTGTTTTTGTATCAAATTAATATGAAGTGTTAAGATTCTTCGCGATCGTTTACATAATCGATTAGGAAAATGTTCGGAACAATTAGTTCGGGACTATTCCAACAGAAGATTAGGAAGGAATAGTCATGGCGCAAATGGCTACGCCAGGTGGAGTGGGCGGGTTCTATATGGTGTTGTTACATCTAAAACACCGCACTAAGTTTTAGTTTGCTCATATAACTCTTTTCCCGTCCTTTCAATACTCTAGCCCTTTTGGTCCTGAGCTTTAAATCCTTTTTCATATTATTTCTTTTAATCGGCACGATAAAACAGTAAGAATCAGAGAAAAGCAGCAAAATCCCACCCCACCGACGAGTTAACGCCGTGCAACCGCAAGCGTGCCACCTGCTGCTAACAAGCAAGTGTTAAGTTCACCAAACGAACACTCTGATAACCCTCTTACATACTTCTATTTTTGTTAGAAAATATCATACGGCCGCTGAAGACCCAGATGAATATTGTCGATGGTCTTACTGTTCTCCCAATAATCGTACCTAGTCGTCAAGGTAAGCTGCAATTTTCTTCCTGCCACTTGAAAATCTACGTTATAAGGAACCGCTTTTGGTCAGTTACTAGTACCTTTGGGTTAGAATACGTTATCATATTTGTCGTGTGAATATATCTATGTTACATTTATGCGAGTAAACACGAGTATGTATATTTCTTTTCTTTTTTCCTAGTTAAATAGTTCGAAAGGTTTTATTTTTCTAATCTTCTGACTAAATTGCTATTTATAAGTAGTTCAACTACTTCTATATTGCATATCTTGTTGTGACTTTATTGACCTCGACCTCTACCATTTTAATTGAAAGGTCCATATGTAGATTAACGTGACGCGCTAATGTTATTGCGTAGGGCTTGGCTTTGAAAGCAGTGTATTCCTTATGTTAGTATTAATTGTACAACCTCAAAATTGGAAACCATGTGTCCATATTGGCATAGAAACTAGAGCATAGCAGTTCATCGTATATTGACAGACATGAATAAATCCCTCTGAGCCAATACATTTTATTGTATTGTATGTATGATTATTGTGAATTGTGTACCAAATTAGTTTCTAATCATGCAATTGTGAATTACTCATATAATGAATTTTTATCTGTCAAAATTGGTATGCAATAAAAGCAACTCTTTTGTTCGTTAATCAACAGTGTGGTTCTTTTATCACGTCTTCCTCATTTGGGTTAAGCAAATATTGAACAGTATGCTTAGTTCCCCATTGTTACGATTTTGACAAATACGGGAAATAATAAGAGCATACGCTTCGAATAACACTGACTTTTTAATTAATAATTAACTAACAACAAATTTTAATATAAATAATGTACTACAATAGAATACTAATATCGTAACATGTTCCATTCTTATGTTTGTTTTATTCATCGACGATTCTAAACCATTTTAAATTTTAAGCAAGTTGGTATTCAAACTTAATATAAGAATAGGTGAAATAAAAATTCAGATTTAACTGAAATTCAGGTATTTAACTTACTCGTAAGTTATCAAAATAGATTCAAAAAGTATTTATTGTATTTAAATAAATAAATTCAAATTTGCTTAAAGAGATAAAGATGAAATTCTTTCTATATCTGCTGTAATCGTTTTTCGATGCCTTTTTATCGTCTCAGTTAACCGGACTCTTCCGCTGTTGTGTAGTACTCCGCTACACTACTATATTCCCACCCCATAAGCAACACTTGTATCTTCCAATAGCAACAAGTACATCATAATTCACACCTATAAACGAGACACAAAGTCCAGAATAAGTGATTCCCATACCAACGTCATAACTCAGTGGAGAATACACTTTACGCTGCCACAAGCAAAACATTTGTAAACACCTCAATGTATTCACACCGAAGTGTGCTATATGGGTCAAAGCCAAAATGCCGACTCGACAATAACAACGCAGGGCATGCATTAAGTATCGTTGCACTTCGCCAGCAAGCAATTGTACACACAATGAATCAAATTACCGAATGATCGTACTAGCGATCATAAGAGCCGACACGAAAGGGTAATCAGCTGGGACACTTAAACAGGACAATTAAATCGGAAATCGAAATTAATAAATGAAAAATGCATCGTAGGAATTATTTTGTACTGAGGCTATTGCGTAAGAATGCAAGCAAAATGATCTACAAATTTAGTATAAAAGGCAGTGGTTGGAAAGGTCAAAATCAGAGATAGAGAAATACTCCAAACAATAGAGGTCGCAGCCCTTGGTAACACATCGGGCCTTTACCTATAAAAAACTTCAATAAAACTATTATAACGATTTCATCAAAAGTCTTTTCTCTCTCGCTCCGGTTCAAGCTCTCTTCTCCGTACTATTACACTGAAAGCACGGAGCAAGCAATCGTAATATAACAATTGGTGGCAGCGGTGGGATCCCCGTAACGAACGGATCCTGCTACCAACTACGAGTCTATACTGAACTCGATGCGTACTGGGGCTAAACACCAGGAGTATAAAACAAAAAAAGTGAATAGTGAAAAAGAAAGTCCCATAAACACAAGACCTGGCGAATTCCAAATCGGACGCCGGAGGCAAAAATTGGGCAGTGTAAAAGACCAGGTTGTAATTATCAACATTAGGGCGAGAAGCCTACCTGGAAAATTACCAGCAGAAAGAAAAAAAGGGGCAGACCAGCGACAAAAAAAAAAATGTATCAGCAAAGACAGAACCTTCATAACAAACAGGACAGAACAGCAGCAACATGAACTTCTACAATCAAGAAAAACAAACAGAAAGCAAGAGTAAATATTAGTCATAAGAAATTTTTTACGTATATAAAAAGAAAAAAAAATTTCCTTTAATATACGAGTACATTAGCATTTACAAAACAGTTTTCTTTTTATATAAGTATATATATCTTTTAAAACCTCTTAAAGCTGTTCCTCCTTCCCCCTCCAAAATTACTACTCGTAAACGGGCTGCTATCTTGCAGGTTTTCAAAAACTTACCTTTTTCCGATTATTCAGACCTTGACACCAACATGTCAGAGTATAAAATCAATCTTAACGACATATATAACCTGATAGCGGCGTTCAACGGAAACCCGGAAGAGTTAAACAAATTCATTGCGTGCGGTAACATTCTGTTCACGTCAATAAAGACAGAGCCAGAACACATGCTCTTTCTAGAGTTTGTGAAAACTACACTTCAAGGGCCAGCATTCGAACTAGTACAACTGAAAGCTTTCGCTTAATGGAACGACTTAATATCTGAATTGGAGAACCAATTCAGGGAAGTACAGTCGCAGTTATCGGTACAGAATGAGTTGCTGAGGGTGTGACAAAGGACAAGACGCAACAATCAGAGAATTCGGTATTCGCATCAGCCGATTACCCACCTCCCTAAACTCTGTTACTTTCACCACCACCAACGACGAAGCTGTCCGACGGCTCCTAGCCGACGAAAACAATCGTCTGGCCGTCCAAGTTTTCGAGGATGGATTAAGGAACCAGATCCTCAAATTTATGGTTCAAGCACACGGTGAAAAGGACCTGAAACGAGCAGTCTCCTACGCGAAGGAGCATTCGGCTCATCTCGAGCGGACCACTGCATCACAGGCAACTAAATCAAATTCTTCTTCCAGGCCCGTTTGTCAGACATGTAATAAAGTCGAACACACATCGGCCACTTGCTTCAGCAAGCCAAACTTAGCTACGTCTTCAAACAAAATTATTTGCCAAACTTGCAATAAGGTAGGGCACACCTAACATGTTTTAGGAACCCCAATATTGTTCACAAAAAATCCGTCTGCCAAACCTGCAACAAGGTGGGACACACTTCCGCCAATTGTTACCAAAACACGAATTTTCCAAATTTCACTCCACAGGACATCAAGAAAGAGGTGCAACTCTTAAAATGTATTGTAGCTACTGCAAAAAGCCTAACCATGGCGAAGACGTATGTAGGACACGTCTGGTAGATATCGGAGTTTTGCTCAAACTAAACCCTTTTCGGATAAACACTCCTGACACCGGTCAAGTAAATCTCTCGCAAAACGCTCCCCCCGAAGTTAGGCAATTCGCCACCAGCCAGTATGGTAACCAGCAATTCCTAAACGGAACCAATAAGGGAAACGGGATGACTCGGGAAGATGCAGTCGAAAATCTATCCCGAGTACAGACCCAAGCCGATATCCAATAGTTAAATTAACTACGCTCGTATCATTCTGTCCTGAATATGAAGAGCCAGTGATACGAGTAAAATTTAGTCCATCGGACAAATATTCGGCTACGTTCTTGCTTGACACAGGCGCTGACATCAGCATAATTAAATCAACAAGAACAAAGAACAACATTGCAATTTTAAACAAATGCTTTTTATCCACGATAGCGGGTGATTCAGTTCAAACTATAGGGGAAATAGTTGGAACTATAGAACTAACGACTGAAGAACACTCGATTCCGCTAGAACATTCATTTCAGGTGGTACCTAGCCACCTAAGCCTATCATTCGATGGCATACTTGGAAACGATTTCCTGACTAAGTTTCAATGTTACATCGATTATCCCAAAAGAGGAGTAACATTAAAAACCCGAGGTATACCCAATACCAGCGGTTTGATCAACCCCAGAAGCAACGGTACAGAGCTTGGCCATACGAATTTTGTTGATTCCACAATTAACCCCGACTGCCAACTAGGCATCGGTGTGGAACACATGCAGTCTCGATGGTAATCGATACCCGATACCGACTGTCTACGGACAGGATCTGGTGATTCATGGAATTCATGCCTGGACCTAGCCACTATTAAATCAACCGCTTGTGGCGGAATAAATACCGAGGTAAGCAAAAGGAAACTCCCGGCCAGCAGTAAGACTAAGGAGAACTTAGCAGTTGGGACCGAAGAGAATAAGAAGAAACTCCCGACCAACAGTAGGACTAAGGAGAACTTAGCAGTTAGGACCGAGGAGAATAAGAAGAAACTCCCGGCCAAAAATAAGACTAAGGAGAACTTAGCAGTTAGGACAGAGGAGAATAAGAAGAAACTCCCGGCCAACAGTAAAACTAAGGAGAACTTAGCAGTTAGGACTGAGGAGAATAAGAAAGAACTCCCGGCCAACAGTAAGACTGAGAGGCACTTAGCAGTTAGGACCGAGGGGAATAATAATAATCTCCCAGCATACAACAGTTAGACTAAGTCAAGAGAGAGCTTAGCAGTTAAGACTGAGGCAGATGATAGTACTACTAGAAAACCCACATTAAACAATAAAATAGAAAAAAGAGGGGTCACCAGTCAAACAATAAGGCTGAAACCCCGATCTCAACAAGTAGTAGAAATTCCTTTCGATGATATAAACCAAAGAGACTTATTAATTCATTAAAAGCAAGTTCTTCCAGGCATTTATCTCGGCGAGAGCCTGACCCGAGCCAACAAAGCGGGAAAAAATAATTCGAACGCAGACGCATTAAGTCGCTTACCAGTCTAGAAAGAAAGTGTAAAGCAACACACTGTACGTGTAACCACCCACAGTCAAAACAAAAGCGGGAAATCTTCGCAAGTAATACACATTAACCCACCAGAAATTCAAGTTCTTTCCAGTCTCGTCCCACACGAACAATATTTTGATAAAATATCTAATACGAAAAAATTCAATGTCGGTGATAAGGTACTATTAAAAAACAATGCTAGAAAGAGCAAGCTGTCTCCATTATGGAATGTCAAATTTTACTATATTTGATATAGTAAAAATTCTATCCAATGAGAACTCCATAATCAAAATAGGAAAAAAGACCAAAGCGATCCACAACAACAACCTTTAACCCTTCCAAGAATAGAAATCCTGAAAACTCCATTTAACAAAACGTCTCTAAAACATCCCAATTAACGAAACACCTACCTTTATCATATCCTAAAATTAAAAGAAAAAAAAAGAATCAAACAATTTTTTTTCAACCACTGAAAATAAAAAGAAATATATGTATATAAATATCGCAAAACATAGCAAATTACCTAATGTAAATAAAAAAAAAAACCCTTATCATAAAAATATTCAGTAATGTTAATATGTATATTAAATCAAACCAATGTATAAAAATTAAATAAAAAAAAAATATCTTATCAAGAAATTAAAATATACAATAATGTAAATGCTAGAAACTAAGAAAAATATATTAGTCTAACTAACGTACTCGTATTAGAAAAATGTATAAAAAAACAAAAAAAAACACCTTACAATGTAATCCAATAATGTTGTACTAGAGACTAAGAAAAACTTTTGTAAACCTTCACACACATAACAAATTACCTAATGTATGTATATGAACAAAAAAAAAACCCTTATCATGTAAATATTCAATAATGTAAAGAAAACTCTAATCCAATGTATTAAATTAAATCAAAGTATCACATCAAAAAAAAAAAAAAACATCTTATGAAATTAAAATATTCAATAATGTAATGCTAGAGACTAAGAAAAACTATTGTAAACCTTCAAGCCCACTGCCACTTTTTCAGAAAATTAACCTCTTTAAAGTAGTAATTTTCTTCTTATTAGGGGGATGGGGTGTAGTACTCCGCTACACTACTATATTCCCACCCCATAAGCAATACTTGCATCTTCCAATAGCAACAAGTACATCATAATTCACACCCATAATCGAGAATAAGTGATTCACATACCAACGTCATAACTCAGTGGAGAATCCACTTTACGCTGCCACAAGCGAAACATTTGTAAACACCTCAATGCATTCACACCGGAGTGTGCTATATGGGTCAAAGCCAAAATGCCGACTCGACAATAACAACGCAGGGCATGCATTAAGTATCGTTGCACTTCGCCAACAAGCAATTGTACACAAAATGAATCAAATTACCGAAAGATCGTACGAACGATCATAAGAGCCGACACGAAAGGGTTACTAACTGGAATACTTAAACAGAACAATTAAATCGGAAATCGAAATCAATAAATGAAAACTGCATCGTAGGAATTATTTTGTACTAATGCGTAAGAATGCAAGCGAAATTATCATCCAAACTAGTATAAAAGGCAGTGGTTGGAAAGGTCAAAATCAGTGATAGAGAAATACTCCAAACAATAGAGGTCGCAGCCCTTGGTTACACAGCGGGCTTTTATTGTATTATAAATTATTTAACTAATTCTGGGTAACACAGCGGGCCCTGAACAAAAAAAAATTAAATAAAAACCATTATAACGATTTCATCAAAAGTATTTCCTCTCTCTCTCCGGTTCAAGCTCTCTTCTCCGTACTATTACACGGAAAGCACGGAGCAAGCAATCTTGATATAACAGTTGTACAGAACTCTGTAATGTTTTCGTTAACTGAAGCCGATGAAAGGCGAATATGCTCATTACGAGTGTAATCGACGCCATTTACTCTCTTGACTACTAGGCAATCCGATTGCATGCTAGTGATAGCACCTTTCGTCCGCTCCTTATTGTTTGATCTGCTGTGAGGTTGTACTCATACATCTTGACCGAACTCTAACTTCGGTAAGCGTCGACACTTCTAATCATGGAAATACTTTGCAAACTTCCTTCTCTTCTCGATGTTCTGGTTGAAATCTTTTTGTATTTGATGACAAGATTTTCTGATTGGTTGAAGAATGCGTCTAGTGCGTCTAGATATCAGACACTGAATTGGGCTACAGCCAATTGCGTTCACCGTAGATCGCCTACTACGCTGCCCTTTTCTGAAAAGAGATTTAATTATCCACACATGCTTCAGCCATACCATTTCCTTGTTTTTTTTTATAATTTACGCGCGCCTAAGGGGTTATGAATCCCCTTATACTGTTGCCAGGGCGCGGGCGGAAAGATAGAAGGAGGAGAAAGGAAAGTTTGTGATGTAGAGGTTTGAAACTCAGGTGTGTTTGGTTTGGATATTGACTCTCCAGGGGTGGGAGTCCGAATAGGACGGAGAGATTTTTCTTCACTCGGAATGTGAGGTTGTGAATTTTAACGGTTGCTTTGTGCTTGAAAACCCTACAATGTTGATGATTTGGAGAACTCTTTCTATATTAGAACTCCCTCTTTTTGGCGAATTCGTGAAAATACTTGATTACAAACGGTGTTCCTCCGTCTGTGACCACTACCTCAGGAATGTCGACTGAAATTCCTTTTGCATATATTAGTGACTTGTTCTACTGCTGATGGGCTGATTTCATTCACCTCAAAAAAAAATGGAGAAGTAGTCTGCTGTAATCAGAATTTGTCGTTTTTTACCATCTTCTACTTCGCAAATGTCCAATCCAACCCTTTGGAGTGGATAGTCCGGAGTGATGGCGCTCTGCAGTGGCAATTTTTCTTAACTGGCTGAAGTTCGCTTGCATATATCGCAACTATTAGATATATCACGGATGTTGCTTGATATACCTGGCCAAAAAACTGTGTCCCTGGCACGTCTTTGACATGATTTCACTCCTCGGTAACCGTAATGTATTCGTTGGAAGAACTTTCTGTGCAACGATACTGGGATTACGATTCGGTTACCCTTTAGTAGGTAAGCAGTAAGCTTTTCTGTAATTCCAGTACGGCGAGAGATACCAGGGGAGCAAATTTCTGTTGTCGGGCCAGCCTTTATTCACCAATTCCAAAGCCTTTTGTAAAGATAAGTCCTGCCTCGTATGACCCTCTATTTCCAAAAGCCCCGAATCCTTCACCTTAATCTCATTGATGGTGTTAATTTGTTTACGCTCTCGAAATAATCTGTCTATTGCCTTTTTTTTTTCTTTATAATCAGCGCGTGATCAAGGAGTTTTTGTATCTTTAAAATGTTCGTACACAGCGCGGGCAGCGAAGGAAATTTAGGGAGGAAGAAAAGACAGGTACCGACGCACATTGTTTTTAAATGTTTGTAAATTATAACGACCAGGAAACACAGAGATCGGCGGGGCATTCCATAAGCGAGTTATACGGCTTAGGAAAGGATTACGATATTTTAGAGTATGTCCGAAAATGGGCTTGAGGGTATACTAATGAGCATTCATAACGAGATGGGTGTTACGGTAGAAAGTTTGAATGGGCAGAATGCTACTGGCGATTTCAATGGAGCACTGGTTGTGAAAATAGCGATAAAACAAAGTGAGACAGGAGACATTACTGCGGTGTTCGAGGGTCTCAATTGATTGACTGATATTAGCATCACCTATGAGTTTTACCGCTAGAACCCTATCTAGTAGGTGCAAATATATTTTAGGAGCAGCCGACCAGATGTGGGCATTGTACTCCAATTTTGGGCAGATAAACGCGTTATATATTAAGGCCACATCAGAGATGGTGAAATATTTCTTACATCATTTGAGGAAACCTAGACATTTCGCAGAATTTTTGGCGACATCGAATATGTGGTCATTCCAACGTAAGTTGTCACTGACAAACATACCGAGAACGGAAAGTTTATCGGTTTCGACGATTCAAGTACCATTCATGGATAATTGCTAGGTATTTGAATTTCGCTTTAATGACAGCAGACAGCATTGAGTTTTGGAACCATTCAATTCCACTCGGTTGATAGTTCCAAAATTGGTTATGCTGTTAATATCGGAATTTAATGAGCTTAACATACGCTGCCGTTCCCGGTCAACAACCGAAGAGCAGGGGCGTGAGTCCGGGAATGAATATGAAAAGCAGACAGTTCTGTCATCAACAAAGGAATATATTGGATTAGAAGTAGCAGGCAAGAGATCGTTGGTGAAAATTAAAAAGAGTGTAGGAGACAGAACGGAGCCCTGGGGCAAACCAGTCTTAATTTTGTGAATATCAGACTTGAAACCGTCCAAGACAACTTGAATTGAACGTTCCGAAAGGTAATTTCTAATCCATTGAGAAGAGAGCCATCGATCACAAAAGCACGCATTTTCGACAAAAGAGCCTGATGCCAAACTCCGTCAAATGCGTTAGAAATATCAAGTGCAACTATCTTGCTTTCGCCAGATTGATGTACGCTTTGGTTCCACTTTTCGGTGGGACATGCCATCAAATCACCAGTGGACCTTTTTTTAGGGATGGGCTAGACAAATGCTGTTTTCCATCTGCTCGGAAAGAGTCCTAAAGAATAGGATTGATGGAAAAGGTTACGCAGTGGTTTTTCCAGCGTGGAAGAACACCTCTTCAGAAGTAGGGGAGATATACCATCAGGATCAGCGGATTTATTCATGTTGAGATCTTTAAGTACCCTTCTACTATACGAGTGCGAAAGTGGACACACTCACAAAACACAATCTGGGAGTGTTGAGCTAGCCGCAAAGTTTGCAGCAAGCAGATTATTCTTATACAAAGAGCTGACAGCTGGAATATCATTGTAAATGAGCGTTGGTATGGACGATGAGGCGGAATTTCTAATGTTTTTGACGAATGACCAAAAATTGTTACTGCCTTTTTGACATTGCAGTATTTTTTGCCTCAGTTTTTGGTCGTATTGGAATTTCACACGCTTGAGAAAGGCGTTGCAGACATTCCTGCCTTGTTTAAACTTTTTTCGGTTTTCCTCTGTCGGGTTGGTAGGACCCGACCGAAGGACCGAAAAAACAATTCTCTAACCCTGACAGCTTCTTTACAGCTCGATTCGTACCACGCCTTTTCTTTTGGTTTGATACTCTTCATCCGATGAGGGATAAAGCATCTCCTTCCAAACAGAATAGTTTCCGTGATCATGTCAACAGCGGCATCCACGTCGTTATCGAGGAAACATAACGACCAGTTAAAATTCCTAAAGTAGTTGTTAAGTCCGCTCCAATTGGCTTTCTCATATTACCATACGGGTCTTTTAGTAATCTTTTCTCTAACTGTGTGGTGGGTGTACGCGAATTAAGCTGATATGAGACAATAGTCCGACGAGCCTAGAGAGGAGAGCACGACTCCACTCCAATCTATTCGAGGTGACACTCAAGCCGTCGGTCTCCTCTTCTGACACCCTGTCGGAAATGGAAACCGATGACGAAGCAAAACGAGGTCCTATACGATCAGAGGAAGAAGATGAGCTCTTGTCCACATCTTCAGAATAGGAGGATCTCAACAACACCGTGGTGGAGGCTACTCTGGAAAACTGTAGCAATAATTCGGTTTCTCCAGATTAATCTCCATCACTCAAAAAAATTCTTCGGTCGCACTCATCCTGTGTCTTTCAAAAAACGCAGAAGACATTATCCTAATCCAGGAGCCATGCATTGTAGAAGGCGTGGTTCGTGGACTTAGGACACCCGTATACGTCCCGCTCTATACAAGGGACAAAGGTAAGATCAGGACTTGTATATTAGTGAAACGTCGCCTTAATGCACTTCTACTTCCTAATCTCAGCGACCCCGACTTAACCGTTGCCAGACTAGAGACGGCCAAAGGCTCCCACTGGCTAGAATCGGCATACCTTGGCCACGATCATATGGGCCCTCTCCCTGGCGATAACCTAGAAAGGGTGGCACTGGAGGCTGGAAAACAAAAAACTGGCCTCATCATCGAATGCGACGCTAACGCTCATAACACGGTATGGGGCAGTACCGACATCAACAATAGAGGTGAGTCACTTTTTGACTATATTATAAGTACTAACCCCTTTATTTGCAATATTGGCAATGAGCCCACTTTTATAACTAGAAACTGACAGGAAGTGCTATATATAATTCTTGTCTCCGAATTCGAGGTCCTTCTGTGACAAAATCACGGAAACCTCTGAGGCACCACGGCTAAGAAAAATTCTCTCTACAAATCCTATGATGCCTAGCTGTTTGAAAAAAACCGATGGCTCTTGGACAACCTCAAGTGAGGAATCACTCAACCTGCTACTTGACACCCACTTTCCAGGTAGCTCTCAATTCGCGGCCAGTAGCAACCCAAGCAGGCCTATTGCAACCGGGACCAAAATTCGTGGTCTGATCACTAGAGACAAACTGCACTGGGCGCTGCATAGCTTCAAACCATGCAAGTCTGCTGGTCCGAACGGTATAATACCTGCCGAGCTACATAGGTCCTCAGATATTATTCTGCCTACGCTACAAAATATTATGAGGAGCTGTGTATACAATAACTTATCCACATTTCACTGTCATGGAGAGAAGTCAATGTAGTTTTCATTCTCAAAGCCGGAAAATGTTCTCATGTTGTCCCAAAGGACCTCAGACCTATAAGTCTATCATCTTTTGTTCTGAAAACTCTAGAACGACTGATTGATATCCAAATACGAGCTAAAATTGATCCTAGACTTCTGTCAACGGCTCAACATGCCTACTGTAAAGGAAAGTCAGTGGAAACGGCTCTGCATTCACTGACTAGCCACATAGAACGATCCCTACTATATAAAGAGTATACAATTGTTGCTTTCCTGGACATAGAGGGTGCCTTTAACAACGTCAAGACATCCGCAATCACGATTGCGCTGTCAACTCTGCAGGTAGACGACTCACTTGGGGAGTTGATCAGTCTTATGCTAAAAAGCAGGATAATCAACTCCAAACTGGGTGAGACTTCTGCTAAAAGATGTGTCAGAAGAGGTACACCGCAAGGCGGTGTCGTCTCTCCCCTTCTCTGGAACTTAGTAGTAAATGAACTGCTTATATACATGGAAGTGGGTGGTAGCAGGGTGATTGCCTATGCGGATGACGTTGCTATAGCCGTTAAAGAACTCTTTCAAGTAAATCTCACTAGAGTAGCCCGTTGGGCAGATCGCTGTGGATTGGGAATAAACCCCCATAAAACTGATCTTGTCCTCTTTTCCAGGGATTACAAATTCCAACTATAGACCCTCCTTCAATAAACGGAACCAGTTTAGTAATTTCCGATGCAGCAAAATATCTGGGTCTCATTTTTGAAAGAAAACTAAACTGGAAACCTAACATTCAAGATAAAGTCAATAGATCTACAATAGCTTTATTCTCTTGCAAAAAAGGCATTGGAATAAATGGGGCTTTCAACCTCGGAAAGCCCACTGGTCGTAAGACCGATACTCACTTACTTGGTGGTAGGTTGGTGGACGGCCTTAGAAAGTGCAGTTAACTGCATTAAATTAAGCAGAGTCCAAAGATCAGCATGCCGTTGCATAAGCGGAGCACTGCGGTCTACCCCCTCTGCGGAATTAGACATTCTGTTTCATTTGACACCCCTCGATATTTTCAGCAGTCGCAGCTATTTGAATTAAAGTGACTAAACAGTGGTCAAATAATCCATTTGGCCACGCCAGTATCCTTAATACATTAGGAATCCTCACAGAGAACATCGATTACACCACACCTGAACTTCGGTTTGACAAAAACTTCCATGTAAGCTTCCCCTCTAGTGACTTCTGGGAGGAAGATGCTTTCATGGAGGACAAGTCAATCCATCTCTACACAGATGGATCCAAAATCGATAGCGGAATTGGTGGCGGCGTTTTCTCAGATACGCTAAACCTAAGCCTCTCTTTCCGTCTTCCAAATTACTGTAGCGTGTTCCAGTCGGAAATTTTGACGTTTAAAGAAGTTCTGTCCAGGCTGAAGAAAAACGTGATATTTGCAAAGGATATCCGCATCTTTTCGGATAGTCAGGCCGCTGTCAAGTCCCTGGACTCGGTCTCACTGAATTCTAAAACCGCCTTTGAATACCGATCATCTCTTATGGAGATGGCAGAGCAGTTCAACCTTCACCTTTGTTGGGTGCCGGGCCACAGAGACATTCCAGAGAACTGTAGAGTCGATGAACTTGCCAAAATTGGAACCACTCTACCTATTCTACCGGAGAAGTGCAAACTAACATTAAAGCTGGATGCCAATAAAAGAACACACCTTAGGTGGACTGTTGGACCAACATGTCTAGCGACCAAATAGATCTGGCCAAAACTGGATCTGTATCGCTCTAAGTATCTGATCCTTCTAAATAAGGAACATCTCAGCGCCATCGTAGGTGTCATCACTGGACACTGCCTCATAAGCAAGCACGCAAGAAGGCTTGACGCCTTTACAAATGATTTCTGCAGAAGCTGCGTGGACGAGTAGGAGGAGGAGACAATCCTCCACTTACTCTGTACATGTCCAGCTCTCTTCCAGAGAAGAACACTTCACTTAGGAGCTTTCTTCTACAACGATCTAAACGATGTGAAATATATAGACGTAAACAGTCTCCTATGATTTGTCAGAAGCTCAAACTGGTTCCATCAGTAAGAGGATCATAGGCTCACGTGGCATCACAATGGGCCAATAGGTCTAAGTGGGTTGGTATTTCCAACATCCACACTTACCTACCTACGTCGAGACCTAGTGCCGAGGAACAAGATACTCCACGGGATAGACGAAGAAATCGCAGCTAAAACTGCGATAAAATAGCACATCTTCAAAGGCAGTATAAGGAACCGGTTAGTCGAAAAGGGTACCCTCATTGTTGAAACCGGAAAATAGAAGAAGAAACCGGCAGAAACGGGTATCAAGAAGCCGGTCAATCATCAGTCGGGAAATTTTTAAGCACCAACTTCGCGGGGCAGTAGTTGATAGCAGGAGTCGACGGCAAAGAACTATCATCCAAGTCTCGCTAGCAAAACGATGCAATGAAAGGCTTTTAGTAGAGGTAGTCAATGGAAAGGAAAAATGGATGGCGACAAAAGACACCGGTAACACGGCCTCAATCATCAGGAGGGATCTGGTGCAGAAATCCTGGTTGGATAATACTAACAGTTGCGGCTTGAGAACAGCTACTGGAGAAACGATTAAAGTATGTGATGAAGCCCGCATAAAAGTCCCACTGGCCTTCTCTCAGGTTTTTCTGGTGGCTGACATTTGCAACTAGTGTATCATTGGCACAGGTTTCATGAAAGAATATGAGCTAGTAGTGGACTTGGGGCACAAATCCTGAAATATGGAAACATGCAGATACCAGTGACATACGGAAACGCCAACACTTGCATCTTAAAAATCATTATGTGCAGAAATCAGATTCTAGAGCCTTCATCGGAAGCAATTGTGTGGGCAAAAGGTTTGGAAGGTGGCCGTTGTGGCCATCGATTCTATTTGATGGAGCTAGAAAATAGGAGAGACTTCATGGTGTTAAAGACAGTTGCGGAACAAAAGAACAACATTTTCCCTGTAAGGATTCGAAATCTAAAAAATACATCCAGTATAAAGGTGAAAAAGGGAGAGATAGTGACAAAATATGTACCTGTTGAGGCTATATCGACCACAATGGAAACAAATCGTGCAAAACCGGTCGGAACAGATCAAAGCATAAAAATCAAGAACAAAATGCCCAGCCTCTGTAATCTGAATCAGGAGCAGCGAATCCTGGCAGAAAAACTAATCGGTGTGTACGCTGATATATTGGCTACAGGCAACGGAGGATATAGGAGTATGCAACATGTTCAACATCACATTGACACCGGATACGCCCGAGCAACCTGCACGGCGTCTTCCACTGACAAAGCAAATAAAAGATGACGAAATGGTGTCAAAGATGAAAGTTTGGGAGCTGACTGAAGAATCGCAAGATCCGTGTGCACTTCCAGTTGACCTCCTAAAGAAGAAAAATGGCAGCACAAGGTTTTGTGTAGACTACCGACGTCTCAACGATATCACCAAAAAAGACTACATTGCAACATTGCATTGCATTGCAAAATCTGCCAAGTGTATCTGGACGACGTTATCGTCATAGGTATGATGTTCGAGGAACACCGAGAAAACCGAAAGAAAGTGTTTGAGAGGCTGCAATGCGCTCATTCGATTCTGAACCCACAAAAGTGTGCTTTGCTCCGCCCAGAAGTAAAATATCGGGGCCACGTTACATCAGCGGAAGGCGTAAGGACGAATCCTGGCAAAATCGAGGAGGGGAAAGTTGGCCCGCCCCAAAAATTAACACTAACTGGGAACCTCTTTGCGCTTGACACTTACTACAGGAGATTCATAAAGGATTTTGCTGGTATCGCGAAAAGCCTGTACGAACTTATAGAAAAAGGCCGACAGTTCAGGCTGTCTGGAGAGTGTGAAAAAGCATTCCAAGAACTCAAGCGGCAGCTGTGCAATGCCCTCATCTTGGGTTACCCCACACGCGGAGAAAGTAAAGCAACAGGGACGAATGCAACAATATAATGTCGAAGCAGCATTCGAATAAATAGCCACAGACCACGCTGGCCCATTTCCCGAAACTTTAGTCCATGATAATGGATTATTTCAGTAAGTGGCTGGAAGTGTTTGCCATCCCAAATCAAGAAGCTTAGACCATAGCAGAAGAAATAGTCAACGACTCTGTGAGCAGATTTGGTTTCCCAATGCAACTACACTCTGATCAAGGGTGAAACTTTGAATCAAACGTCTTCCTGGAAGTGTGCAAAATATCGGGGAATAAGGAAGACAAACACAACACCACTACACCCTTAATCTGAGTGCTCGAGCGATTCAGTACTGTCTTGAATGTGCATCTACTATAGCTAAGGTCGCCGACAACTGCCAGCGGGACTGGGATCGACATATACCCCTCTTCTAAATAGCCTTCCGGAACGCGATCCATAGTTCCACTGGACATACACCATCAGAGATCTTATTGGGTCAAATAGTTCGGTTGCCAAGTGCTAAAAGTTTCCGTAGGTGGGGCCTACGGAACCAAGGAGGTGAACGATTACGTGAATGACTTGCGCAGCAGGATTCGTAAACTGCATGAAAAAACCCGTAAAAAAATGGACCTAGCAAGCGACCGCATGAAGACTAGGTACGACATCAAGGCAAAATCTTCCGGCTTCAACGAAGAATCCCCAGCGTAAGAAAGACAAATCACCAAAATTGCAGAAGGATTGGGAAGGTACATACAAGGTGATAACCCACGTTAATGGCGCTGTCTACCGGATCCAGTGAGGGGATCGAGAAAAATTTAACGTAGTCCATTTGGACAGAATGTGTCATTTCAACGAAACGATGAATGACGAAGTTGTTCGGGACGTTCGGGACGTTCGGGAATCGAGAGATGTCAGGGTAGTATTAATATCAGCATTTCCCAAAATATCGAAGTCAGTTCATCAGTTGAATTTGAAGTTCGAGGTAAGAAAAGTGATTAAGTGGCTTAAGTGAAAGGTGACGAAAAGTAAATGCGGCTGATAAATTGGATGGTAGTGTAATTGTATTGAATAAAGCGATTGCGTTAAAAAAAATATTTATCATTTGTACTCACATAAAAATTCTACAGTGTTGCTGTTGGATCTTCGTTAGAATTCTTGACGCGAATGCAACTGGGCGGCCTTCTCACAGTAGTACAGCTCCTAGCCCCTTGGAGCTTGCATCCCATTGAATAACTATAGGCTTAGCGTCGTCGAAATACTTTAACACTGTTGCATAGCGTTTTTAGTATTTGAAATTCCTCATCTTGTTCCTGATCCCTTTGCCATTTTTCCTCTTTATAAATAACTCTTCTTAGGGGTTCAGCGATTTCAGACAGACTTGGCACAAATCTGGATAAATATGTACATTGTCTACATTAATGTTGTAGCCTTCAGAATAGTTCCCCTTGATATTATGTACTACTTTGGTTTTGTCTATAGCAAGACCACTATTCGTTGGCAGATGTCCAAAGAATGCCACTCGGTACATTCCTGTCAAACACTTGCTTCTGATCAATTTCACATTCTTTTCTCTGATCCTGGTAAGTAATTTATATTGATTAGCGTTGTGGTCTTTCAGTGATTGATCTTTATATCACCTTAACCATATACTAAAATATAATCGGCTATTACTTCTACACCTTCAAGGCCTTCTAATATCTCATGTTGTCTGATTTGCGATATCTGGTGATATCCCAAAAGGCATTCCATTCCAACAGAATCTACCAAACGGCGTCCAAAGCTTCGTAAGTAATCTACTCTAATCATTCAGTTCGATTTGACAGAATCCGTTTTTTGCTTCCAATGTAGAGAAAGCTCTTGTATCTCATAGTCATGGTAATACCTCATCTACCGTAGGAACCTGGAAATTGCTGCGTTCAAGAACTTTGTTCAGACCTGTCGGATCGAGGCAAATGCGTAGCTTCTTGTGTCTTTGAACAAAAACTAAGTAACTTATTCAGGGAGTGTGCTGTTGAACTCTGCTGACTATATTTCTCCTTTACAAGCCTTCAACCCTTTATTTAAGTGGCTGCCGAAATGAAACTGGAATACGCCGGGGATGAGTTTAAACAGAAGCTACTGACTTGTCTACCTGTAAATACAGCTGATTTGCCATCAGAATCAAAAATGTCGGAGAAGCTCGACAAAATACTTTGTAACCTGATTGTATTTTCCCACCATTTATCGAACTGCCACAATTTGTTCGTCGCTACTTACCGAAAATAAATTCAATTCTAAAGACGTTTTATAGGATATAATAGGAAAAGACATTTTTGCTTCACGATTTCAAATTTTAGGTCTTTTCTGACACTGTTTTGTTCACACTTAATTGTCGCAACACCAATGAGTACAATTATGTTGCCGCCAAAACCTTTCAATCACACAAACTTTTTTCTAAAGTTACAATTCCGAATTCCGCAGAGCAACTCAAAATCTCTTAAATTCATAACATTTGATGAAGCACCGATGTCTATCACCCACTTAAGCTTTTATTTTTGTTAAGCCAATAAAAAAAAAACTGAGGAAGAAATTGAATAAAAAAAAACAAGTTTCCGATTTTACTTATTTCTTTTATTGGCTCTCAATTGGTGGACTATATGCTGACTGCCCCGTTTCCCATACGCCAATGCCTTTTATACCAGCGCATCACGCGACAATCAGACGACACACTATACGGTCGCCCACTGCTGTTATTGTTTGTAAATTTGAAGAGAAATGTCAGGGGCGGCCTCTAATACAGGTAAGACGCCAACGTTAATTTTGGATGTTGTGGGAAGAGGTGTTATGTTTTTAGTTTAGAAATCAACTCGCCTCATTAGTACTCGTATACTGGACTCATTACTGTGCATAAAGCCAATAGCATAGACTAACTATACCTAGATATCAAACTTTCCAGATATTGGAAAATCAAAACCGGTTTTCTACTGATCGCCCCTATCCGTGTGAACCTGTCCGTGAATACGTGAGAATTGTCAACAGTGTCAAAATTCGAAAAGTTTTAGGAGTGACGTCACCCATATAAAAATGACGCGGTGAATTTCGATTTTGACATTTCTCATGTTTACAAATCTAATTTCGTGTTAATGTTAGACAATAATTTTCCTTATTACTCGTATATTTTCTAGGACAACAAAAGAAGAAAAATCAAGACACCTGGGTCAAGAAGAAGTAATCTCCTAGAGAATACTGCTACCACCAACAGATTGCTTTGGATTGGATGTTGCAAAAGCAGTTGGAAAAGTTTGTTTACATTTTCTGTGAGTAAGTCAAAGCATTTTAATTTCAAAATAATCTATTTTACTTCTTTTTCACAGTAAGAATAATGAATCCAAATGCACCATTCAAGAGCTTGAAGAAATGTGGATAAGGATTACATGTAAGTAAAAAATAAGGATTTCAGTTTAGCCACACATTTAATGCCTTTTTCTTTGCAGATTCAACATTTGGAGTGCAATGGTTCCAGCAAAAGCGTTCCCAGGGTGGAACCATCGTGTGCTGTCCAAATGCATGTGAGTAAAATGTATTCATTTTAGTTTAGCTATACATTTAATGCATTTTTCTTTATAGATTCATTATTTGAAGTAAAACAGTTCAGACAAAAGCGTTTCAAGAGGAGAACTACCCAATGCTGACTAAAGCCAAGTGAGTAAAAAGTATACATTTCAGTTTAGCCACACACTTAAGGCCTTTTCTTTGCAGATTTAACATTTGGAGTGCAATGGTTCCAACAAAAGCGTTTCAAGAGTGGAACCACCGAATGCTGACTAAAGCCAAGTGAGTAAAAAGTATACATTTCAGTTTAGCCACACATTTAATGCCTTTTTCTTTGCAGATTCAACATTTAGAGGACAACAACAGAACTAATTTTCCTTACTACACATTAACTATATGTTTAATGTAAACACTTAATGCCTTTTACTTGATTTTTTTATTCAATAAATAAAATAAATTGTTTTTTTTCTTAGATTATGCAATTCCACAGTACTCTTGAGGCATGTATAGCGGTGCGTTAACCGATTTTTTTATTGGGTGTTCGGTCTCCCCAGTAGGCCTATTGCACCCATTCTGCATTCTGAAAAATGAAGAATAAAAAAAGTTAACTTAAAAAAAAAGTGCTTTATTGTTTTTTTCTAAACCAAGTGGTATTACGTGTAATATACATATGTATGCATGTGTTTAGCCAATAAAACTACATTATGAATAACTTCAGGTTCAGGATCTGTGGTTCCAGGCTGCTCACCAAACAGTGGTTCACAAAACATCATTGCACCTAAATCCAATCTATTCTTGATGATTGTAGGACAGTGATATTGTTGATTGTCGTTTTGACGCTCACAAATTGCACTGCTTAATGATTGGTCTGATTTTTTCGGTTTTGTTTTCTTCACCAGACGTATCAGGGCAAAGTTCATCTTCGATTTGGGGGTCTTCATCGCTCAAGTGTCTATGTATTACAAACCATTCGTTATCCACTTCGTAATCATCTTCCTCTGATTTCTCATTTTCATCTTCGCTTCAGTTAAGTGATGCGCCTGGTTCCTCTTCCTTCCACTCATTATTAGAATCAGCTTCGTAATCGAAGAATTTCTATGAAAAAGAAAGATAGGTCGATGAGTGAATACATATTTGTGGAAAATATAAATAATGAGAACAAACTTTATTTGTTGCAAACAGCCTTCTTGGGGTTATCAGAGTGCATGCATGCACAGCATCTCCATGTCTCGTAAAAAGTTGGGCGGTGATTTTCACAGAGAAAGTAGAATTTAATTTTGTAAAAAATATTCTTACTATGCATCATACAAACTTACCTGGATTCCTCGTATCCTGGACGGTACAAATGGATGTAGATCTTGCATCCTTGGTTTTTCTTTCTTGGTTTTTTCCATTTTATAGCTCTATAAGATAAAAACGAATTAGTTTTATTAAATTAAAATAATAGAAATTTGTTTTACTTACATATTTGCTCCTTCTTCAATAAAATATTGACATTTGTTCATTTAACCACGGTGTGGGTAAGTTTTTCGCTTCACCATGAATGCTTTCATCAGGAGAGCATGTTCCGAAAAAATGTAAATTACAATTCATGAATAAATTGGATTATTAGATTAGATGGTAAATACATATATGTATTATAATTCAATTATTGTATTAACTTTTCATACAAAGTTATAGATAAGGATTAATGATTATTTTGACTGTTTTAATTTGTGAGAATATAACTTTACACATGCCTTTTGCAAAATTGAATTTAAAATATTGGTAATAGCAACAAACAAAACAATAAACAAAATTAGTGCTTTATAAGCCCATTTGGTACAACAGATAATTGACCAATTATTTTTTGAAAACATATGAGTATGACTGGAAAATTTAGCTTAAATTTAATATATTACTAACGCAACATTTTCAAATTCAAAATTCAAATTCAAAAAATTTCCGAGAAGAAAAAAATCGATGTAAACACAACCTTTCACAAATATCACGTTGTAATGCTAAAATTTGGCGGGATTGTCGTGAATATGAAAGAAAGCAGCGACCTATCGAAAGCAGCGTAAATAGTATGTAGATGGACATAACGAACTGAGTATAAATCCTATACCGCTAGAAGGAAACTTTTCGTCAGCGAAGCAAATAAAAAAAGAAAAGACTGCTGATGAATACAAAAACAAAGGATTTGACTTCTTGGATTTTTTCAGAAGAGTCAAAATTTAACATTTATGGATCGAATAGGTCTTCGAAAGCATAAGGCAACCAAATGAAGCTTTGAGTCCAAAAACGTAAAGCACGAAAATGGTGGTTGTATTATATGGGGCCAAATGTCCTTTCTTGGGATCAGTAATTTAGTCATAGTCATTGAGATCATGACAAAAGAAGTATACTAGAACATTTAGCAGGAAAATTTACTTCAAAGTACATAAACAATGCTTATCCCTCACTTGCTAGTAACACCACCACAACGCCCCGATCTTTGGAATCATTTAAAGAAGAGCTTACAACAACATGTCATTACATCAAAGCTTCAGTTAAAAGCCTTATTTTTAGCGGAATTATAAGATTTAACATGTGAATATCTGGAAAAGTTGACGCATTCCGAGCCAGACCGCCTTAAAGATGTTAAAAGCATTAAAGGATACTCACCAAAGTAGTAGCTAAGCCTTTTTTTTCGCAAAATTAAAGTATAAATTAACACTTTTTATTAAGGGTATCAATATTTTATCTGTGCTCATTTCATTTATTTATATGAATAATTTGTATATTTTTCTTTTTTCTGAACGAAATATTAATGTTTTTGTTTTTGCCTCTAAGAGAGTACAAAAAAACATTTATTACTTGCAAATAAACAGATCTGTTGAAAACAATTATAAACATAATTCCCTTCGGCAAAACCAAATTAAGTTGGAATATCAAGAGTTTTGCTTCACATTGTACGTTGGCTAATCTGGGAATTTTTTTAAACAAATGAACAACTAAAATACCACTGCTTTTGTACTTTATAATGTGCGAAAAAAACATTCTCGAAATATTTTGGAAAACTTTTACATTAAATTAGAAAAACTAATATTTTCCTAAAAAACTAAAAAAATTATCAAAAATGTTAATTCTACTTATCAGTATTATTTAATTAATTTATTTACTTAACACACGTCAAACTAAAAGAACAGCAAGGAAATTGATTTTAAGTGCCATTAATTGTCAATCCTTTTCATTGATGTCTAGAGTACAGAGTTTGTGCCTAAACATGCAAAATGCTTATACAATTGACTTTCAATACAAGCTTAAGCTTGATTCAGAATTGTAATAGTTTCCATTCATTCATATTTTAAAATGAAACGTTCAAAATATGATTCTTAGGTCCTTTTTTAATTTTATTCTGAAACTATCCCCTTTTGTGCACTTGAAACACAAAAAAGAGGTTTTTTCATATATTCTATTATCTTCACTTTTTCCCCACGTTAAATTAAATATTCAGCAGCGTAAAATATTTTTCCTTTTATTTTTGCGTTTATTATATATACCTAGTGAACCTTACGTGAAATTTGTTGTCGTTTAGCCATTCTGACAGGTTATAGAAATAGAGAATATGTTGGTGATTCACTTACAGTGTGTCTGTGCAAAAGTTAAGGGTTTGCAAAAGTATTAGTAGAGTTTGATATCTTGGTAAAGTTAGTCTATGGCCGATAGTTACAATTGTCAACATAGAAGATTTCTGTGTCTCGTTTCCATTTGTACCTTTGTCTGTATAGTTAATTCTCCTTTCTTCTAAATTTGCTGTTCTACATACTGCTGCATAGTGATTATATTTTTTGCACTTCGCATATCGTTTTCCATATGCTGGGAATCTGCCTTTTCTATGTATCCCTCCGCAATATATGCATTCACCCATCGTATGGCTTGTAGAGTAGTTTTTCTCTCCCCAAAATATCATTTTGCTTGTTTTTCCTTTTCCACATAATTAATACATTCTATTCTAATTTTGTCTGCTTCTGTTTTTTCAGTTGATTGATTTACTTGTTCTTTTGTCTGATCTACTAATCGGCTGATTTCCAAAGCTTTTTTTAACATATTTTTCAAACAATGGACTTCTTCTCATATCATTGCATATGATTCCAGACATGAGCCTATCATATATGAAATCATTTAACCATGAAGCAAGCTATATTCATTTTGCTTCGCCGTATTTAAAGTAGCGCCTATTGACTGAAGGCTTAAAATACGCTTCAAGAGAATCCAGAATACCTTTACCTGTTTTTGCCTCACTGTCCGAGATATCCAATTTGGTAAAAATGCTAAAGCACTCATATCGCTGACATGCTTTAAATAAAGCTGCATGTTTCTCTTCAGTCTTGTTTGTTAAGTTTTCGAAAGAAATTCAATTTTGCAGCAACATCTCCGTTTGTATTCATAACATGTGGTCGTGGAATATTTATTGTTTTCTGTAGGGGAATTTGGAGACACTTGATCCCTGGGTATTATTTTCACAACGACAATTGTTTTCCTGAAATAATAAAGTTGCATATGATACTTAAAATTACGTCAGACGTCATTTTTCCAATCGCACGGAAGAACTTGGACTTCAAGTATGTATTTTGTATTAGCAGCTGTAAAGATAATTTTTTTTTAAGTTTTTTGTTTACTTTTTTCGCCGTAATAATTTGGTGAAGTGAAGTTTTTGATCTGGATTTATTTTGGAAACTCTTTATTTTGGTAAATATTTGCGCAACCGGTCAGTAAAATATAGTTTATTTTCCATAAAAATCTTAAAAAAGAAGTAAAAAACTACCGGAGCGGAGATTTGATCCCAATAAAGTAAGGAAGACTTCCTCCTGTCTCCTAGAATATGAGAAATAATTTTTTTTTTATTTTTTTTAATTGGTGTATTTTTATTAAGACGATGCCTCGAGTGTATAAGCCAAAGGAGGGCGCTAAAAAACGTATTCCAGTAGATCCCGCAAAACTGAGGAAAGCCGTTCAGAGTCTTTTAGAAGGCAAAACAATAAAAGGAACGGCAAAATTATTTGGAATACCTGTGGTGACACTTAAAAGATACTATTGCAAACGTCAGCAAGCAAGCGACGGGGATATAAGTTACATCTCTGATTATGCGCAGTCTAGAATATTTTCTGAAAACGAAGAATCACTACTTTTTGCATACCTCGAAAAAACCACATATTCTGTAAAGAAACTTGTATACAACTTTGCTGTTGCAAATAATAAACCCCAAAGAAAATACAGTAAGTGACAAAATGAAACAACAAGCATCGATTGGTTTTATGGATTCAAGAGAAGAAATTCGACGCTTTGTTTGCGCGTTCCTGAAGCCACTAGCGTGAGCAGGTCGACGAGCTTTAACAAGCATAACATTTCACAGTTTTTTGAAAATTTGAGAATTTTGATGGCAAAGTATAACTTTGGTGCAGAATCAATATGGGATATTGACGAAAATGGATTGACTACAGTTCACAAATCAAAAAAATTGTGGCTAATAAAGGCTTGAAACAAGTGGGCAAAATAACATTTGGTTATAGCGGGGAAGTGGTTACTACTTGCTGTGCCATAAACGCAATCGAAAATCACATTCCGCCTTTTATGATATTCCCACGTAAAAATTGGCAGGACCGTATTCTCAAAGGTGCAACTCCAGGCACAGCTGGAAACACTTTTCTTTCTGGGTGGATGACTTCCGTTAAATTTATTAATTTTTTGAAACATTGCAAAAAATTTACCAAGGGCTCTGTAGAATCCAAATCTTTAATAATTCTGCACGATCATGATAGCCACATACGCATTCAGTCCCTTAATTGCAAAGGAAAATGGTATTCATTTGCTTACCATAACTCCGCACACTTTCCATAAGACTCAAGCCCTAGACAGGACAGTTTTTGACCTCTTAAACCATACTACAACACCGCTTGCGCAACTGGGTGCTTCAAAATTGTGCTAAGGTTTTGAATATTTATGATATTTCAGAGTGCTTCGGAAATGGTTTTGTGCGAGCTTTCACTCCGCAAAATAAAGGGTCCGCCAAAAATGTTTTTTTTTTTTGAAAATACTATAAAAAAAAACTACTGAATATTTTCTCAAATTTCTTTTTTTATTTGAAAGTACAATCCTTCCGGTTAATAATAGAAAATAATTTCATTCAAAGGGCTGCCTCGGCTGGCCATGCAGTAGCCTATACGATCGGTCCAATTTTTAAGCACATTATCGATTGTGTACAGCTGTATTTCACCAATGGCTTCACGAATATTGTCCTTTAAAGCGTCAATTGTCTCTGGCTTGTCGGCGTAACACTTATCTTTTACGGCACCCCACAAATAATAGTCCAACGGTGTCAAATCGCAGCTCCGGGGTGGCCAAACGACATCAGCTCTGCGGCTGATAATGCGATCTTCAAAAACAGGGCGCAAAACATCGAGTGTAGCTTCGGCTGTGTGGCACGTAGCGCCGTCCTGTTGAAACCAAATGTTGACAATATCCTCCTCTTCAAAAATTCGTTCAACATGGCCCGATAACGATCGCCATTGACTGTAACGGCCATTCCTTGCTCATTTTCGAAGAAAAATAGCCCAATTATGCCTCTGGACCAAAATCCGCACCAAACAGTGACTCGTTTTGGGTGTATCGGCTTTTCAATGTATGCGTGCGGGTTTTCTGTGCCCCAAATGCGACAATTTTGCTTGTTTACATACCCGCCAAGATCAAAATGAGCTTCATCTGAAAAGATGATTTTTTTGGGAAAATCGGCATCTTCTCTAAGTCGATCGCAGGCCCACTTAGCGAAGCGTTGTTCAAGCATATACACAACCATATTCGTTCAGCGGAAGGATAAAACTAATTATCTGCCAAATCAGACATGAGCTAAGTGTTACCATTCACGAAATAAGCACTAGTTGAAAAAAAAAACGTTACATGACGGACCCTATATATGGTACAAAACGGTTTTCGAATTACGGGTATTTTTCCGTTCAACTGCGGAATTTTTACTGACTATAATTATCTTCCTTCTTATGTTACTGACGGCCCTGAACAAGATGGTTTGCCCGAAAATAAAGACAGGCAACCTTTGAAACAAATCCAAACATTTTCTCCAGAAACTCAGAATTTTCCATTAACTAGAGTTGATGGCTACCTAAGTCCTGATGAAACGCAATTAGGTTTGTCGCTTTCCCGACAATTAAAATCTGGCAATCAAATTAATGATGAAAGGCCAAGTTCATTGATAGCATCGCCTCAGCTGTTAACACCACCTCTGCCGCCAACATCCCGAGCATACTCGACAATAAGAACTTCGGAAGAAATTCGTCCGTTTCCTAAAGCACATCCACGGAAACTTGCTCAAAAAGGGCGTCAAAAAGGTCCTACAAACATATTGACATACACTCCCGAAAAAATCTAAATTGAACAACAAATTTTTGCGCGAGAGATGAAAAAGAAAAAAAGGTGCAAGAACAAACTGCGAAGGCAAAACGTAATATGACTGCGATTATTTCATCATCATCCGATGACATCCCTGAATCGACATTCGATGTACTCGTATCTGAAGACCACAACTAATCAGTTTCTTCATCTAGCTCCGAATCAGGAAACCAAAATGAGCTATGTTCGTTACTCAATATGGACGACTGGGCATGCTTGCGATGAAAAGCCTAGTGTACCGTTATTTTGGTACAATAAAATCACTAACGCAACATAACTATGTAGTACGTTGTGCCAAAAAAATCAATAACAAAGCTTTTAAATGGCCAGTAAGGAAGATATTTCCGAAAGAGCAAGGTACTAAATCGTTAAAAAAATAAATGCAGCAATCATCAAAGTTAATACCAAGCCAGTTATTTTGCTTGGTCCTTACGCATGTCTAATTTAGAGTGAAATGTTGCCTCATGTAATAACTTACAATATAATAAAACTTTTTGCAATGTTAATAACAAAATATTATTTTTTAATGTGTGGGATGGGGTAAAGTTGATCCCATTATAACCAAGTCTACCCTATAACCGAATCAAGTTTCCTTAAATGCGGACACATGATTACTTTGGCAATATCTAACATATATTGCTTGTTTTGCTTAACAATACGATAAACCACAAAAATGATTACAAATCCGTTAAATTGAGAAAGTATATACCTTAAACGTTCTGAAATAATTTGAAATTTAAAAAGGGGCGAACAACAGTCCCCACCTACGCTCGCCTCTGTCACTATCGCAATACTATTCGCACTATCAAAACTACCATCGGAAATTTCATTAGAGAGTTCTACTTTCAGCTTATGATCTTCCACGCTCACTAGTCATTACCTGGCACCATATTACGATTGTGACCAATACGCAAAATAATAAGAGCATACGCTTCGAAGTCTAGAATAACGCTGACTTTTTGTTTAATAATTTACTAACAACAGATGTCAAATCTTAATATAAATACTGTACTGGAATGAAATACTAAAATCGTGACATCATATTTTTTATAAACATACGAGGGGCGTTCAACATATTCTCGATATCGGGGTCAAGCTGTGGTTATATATATAAATTGACTTATTTATCAAGTAATGCTATTATTTTGGTGCATTCATGTAAAATTTCATATAAATGTGATTATTAATTCGCGTTTTATCTCTAGTTAAATAGAATCATAATGGCAACTGAGACGATGATGGTGAAAATTGAGCATCGCGCTGTAATTAAATTTCTCACTAAGCAAGGAAAAAGTCAAAAAACTATTCATGAAGAGATGGTGGCTGTTTACCAGGGTTCCGCACCTTCATTATCAACTGTGCAAAAGTGGTCAAGTGAGTTCAAGAGAGGCAGAGAGAGCATTGAAGACGACCCCCGCTCCGGCGCCCTGGCTACTGCTTGTACGGGAGAAAGCATCAAAGAAGTCGAAAAACTTGTTCTTGAGGATGCCCGAATAAAGGTGAAAATAATGGCAGAGATCACCAAGCTTTCAATTGGTACAATTCACACCATTCTTCATGACCATCTTAACCTTTCAAAGGTCAGTGCAAGGTGGGTGCCACGAATGCTCACAGCGCCTCAGAAAAAAGTGAGAATCGCATGCTGTAGAGAGCTTTTGGAGATGTGTAGTGAGAACGCGGACGGTGTTATGGATCGAATTATTACTGGGGACGAAACATGGGTCCACCACTATGACCCTGAAAGCAAACAAGAGTCCATGCAGTGGCATAAAAAAGGAACAGACCCCCCGAAGAAGTTCAAAGTCACTCCGTCTGCCGGGAAGCTCACGGCCACAGTTTTTTGGGACTCAAAGGGAATCTTGCTCATTGAGTACAAAAAAAAAGGTGAAACCATCAACGCCACATCCTACGCTTCCACTTTGCATAATTTGCGGGAGGAAATTAAAAAGAAAAGACGGGGTAAACTTGCAGCGGGTGTGTTGCTTCTTCATGACAACGCTCCTGTTCACACGGCGCGAGTTTCCAAGGCTGCTGCGCGAGATTGTGGTTTCGAAGAAATCCAACACCCACCCTATAGTCCAGACCTTGCCCCTAGTGATTATTTCCTGTTTCTGGATTTGAAAAAATGTCTTCGTGGAAAAAGATTTTCGGATGATGAAGAACTCAAGTCGGCAATAAATGGAGAAAGAGGAAATTTATTTTTTTGAGGGTTTAAAAAAGCTTATCTCAAGGGGAGATTATATTGAAAAATAAAAACAATTTAAATTGAATTCGCATTTTCCTTCATAGCGATACCGAGAATATATTGAACGCCCCTCGTACATTTTCCAGCTCAACTTCGGATCTAGGGTCATGCCTAACTTTTAAGTTGAGTTCGATTGCAGAACTACTTTATTATTTGTATTATGTACATAGATATATGTTACTCGTATTTTGTACGTTTTTATTGGTAAAGTTCGTTTAATTTTATATAGCAACACCAATCCGGTAAATTCGGTAACGTCCTACATGGTTTTTCCGATTCAGATTATAACACTCTACTTTGCGGTACTCCAGCTTTTATATGTTTTAATGCGTAGCACCCATCTGCTTGCTTAATTGTGTATATTCTCTGAATTAAAATATTGTTGCTGCTTTTGGACTTGTCTTTTTTTTATTTTTTTTTTTAGAAGAACTTAATACTTAATATTTAAAATCTGAGGGCACATGTTAAGTTGGCACGTAAAAATTGGATAGAGGGAGAGAAAGATGTTTGAGCTCAGTGATTATTTCGCTCCATGGGTGGCCTCCAACATTTAATATGGAGACTAAATTATTGGTGTAAATTCACTTGTTCTTGTATTTAAGGCAACCATACATCTTACATTATTTTAGTTGCCTGAAAGAAAAAATGTCTTTCGGGCACGACTGGTAGTAAACCCCGAACAGTTCAATTGGGAAGCCAATACACTACCACTTGAGCCAGACTTTATCAAGAGCCTGTGCCACATAAATGAAGATGGCAGAAATAAACAACAACGGTATGAGATATAAACTGATTCTGGCTTTATTTTGAAGTTACGCTCATGTCGTTATGTGTGGAATAGCAGATTATTCAACTGGCAGCCTCGGCTTCGCCGGCAGTGCTTCAAGCGGTCGGTCCAATTTTTGATGACTCGGTTCAATATTTATTCTGACATGACGTAGCCCCAGAGAAAATATTCGAGTAGTGTCAAATCCCATGATCGCGGCGGCCAATTGATGAACGCTCACCATGCCATGAGCCAGCAAATTTCTCCTTCATAATTCGATGTTGTGATGTTAAGCAAGTTTGAAGTGATAGCTTGTGTTTTAATTTCCTCTTTTGAGTTGTAATCCCATTTTTGGTGGAAAAAATATTTATTTACTGTCAAATTAGAAATAAACCATAGTGTGCCAAAGACCGTGACTTTTCTCAATAAGAAAAATTCATGAGCCCCTTGTTAAAACAGTGAAAAAATCTTTTTGTTTTTCCCCTTAAATTAATCTCTTTATTTACATATTTTATTTCCCGCAAACACCCATACCATCATTCCCATGTACAGTATGAATCCATATAGTGAATGCCTCTTCGACCTCCCCGCCGATGGAGATTTCGTAACATGCCATAGATATGACCGAAAAATACATTATGATTGTACCTCCATTTCTGTAAAATCATAGATGAAAATAAACATTGCTAGGAACGAGGAATGGGGATGTTCAACCTGCGGAAACGAACTTGCAGCCCTCAAAGAACTTGTTGAAATAATTTCAATCCAACCCCTGTCAAAGCGAATGAGAAGCGTAAGTTCCCCCGAAGCTGCGCAACAAATCGAAAAATCTACTAAGCTTTGTTGTTGTACGTAATAATTGAGAAAATTCAAACACAGAAAAAATGAAAAGCTGATGTTGACTTTAGGGTAATATATGGTGTTAGTAGCATAGAAAAAAAGTATTTGGAAAAAATGAATTTCTGTTGCATAAGTTTTAATATAAGATCAATTACAAAAACATGGGATTTCTTTATAGCGGAAATTGATAATGTGCTATGTAATGTCGATATATTGGTACTGAATGAAATTAATATACCGAAGAGAAAAAATGGCTTTTATAACATTGACGGTTTTAATCCTGAATTCATAAACCGTGATGTCATGAAAGGCGGAGGAGTTGCGCTTATATAAAAAAAACAATATAACTTACACAATAATACCAACGAATCCAATTAACTATGAGGGCATGCACCTTAAAATATATCATAACGCTGAGCAAAAACTTATTCATGCAAGATGCAGGCGACCCAGATCCAGTGTTGGAAGATTCATTGAAGAAGAAGATGGCATTTTGAAAGGAAATAATGAAAATATCGTGCTGGGAGATATCATTATTAACATCCGAGATGAGAATAACTCACTTGTTTTAACATACATGGAGATGATGGCTTAGAAATGGTTGGCAAGCGTTATCAAACGACCCACGCGTGTTGATGTATCAAATAACACTGCGAAGTTAATTGACCATGTTTATGTGAACATATCTAAACGTGACATATTCTCAGCAGTAATCGAAACCGATCATTCTGATCATTACGCTGTTTTGTATGCAACGACGAAACCCAAATAGCACAGAAACACCTTGTAAAGCTGAGTTAATCAGAAAAAAGTTAACGAGATTACACAGAACTCTGGCACTACTTAATCCAAGAAAATGACGTTGAGGCATTATACAGTAATTTTGTTAACGAAATGAATAAAATATACGCTGAAGCAAGCAAAACGACAATAACCAAAATAACACGGAAACATAAGCCGTGGATCACTCCAGAAATAATCCCAATGTGCAAGCAAAGGGATGTATTATATAGGATGTGGAAAAATAGCCCAAGATATAAGACGTTTGAAGATAAATACAAGAAGTATCGAAACACAATTACTAAAAACATTCATCTTATAAAAGCTAATTACTACAAACAAAAATTCCAAGTTACAAATAATGACCCGAGGAAAACGTAGAGTATTGTGAGTGAACTACTTGGAAGAAAGAAACGTTCAGTAGATGAAACAATCAAAAGCAATTTTCCAAATGCTTCCGAAGGCTTAAAGGAAGTTGTTGAGGAATTTGCGGAGCGGTTTTCGAATCAAGCGGAAAACATTATCATGTCTGTGACACAAAAACCTCAGACCACGAGCACCGTCAACTTCAACAAAGTATCTACTTGGAGGAAGCAACTGAAATCGAAGTTTACAAAATATGGTGTCAAAATATGGATCAACAAAAAAGATCCTGGGGTAGATAACATCAGACCAGTTGATCTCAAAATGAATGCCATGTGTCTCACACCTATAATCACGAAGATTAGAAATCGTAGTTTGTGTCAGTGTTATGTGCCAAAACTAATGAAAACATCAATAAGCCGCCGAATATACAAGAGAGGGAGAAAAAAAGACACGGAGAATTACAGACCGATTCCAATCCTGCCAGCGGTTGAAAAATGGCTAATAGAAGAGGTAGTTGGTAATAGTGTTAATTGTTTCATGTCGAGGTATAAAGTGGTTCACCCTAACGAATTTGGTTTTCAAAAATGCAAGAGCACCCAATTGTTACTGAGGGAGTTTACCATTGTGCTGTATGCTGCGCTGAATAAAAACCATTACATACTTGTGCTTTTTATAGACTTCAGCCAAGCTTTTGATACCCTGAAACATGAAAAGCTGGTGGAAAGCGTCAAGAAATTGGGACTGAGAGGAGTGGTGGCAAACTGGCTCAAAAGCTATCTGACTGAAAGAGTAATCCAAGTCAAGGTATCTGACACATTAAGCAAAAAATGATCAAGTAAATACAGTGTGCCACAAGGTTCCAATTTGTTCCCCATTTTATTCATTCTATTTACGAACAAACTACTAAGAATATTTAAAAAGCTATTGCTTTTGCATATGCTGATAACATTGCAATCACCGTAAAACACAAAGACTTACACTTAGCCGTGCAGCTATTGCAAGACGAATTCAACGCTGTATCTGAATGGTGTCATGATAACGGTCTGGTGATAAATGCAAACAAAACAAAGATGATGCAAAACAGAAAATATTGAAATCTTTCATCGCAATGGTAGGTGCCCAGTACTGAGAAGCAGTAACACAATTGAGGTAGTCAAAACCATTAAATATCTTGGCGGTAACATCAACGAGCATTTTCTGCGGCGTGAGTACATCAACATCCTGCGTCTTCAACTTAAGAGCGCTATCTTTGTAATGGTGTACAATATCTTAAGGGTTACTCACATATGGAGGTACAAAAGCAAGTGTACTACTCGTTGGCAGAGTCTCGCATTAGATACGGGATTCTGGCCTGGGGAAACGCAGCGAAGTCCCACCTAGAGAAGATATCTAGTTCGCAACATCGTCTTGTTAAAATAATTAGACCTATCAACTCAAGTTTTAAAGTTTTAGACGTCAAGGCAATCTTCCAGATGACAACACTTCTAAGCTAAATGGACGACTAAGGGTTTGTACCATCCATCAGTCACACACAAAACTTCAGAAGACGAGCACAAGGGATGCTAGAATTTCTGGAAGCTTACAACTCGTATGGAGACAGAATTACGTTGTATTGTCCCTAAATTAGTAAATTCGCTCCCACCGTTTTTGAAAGTCATTCCAAATTTAAAAAAAAAGAAAGAAAAAGTTAAAAAATCATTTCATTGAATCTTATTGTGTGAACTAGAGGTTTATATTAGTATTTTAACAATACCAAAAGAATTTCAACTTAAAACAAAAATTAGAGCAACAATCGTTAACTTAAATATTTTCAATTTAGACACTTCAACACTTTATCTACTTGTATTCAACCGCCTGCAGATAAGCTCTCTGATTTGCAGGTAAGACGTTGTAAATGAAAATTTTTTGTGCAAATAAAGTATCATTGAATTGAAAAAAATAAAAAATTTTGCGTTGTCACTTGTATAGCATGTAGCGACATTTTGTTGGAACCACAAGTCGGATATATCGATGTTGTTAAACTCTGACTACAGAAAGCCTATTAAAATCGCTCTATATCTGAGACCATTGACGGTAACGGTGCCTCCTTCCTCATTTCGAAAGAAATAAGGTCCGAATATGCCGACGTATCATAAACTGCACCAAACAGTCAGTACATATTTTGTGGATGCATTGATGCTTGATCGCACACTTGTCCATTGTGTTCGCTCCAATAACGGCAATTTTGTTTGTTGAAATAGCCGTTGAATCAACAATCAGCCATGTCCGAGAAGATGATTTTTTGGCCAAAATCCGGATCTTTGGCCAACATTTCCAGCGCCCAAATGGCGAGTGCACGGCATTGTCTATGGTCGTCCAGCTTCAATTCTTGCGTCGGCACAATCTTATACGGATGTAGGCCCAAATCCAACCGCAAAGTAGGCCGGGTTGACTCACAAGCGATGCCCAATTCAGCTGATCGGCGCCGAATCGTCATTTCCGGGTCTTCTTCAATACCGGCCTCTACGATGGCTATATTTTTTTTATTTCGCAGCACTCTGTGTATGGTTGGTGGCTTAAGATCCAAAAAAGCATGCTAACGCCCAAACTTTTCCACGGCGCGACAAATTGCTTGCATACTGAAGCCATGATGAAGACCGAATTCATATCGAAATTCAAGTTGTGTATTTACAACTATAATTTCCGCACCTACGGTAAGCTTAAAACCATGGAGGGTGAAACGTCAAACCTTACTGAATATTTTGAGAGCTGGATGCCATTGGCAACTTTGACAGCTGCTGATACATAACAATTGGAAAAACTATCAATGCTATCTGGTCACTTACTTTAACTTGAATGCTGCTTTTATAATATGTGCTAGTTTCTTCATTAGCTTTTAATGTACGTATTCTTTTCTGTTTGTACCATATTTCACCCATTATTGCATACAAAGCTCAAATCCTGGAGCTTTTAATTTTTTCTTTTATTTATGTTGCTGTTTCATTGAAGGTTATTGCTCTTTTTTTATAATTGGCGCGCGAAATAAATAATGTTCAATTTGTATCGAATAAAAAAAACTTTATTTAAAAAAAGAACTTAATTTTACTTACAAGGTTAACAACGAACTGAACTTAGAATGCTATCTTAGGTCTACTTATACTCTACGAAATGTTTACTCAGCTTTTTCTGCATTCCCACAGGTTTGCAAATGCAAGTGATCAGCGGAAAAAGTCTGGGAACATTTCTGTAACTTAATATCTACTGGTTCTAATATCTTTCAAAATATTTTCGATATCTGAGTAAGCTGACTTATACATAACTTCTCCGTCCTTTACTTTAAAATTCTCCTGAATTTTGTTTTTTACTTTGACATTAACAGATTGCTGTATTTTGAAAGATATAAGAACTATGGTTACTAAAACAATTAAAATTATGACAAAGCTAACATTTAGTGTATATGAAACATTTTTATGGTATTGTAATTCTTTTATTTTATTGAGATTATTTTCATTTTCGAATATAATTTCATCTAAAGTTATTTTATCAGTAAAATTTGTAAAATTTTTGTACATTGGATAGTAAAATCGCTCTTGGAAGCTCTCATTTATGTTTGACGAATAATGATCTAAAATTTCTATTTTACAATTATTAAAATGTACTAACACGTTTCCAGTTACATTTAAATTTCTGTTGTCGCAATTTTGACTTATGTTTAAATTATTTGCATTCTTTATTAAAATGGTTTCTTCATCTATTAATATGATTTCAGTTTGGTTATTTCTAATTAATTTACAATTTTCTTGAAAAATACAATGTTTACTTATACTTAATTCATTAAGATATTTAAATTCTTCATACTTATAATTGATTTTATTGTATTCTACTACCTTTTCTTTAGAACAATCGATTTCTTTTCCATTTTTGTTTGTAATCGGTACTATTATTTTTAGTGGAATCTGTTTAAATTCTTTTGGGATTTTTATTGCAAATATAAGAGTATCATTCTTATATTTAGTAATGCCTAATTTAATATTTTTCATTTTATTCAAATCTATATTGTATCTTTGTATCTCCTCATCTGTTAAGATGTTAGGATGAATTATTTCCTGTCTTGCTGATGCTACATTATCTTGTATGTGCTCTATTTTTTCTTTTATTAGTTGTACTTTAAAAAGCTGATCAAAAAATAAATTCTGTTCAATTGTTCGACTGGATACATTGTTTAGTTGTCGCAAAATTATTTCCCTGTCTTTCTTAATAATATCTTTAAGCTGTCTAAATGTTCTGTTGAAACTATTATTTATTACAATTTGCTGGTTTAAATTACTAATTGAATTGTGGTTATTGATTTCTATATTTTTAAGGTGGTTTTCAATGTCTATTCTATCTTCTTCGTCTAATGTACCGAAAAGCCACTTTGATGCTTTTCCTACAATGTTAATTAAACCTCTTCTCTTTCTATTATCTCTCGGAATAATTGTTTTTACTATATTTGTTAAATGTATAAGTTCTGTTTTAAGTAGTTCTTTGTGTTGTACGTCAAGACTGTCAATATTTAATGCTATGTCATTTAATAAATTTATTATGTCTTGTGGTTTGATCATGTGAATGATAATGTCTGTCTTAACGACTATGTCGACGTCATTAAGTTTGATTTGAGTAAATCCTGTTTGTTCCTTTATGTCGTATATATGTAAGAGTCCGTTAGTTGGCATTATTAGTACGAGTAACAATGTCATCGTGAAGAGCTGAAAATTTTGGTTGTCGTTTAATATTAGTGGTTGAACGTTTGCTAATTTGCTACGCTTAAATTTAGGTTGATGTTTATGCCTAACTGCCTTATAGTTTTTTATAAATCCTGTGGACCTCTCTTCAATGTAATCTTCGCGATTTTCGTTGGACTTTTTGATATTCTTTTCTTTTGTTGACCTTAAGTTTTGTCTTACCTTTTCAAAATCTATTCTTTTAGATTGAACTTCGCTTGGAGTTGTTTTTATTGTGGAATGTATTCTCTCATTATAGTTTCGTATGGCCTTTGTTATTAATCTTTTGATTGATATGTTTTGTTTATTTAATTTTAAAATTACATTTTTCTAATATGGTGTTATGAAATCGTTCTATGTCAGAATTTCCGGTGTGACTATTTGGTTTGGTAAAATGTATTTCTACATCTTCCTCTTGTAAGAATTCTTTGATGTGGATTGATTTGAACTCGTTATCAGCTATAATCTTTTTAGGTTTTCCTACTTTAGCGAAGTGATTCTCTAATTCCTCTACTATTGTAATATGATTCCTGTCTGAAAGATAGTACGCTAATCCAAATTTCGAAAACTTGTCGATAATTGTTAGAAAACTACACTTCATTATGAAGTATCTACATGAATTATTTCATTAAGATCTGTTGCTGTTTCGGTTAATTGAAATTTTGTTTTTATTGGTTTTCTATCATATTTAACTTGTTGGCATATCTCACATTGGTTTATAACTATTTGAATTATTTCTTGTAATTTAGGATAATAAATTTTGTGTTTAATAGCACTATAAGTTTCCTGAATTCCCGAATGTAAACTTTCCTTCACATGATAGAGTGATATTTGTTTTACTACTTCTACTTCGGTTTTGATATCTTGCGCTCTAAAAGAACATTTAACAAATTTAATTTGGCTATCGTCTGAAAACATTTCTCTTAACTTTTCCTGAACTACGTTATATTGATGATCTGGTAATTCTGAAAAAATACCTATTTTTCCTTTTTTTATAAAAGTTTTAAAGATATCGGTTAATCTATCAAAGTCATATTCTGCTATGTATATTATTCGATTTCCATGAATGGTTTCAATTTCTTGGGTTTTGTTGTTACTTAGAATTATTTGAGTTTTATATTTGTTCACTATTTCTTCTTTGATTGGTATGTGGTCCATGAGTTCTTCGTCTGCTGAATGGATCGTCTCATCTGAATTATTGTCTTCCATATTAAATACAAAATCGGATATTGAGTCATTTTCATTACATTCAAGTGAAAAATTGTCTGTACTATGGGATTGTTCTTCTTCTTCCTTATTATGAGTAACGTCCTCGTTGGGTTTAATTCTACTCAGAAAATCCGCTACTCTGTTTTCTTTACCTTTCAAATATTCGATTTCAAATTGATATTCTCCTAGCTTTAAGAACCATCTCTGATGTCTTGGAGAAAGATCCTTACCTTTGTATTTGGCATGCAAAAATTTAATTGGTTGGTGATCTGTACAAATCTTAAATTTATTCCCATAAAGATATGGTCTAAAGTAGTTTACAGACCACATAATTGCAAGAAATTCTTTGTCCGTGGCTGAATAATTTTTTTCGTGATTATTCAGGGTTCTCGACGCGAAGCATACAGGATGTCCCTCCTGAGATAAAACTGCTCCTATTGCATAATTAGAGGCGTCTGTTGTTAGACAAAATTTATTTTGAAAATTGGGATATTTTAAAATTGGATGACTTGTTATAAGAATTTTAAGTTTTTCAAAGGCTTCAATATAATTAGGGTCGTTTAGGTTAATTTTGCTATTTTTCTTTAAATATTTGGTAATAGGTTGTGCTATTTTAGCATCGTTTTTAATAAATTTCCTGTAGTATCCTGTGATACCAAGAAAACTTTTTATTTCTTTTTGTGTTGTGGGTAGCTTTAACTTTTGGATTACCGATATTTTTTCGGGATTTGGTTTTAAACCTTCCTTTGTTAGGACGTGTCCTAAGAATTCTGTCTCTCTCTTCATAAAATTACACTTGTCGATTTGAATTTTTAATTGTTTTGATTTCAATACATTGAATATATCGGTTAGTGATTTAATATGCTCTTTTAATGTTGTACTAAAAACAAGTATATCATCAAGGTATACTACACAGGTTTTATTTATGTAATCTCTCAGAATATCATTCATGAGTCCTTGGAATGTCGCTGGGGCATTCTTCAAACCGAATGGCATTCTGATGAACTCATATAAACCGTGAGGGGTAACAAAAGCTGTCTTTTTTCTGTCTTGTTCTTTAATTAGCACCTGATGGTATCCCTTAGCAAGATCCAACGTTGTAAAATACTGTGCCTTACCTAACTTATCCAAAATTGAATCAATGTTAGGTAATGGAAACTTGTCGTCAACGGTAACGGCATTCAGTTTCCTGTAGTCAATCACAATTCTGAATTTTTTTTTACCTGAGTTGTCCATTTTCTTAGGAACAACTATTAGGGGGCTGGAATATTTAGAATTACTTTTCCTTATAATTCCTTGTTCCTCCATTTCTTGAATTTGTTTACGTACCTCTGCCTCATGTTGAGGTGGATACCTATATAGTTTGGCGTTGATTTGTTGATCTGTTATTGTGACTATTTCGTGTTCTATTTCTGGGGTGCTAGTAAGCTTATCTCCCTCTTTAAAGAATAAGTTCTCAAATCTTTTCATCAGTTTTTCGACTTCTTGTCGTTCTTCTTCATTTAAATGATCAGTATTGATGTGTTTTATATAGTTATCAAGGGGTTCAAGTGAACATACCTCATTCACTGTATATGGATGTTTAATAAACTTTAAACTTTGGTTATTTAAGTTGATGGTTCTTTCATCCAGGTTTATTGAAGTGTTTAAGTTGTTTAATAGATCCGTACCAATTATAAATTGGTATGTTCTATTACAAAGTCTTTTTACTTTCCATCTTATTCGAGCATTAAAGGGGGCTCTTAATTCCTCAGGTACAGGTGTATGTACCTCGAATTTTATACTATCTTTACCAGTAACTATTGTAAAATATATTGGTTTAATAGGAATTTTAGTAAATTCATCTAGTTTATCGTCAATTATACTTAGAGTTGAACCGGTATCTACTAAAGCTAAATATTTGATTTTATTAATGGTTAAATGAATTTGTGGTAGATCGTCCGAGGCTAATTCCAAAAAAAATGAGCATTATTTACTTCCGAAGTGTATTCATCATTTTTGCTTTGTTTATAGTCACTGGGACTCGGTGGTTCTGTTCTTTGTTGAGAATCATTCTGTTTGTGGCAATATTGGCCCGAATGGTTGCTCAAATTGTCTAACTCTGGTGATTGCCTTTTTTTGTTATTAGTTTGCGATCTATTTTCCACATTCCCTATCTCCATGGGTTCAGGTCTATGTGAGTTTTGATTGTATTGTCGTCTCTGGTCTGAATTATAGTGTTGTCTAGATTGTCCTGAATTATGGTATTGTCGGTTTTGCCCTGAATTTCCCTGGTCTTGATAATCTTTTTTATGATATCCTAAATTTCTAGTTCCTTGTTCTTGATTGTCATGTCTTCGACTACTATTTCTACTTTCTTGTTTTGGGTTATTGAATTTATTATGTTTTTGTTTTCTAAATTCATACCTAATGCATGAATCCTCAAATCGTCTTTTTCTCATAATTGAAATTATTTCACCTAAATCTGTTTTATCATATATTTTATCTAAAAGAACACCTTGTGTCATTTCTTTCACCGTATGTACTAGGAGACTTTCTACACTTGTTAAATCAATACTTTTATCTTCTTTATAATAAACCCTAAGCTCATCTGTTTTATATTTAATATTTTGAATTTCACTAGATAATTCACTTACATTTGTAACTTTGAGATTGGTGATCCTTTTATATATTTCGGATGGCTCCACATCTGGTCTATATCGAAGTTTGAGTGTTCCCTTTATTAGTTCCCAATTATCCGGTTGTGGTAGATTTATGATTGTGTTTTTTGCTTCTCCTTGTATTTTTTCGTAAAAGATTGCCTTCACCATACATTTCTTCAAGTTTTCTTCTTCGACTCCTGATAAGTAGTACTCTACGCTACTTATGAATGCATTGATGGTAATTTCACCTTGTCCGGTGAACGTTGACATATGCTTTACTTCTCTTAATGCTTTCTCTGTATTTTCTCGAGATGCTGTTCTTGCTTGTAAAGCTTGGAATGCAGCGGCTAATTGTTCCAACTGTTCTTTTGTTGCAATTCGGCTGCTAATTCTTCCATTGTTGGTTCGTTCAATCCTCGTCTATTATTGTTGTAAAATCTTGTTTTGTCTTTCTTCATAAATATTTCACACAGATTCTTTTACACTTTTATCCTAGCTGGAGATTGTCCATAAGCGGTAAAATGCAAATTAGAACACTGTTTTTTTATTATTATTTTTTTTTTTTCGATATTATTTCACTAGCGTTTAATAATTATTTCACTATTTTCACACTGTGTACTGATTCGTTATCACTGGATAATTCTTTTTAGAACTATCCTACCGACTGCGAAAAATAAATAATGTTCAATTTGTATCGAATAAAAAAAACTTTATTTAAAAAAAGAACTTAATTTTACTTACAAGGTTAACAACGAACTGAACTTAGAATGCTATCTTAGGTCTACTTATACTCTATGAAATGTTTACTCAGCTTTTTCTGCTGAGTAAACATTTCACTTGCAAATGCAAGTGATCAGCGGAAAAAGTCTGGGAACATTTCTGTAACTTAATATCTACTGGTTCTAATATCTTTCAAAATATTTTCGATATCTGAGTAAGCTGACTTATACATAACTCGCGAGTTACACAAATGCAAGTCAGCAAACTTGCTGACGGCACATTTATGTTGCTTCGCAACGAATAACAAAAGTGTCAATTACATTCCGGTGTCTATGGTGCTGTCTAAAGGCCATCGGAAACGGAATGCGTTGACCATATCTATGTTTATGATATGACATGAAGTAATATGTTCAAATAAAGAAAATAAGCAGTCTTAATCGAGACGACACCAACAGCAGTGTAGTTTCATTTCTCCATTCGTTAATAAATATAATTCGCGCACAAGGGATTTTGTGTACCCTTAAGATATTTTCACATAGCGCGGGAGGGGGGAAGTTAGGGAGACGAAAAAGAGAGATACCGATGTGCGTTGGTTTTAAATGTTTGCGAGTTATAATTACAAGGAAATAAAGAGCTCGGCAGGGCATTCCATAACCGAGTCGTACCGCTTAGGAACGAATCACGATATTTCAGAGTACGTCCGAAAGTGGTCTTGAGGGTATACCGATGAGTATTCATAGCGAGACGGCTGTTACGATTAAAAGTTCTTCTGTGAAGCGCTGGTGGTGAAAATCTAGTACGTGCAAAGAGTTCTTCGGGGCACCTGACCATATGTGAGCATTGTTCTTCAATTTCGAGCAGATAAACGCCTTATATGTATATTGAGGCCAATTTAGAGTGGGTGAAATATTTCTTACTTCGCTTGAGGAAATCTGCACATTTCGCATAGTTATTGGCTACTTCGAATATGTGGTCATTCCAACGTAAGTTTTCATTGACACACATACCGAGAATGGAAAAGTTACCGGCTTTGACGATGCAAGTGCCATTCATGGATAATGGCTGAGTATTTAAATTTCGATTTGGCAGCAGACAGCATTGTGTTTTGGAAGAATTTAGTTTAATTCTGTCGATAATTCCTAGTTACTTCTTTTGGGACAATGTAGTCTTTTTCGTCTCAATTCTTGGTCGTATTGAAATTTCACGCGATTGAGAAAGACGTTGCAGACCTTCCTGGCTCGTTTGAACTTTTTCCGGTTTTCCTCTGTCGGGTTTGTCTTATAGAACCAAAAACACATTTCTCTAACCCTGACAGCGTCTTTACAGCTCGAGTCGTACCATGCCTTTTCTTTTGGTTTGATACTCTTCATCCGATGAGGAATAAAGCATCTCCTCCCAAACAGAATAGTTTCTGTGATCATGTCAGCAGCGGCATCCACGTCGTTATCGAGGAAACATAACGACCAGTTAAAATTCCTAAAGTAGTTGTTAAGTCCGCTTCAATTGGTTTTCTCATGTTACCATACGGTTTTTTTAGGAATCTTTTCTCTAACTGTGTGGTGGGTGTACGCGAATTTAGCTGATATGGCACAATGGTCCGTCGAGCCTAGTAAGGTGAGCACATCAACGCAGTGCTTGTTAGGGTGAAAAGTTGAAAACAAGTCCAGGGTGTTGGCGGTATGACTATCAACGTCTGGTATTTGTGTGGGTTCATTTACAAGCTGGGTTAAATTATTTTCCGCGTCGAAGATCTCAACAGACCGTCCTTCGGGTGTTGTCTGTCCAGAATGTCGAAGCCAACCAGGTTTGTATACATTGAAATCGCCCATAATCACGATTTCAGTATGAGGATACAGGGATAAAATTTTTTGAATGGAGTCAGACAGCGCATCAAACTCGTGAAAGGTCGAGTTACTGTCCAGTTTGAGGCTTCTGTAAATAAAGCAGTAGTAGATAGTTTGCTTACGGAGATGGAATTTTAACCACATGAAATTGAATTCTGGATTGGAACAGGAACTAAATTGTGGTGGAGTTTGGTAAGTTACATCACTACGCACATAAATGGCGAGACCGCGATGAGGAAAGCATACTGGCACTAGTTCGCAGCCAGTTAGATATAGATCAGAGTGATGTGAGAGGTGTGGGCGGTGATCTACCTGTGTTTCACAAAGTGCCAAAACTGGTGGTCGGTACTTACTGACATGGACGTACACACCGTCCGTCGGATGTTGTTTGTCCAGAATGTGGAAGCCACTCAGGATTGTTTATATGAAAATTGCCGTAATAACGATTTCAGTATCAGGATACAGGGAAACAATTCTCTGTATTGAGTCAGACAGCGCATCAAACTCGTTAAAATTCGAATTACTGTCTAGTTTGGGGCTGCTGTAAATAAAGCATTATTGGATAATTTGCTTACGGAGATGTAATTTAAACCACATGAAATTCAATTCCTGGTTGGAACAGGGATTACATTGTGGCGGAAATTGGTAAGCTACATCACTACGCAAGTAAATGGCTAGACCGCGATGAGGAAAGATTAATATCACTAGTTCGTAGCCTTGTCGCTTTAAATTAGAGTGATCTGAGAGGTGTGGGCGGGGATCTACCTGTGTTTCACTAAGTGCTGGCACAGCTGGTCTACATTTGCAGACGTGGGCGCACGCAAAAAAGTGGTTACTTTTTAGTCCGTGTATATTTGCTAGAATTAATCTCTGGTCTTCCCAAATATCTTCGGTTTTGTTCGTTTAGCTGAAAGACGTTTTCAAGTTGTTTCTGCATTTTCGTTGTAGCCTTCCACGAGAGAATCTGGTCGATCTTTCCTTATAATCAATTCGACTTTTTATATATCGAGAATAGGTTTGGATGTTATGTTTGAGATTCTATATTGTATCTGGGTTATTGCAATAGGCTTTTATGTTCAAATAACCCCACAGGAACAAGTTGAGAGGTATCAAATCGCATGACTTTAGAAGCCAATGAAGTTCACCTCTGACCGAAATAATGCGACCTTCAAATTTTGTATCCAATAAATTGATTGACTGATGGCTTGTGTGGGCGATAGCACCATCCTGTTGAAACGAGAGATCTTCCAAACACAATTCATTCCATTTTGGAAAAGAAATGCCAGTCAAGATGTTGCGGTAACGTTCTCTATTCTCTGCAACTATCTCTACAGCCTCATCTGGCTTATTTTGAACACTTTCGCTCACAATGGTGATGTTTTGGTGTATATGAGCTTGCCGACCACGCTGATATCGAGTTTGACCCGATGTCGAACCAGTTTCTTTAAAACGCTTGACCATTGCATGAATTTAGGACTCAGTAAGGCGAATATGTTGACCGAAAAATTCACTAATGTTACTTTTACAGATCGCCCTTTTTCGTAACAAGATTGAATACCAAAAGTTCGTTGTTCCGTAGCAAATAACTCCATGAGTAAAATTGCCAAGGATAGAGTGACATCTTTCGATAAGATCAACGACTTTGAATTCAGTAAGTGGTAGTAATTGAGATTCACCATCCACACCCTCTGTTGGCTCACACTTATGAGAGTACTGAGAGTAATATACATAATACATATATACTTGGTCATTAGCTGAGCGCTATTAGATAATAAGCTGAGTTAACGACAAAAGCAAAATATTATCATGAAAATTATAGCACAAATCATAATAACAAAATTAGTGGAGTGTTAGGGTACAATAAATGTATATGTCAAACATTAGCATTAGAATTATAAAAATGATATGTGCTAGTCAGCATGCGTTCAAAAGAACTATTGATAAAATAATTAATACGTTTCTTTTAAGTAAAATTAATTAAAGTCAATGTTAAATTATGATAATATACAGCAAATAGCAATAGAAAATAATAGGCAAGTAAAAATATCAGTTTAGATATAATATTATAAATGAAAATCCTCGTATAAATTATGCATGTTAGTGAAATGACAACAATATCTACAGAACGATGTCCTTGACGGAGAAAATTAAAATAAATTGCTTTTCTTTCATGAATCGTCGACGATCTTCAATTGCAAGGCCAGGAGAATTGATACATCTGGATAAAATTTAATTTGAGCTACTGCGTTAAGGAATAAGAGGAGAAAATGACTCCAAGCAATCATACAGAGCATGAAGAAATTTAGTAAGATATTATAACCGTCCCATATAAATAATTTACTTTTATTTTTTTTTATTTTATTTTACTTTTATTACAACATCTGGTTTGAAATATATGGCCTTATAATTTACATACTTCAGTTCAAGCTCAGTGATTTTTATTTTTATTTAATGGAATTGACATGCTTTCGTCCATTACCTCCCCGAAATATTTCGAAATCCCTTTATGTGACCGCGTTTTTGTGTTATGTTTATTTTTAATATGAGTCTACCGAAAGCCTAATTGTTGTTGCAAGAACGTATTCGAGAAGTATAGTTGTTTTCTTAGGAAA